>VZRF01009594.1:714075-822348 GCA_013396875.1 Vireo altiloquus
CCCGAGCCCCCCGAGCCGCCCGAGCCGCCGGGCCCCGAGCCGCCCGCGCTGCCCGAGTCGGCGCTGCTGCAGCCCACCGTGCTGCTCGCCATCCTCGCCCGCAACGCCGCGCACACGCTGCCGCACGTCTTGGGCTGCATCGAGAGGCTCAGCTACCCCAAGAGCCGCATCGCGCTCTGGTAAGGGCCGGGGCGGTGCGGGGAGAAGGGGCTCTGCAGGCAGCCGCGACCGCGGCACTCCGCCCGGGGAGCGCGGAGGGCCAGCGGCTGCGCCCACCCGAGGAGCCGGGGCTGGGCTATAGTGGCCAGGGAGAGCTCGCCCCCCGTTCCGGGGCTCCCCCGCGTGTCGGGAGCGCGGTGGCTCTGTCGGGAGCCGCAAGGAGATGAGTTATCCCAGCAAAGCTGGCCTGGAACAGGAACCAGCCTGGGAACATTCACCACCGGAGCATGTGTCCAAATCCACAGGCGCGGAGAACTCCGGCTGAGAGCGTGGGGCCGGTTCCCGGCTGGTAAATCCCGGGCTTTGTGGGAGCTGGTCGGGATGTGCCGGCTCTGGAGAGCGGGCGGGCAGGGTGGATGCTGGTGGGCATTGAAAGGAGCATTGTTGCCAGGCTGGAGGTTGGAAGATGGATTCAAAGATGTATTCAGAAATCGCAGCATGGGGGCAGCTGTGGCGGTCAAACGGGGGTCGGGATGGAGAAATTAGAGCAATTTGGGAACTGGTCAATCTGCCTTTGCAAGGGGACAAAAAAAAAAAAAATCTTTCAACCTAATATAAGTGTTGAGAGGAACAGGATTGCCAGGAAGTACCCCAAACAGATTTTCTTTTAAAATGCGGTAGTGGTGTAAAATCAAAAAGGGTGCTGTAGGGCCTGATCAAAAGTTCGCTGAAGTCCGTTGTGAGACTCCTGTTAACTTAAAAAGTCAACACAGTTTAGTTTTACTTTGAAGGGGCATGGGGAGGACCTTCTCCCCAGTCACATCACTGAAGTGTCATTAAACAGATGTTTCTGTGTGTGCTTCAGGAACATGGCTGTAATTTGTCTCCAAGTACAGGGCTCTGCAGAACATCAGTGCCGGGTGTAATCAGTGCATGAATCTTCTTTGCCTTTAATTTTTTTTTTCCTTCGAGTTGCAGGTGTACAAAGCAAGTTGTGCTTATCAGGCCAAATTTTGGGGTGGTATGGAATCACAAGCTGGTGTGTGGCAGTGGGTAAATCCACATTCCTCTTTGTGTACATCTGTGACTTCTCATTTATTTGTATCAGTAGGAATTTTGCCAGATGAGATTTCCTTGTAGCAAATGTGTATAAAAACAGATATTATCAGATCCCACATGGCCTGTGATTCAGCTAAGCTTGGTGTTTATAAAAACTTTTAAGAGTTGTAAGTGCATTCCTGATCACCAAAGCAGAGCATGTCCCAAAATGCCTCTCGTTGTACAAGTGCAAAGTAAGTTTTGGGGGGAAGGTTTAAGTCCTGCAGATAACTGGTTGGCTCTACAACTTTTTCAGTACATTGCTTGCATTATCCTCGCTAGACTTAAGATCTCTGCAATATTGTATGAAAGTATTTGTGGGGACTTATTTTAACATAACTTAAAATATGCTAAGGTTCCTATAAGAAATCACTCCTTTTTTAAGAGGATTGCACACAGACACAAGGCATGGCTAAGCATAAAATCTGGCGATGAAAATGTCAAGATCTATAAAACGAGAATGACTAACATGTTACAGCCACTGGAAAAGAAGTTCTGAGGATGTTCTGAGTTGTCACAGAGAGTGAGAGGTACCTGTGGGGTGGCAGTGGTTCCTTGAAGAGGTTTAGTTCTGCTCCCCAATAAGACTTGAGGTTTTTCAGAGCTGGGAATGTTCAGGACACAAAGTACCCACTCAGAGCAAGCTCACATACGATATCTATGTGGTCCATTGAGAACAAGTGAAACCATTCAGTCCATTTCTGGAAGTATCTTGTGTTTCAGACAGAGTCCTTTCAACAGATGAATTCCAAGGTTTACCTGTGTCCCTGTGTTACTGGGATAGCTTGGCGAGGAGGGCAGGGGAGTGGTGTTTGTCAAGGACTTGCATTCTTCCATTGCCACTTATATTCTACTTCAGCATTTTCTTGAGTAAGTCAGCATTTTAAAATGCCCAACCGTAGATCTTGAGAATGAAAGCTAAAAACATACATCATCTCTCAAGCTCCCATATGTTCTCTCTGCATAGCTGGAGGGCTGAAATTCAGCAGTGGATTCCTCTGACAGGGGGAAGCTTTATGAGTGGCAGTAAAGATGGGTTAAGAGATAAAGAGTTGGAAGCAGGCACTTTCTCAAGTTTTGTTACCCTGATACTGAGCAAAAGATGTATGCTGGGCAGCCTTGTGTTCCCTTCTTTCCTTTGGTCATAATTATGACTTAATTCTGAAGGTGGTTGTGAGCAGCCTTGGAAGGACTTGCTGGCTACTAATGAGCTGAGCAGGCCATTTGGTCTGGGGCCAGCTGGCACAGGAACCGTGGCCTTGCAGTTAAACCCTTCCTTCCCTTCTTACTTCCCTCCCCAAGAATCAGAAATTTGCATTGGAACTGCCTCCTGGGCCAGTCCCTGGCCTATGTTAACCCTGGCTGTCCTTGCCTGGGAGAGCAGGCCAGGTCATCCCAGGATTGTGCTGATGATTTCACGGTGGGACAGCTCAGGTTTCTGTCCTGGCCCTGCTGAGCTTCCCAGGACAGACTTGGCTGTAGGCAGTCTGTGAGCCTTTGGACCCAGCCATCCCAGTGGGAATGGCAGAGTTTCCCTGCTTTAGCCACAGAACCCGAGCTGGGTCTCATGTCACCATGGAGGAGCAATGCTGGAGGGAACAGTCGTCCCTTCTTGTGGAGGAGGAAGGGTCACAGCCATCCAGTCCAAGTGCCCAAATACCCAGTGCTGTGGGAAACGGGCTGGAGCCTACAGCAGGAGAGAGCCTAAAGAAAAAACCTGGCTGTTGGACCCAAGTCCAGTTTTTTTATAGCCACAGAGCATTTTTCTGATGTGCTGCTCATATCGCTGGGCTTGGTGTGGCTGAGCTTCTCCTAGGGCTCCCTGTGCTCCCAGCCCAGCTGGGAAACTTGCAGGGAACATGTACGGCATTGTTTGTGCTGGGCTTGGAGAACTTCAGAGGGAGAGAAAGGGATATTTATCTTGGACAAAAATGACCCAGAAGTTAGGCAGTCAGTGTGCCCCAACCATCTTTTTTTAGCGGGCTGAGGTTGTGGAGTTTTATTTTGAGCTTTATCAGTGCTGACTGTTTATTTGAGATCAGTCGATTACAGGTACAGAGTGTTTGCTTATCAGGCAGGTTCATCTTAGCTGCAGTAGACAGCCTAAAAGTATGTGTATTCAGCAGTTTATTACATTGCCTTACACTTTCCTTAGTCTCAGATTAAGTGATGGTATAGCAAAGAAAGTTGCCTGTAATTTCGTCTTCTGCTTCATCGTAGTGGGCCACTTGCTCTCTCATCTCTTAGTAACCTGGGGACTGAATGCCTGCATAAATGAGTTGGTGCTTGGGAGCAGTAATTAGGTCCTTTTGTGCTTCAAAAACTGTGCCTGCTTTGGGGATCAGAGTATGCTTATATTTCAGAAATGATAATATGAATGATAGTGAGACAGGTGGAAAGCTGGAATAAATCCCAGCTGAGAGATGAGTGGCTGTACTGTAAAACAGCTCCAGTGAGGGAATGGTTTCAACTTAAAAGAACTGGTTGTATCTGAAAATAGAAGCTGATGAGATCAGTATAATAATTATATTTCATAATTATATATTATTAGTTTGGAACTAGCTGATGATATCTGAACATATTCTTTAATGGTTTACTTTTCATATGCAAAAAATTCCACATAAAGGGCAAACTCCAATGAGACACAGGTATCATTTAAAACTTTAATGGCTGTTATTACTCACAGGGAAGTGTTGGCTTTCAAACACCCTGTGTTTTCTGTCCTTGTCTCCATTTGAGCAATGAGGTCACTTTAATCTTCATGGTCACTATTAATCACTTAGGAATGCTGAAGTTCCAGTCTGCTGGCTCTGCCTCTCCTGCTTCTGTCCACTGTTTTTTTGCATTCGTTTCATATGTCCTCACCTGTGCTGTGACTTCGTGTGGCAATATTAAAACATGGGTTTTAGAAATTAACTGACTTTTCCCTTGGCTTGTTATTTAAATTTTAGTGGGATTTAGTTTCCTGTTTGTATTTGTAGATATTTTAAATTTATTTATTGTGTAGCTTTAGTAAAAGTCTTAGACTAATAGGGATCAAGAGTGAGATGGGATTTGCACAGCTTTGGAATTGCAATTAAGGTGACATTCCTGTTGTGCCAGATGTTGCACAGTCTTTCTGCCTGAGAACTTGCATTTAGATGACTGCATCAGAAGAAAGAATAGGAGTAAATACTTCCAATTTCTAGCTGGGGAAGTTGGGGTAGAAGGATAAAGTAACTTACACAAGATTGAATTTATCAAGACTGGAGATAGAAGAATCAAGAAATGTCAGTTATGAATACTTTCTTGCTGAAGTAATTTTTACACCAAGATGCAGTAAAATTACACAAAAATGGAAAACCAGGGAAGGCTAAAGAACTGTTCCCATCCCAATATCCATAATATCTTTTTTGGGTTTTTTGTCCTTTGGGTTTCTCTCCCTCATCTCAGTCTTGGCAAACTGAAGCAAATGACATAATGAAATTGTTCAGTAGAAACATTTGAAGGAAAGTCAAAAATTACTGCTGTGCCTTGCTGAGGTCTGCATGGCAAGACATAAACTGCTCTTCAGCTAAAAACTGTGCAGTTCTGCAGAGAAGACATAAAAGAGGCGTGAGCTGTGTGATGGCAACATGCAGGGTAGCAGGAGTTTCTTTATTTTTCCCTGCTGTGGTCACAAATTGCCAGATTCTGATGCTTTTTTGATGTCATTAAAGAGCATCTTGTCCTACACTTCATATCAGGGTCTACTAGACAACAGTGTCGATATTGGGATAAAACAAAAAAGGCAGAAATCAATTCAGCATCACCATAAAATGAATAAATGGTCTTCCAGAGGTACAGGGATAATATCATAAAGCTGCTATCTTGAAATGTGTAGGAATTCTGTGACACTAGTAAGCATAATACACTCTGTGTGTTTGTTTAATTATTTTTTTGTATCTCAATCCTGCATGCTCTGTATCTCTGAAAATACAACCATTTATTTTGTCTGCTGTCTTTTGGCACTCACCTTTTGAGATGGGTCTGCTCTGTTATCTATGTGTCTGTCCCTTGCACCCAAGGCTGTCTGGTGCCTTGTAGTGCAGGTGGTGGGTTTAGAGACTGGAATTCAATAAAATAATCTGTTGCCCCAAAGAAACAATGGGACAGAGTTCAATAGCAGAGGCTGTTGTTTATGATAAGCCTTTTGATGTTTTCAAAGGTCAGGAAGATATAGTTTTCAAGATTTTTTTTTCTTTTTTAATGTGTACAAAGTAGGGATGAAAAGACCTCAAGGAATCATCTGGTTCATTCCTGCCAAGGGCAGGATCCCACTTCATTCCTGACTATCTTTCCCGCAGGGTTGGGATTCCTCATCCAGTCCAGGCTGCCCAGGTTGTGCACTTTTGAACCATCTTCAGGTGTGGGGAAGGTGGGAGGCAGCTGTGAGAAGGTGTCCGAGGACCAGCTGCAACCAATATTGGCTGTTAAGTGCTACTGTTAATTTGCCCCTAAAAAAAAAAAATTAAAAAAGGGCACTTTCATTTGTACTTGGCACACCAGCTATTTCAGCTCCTTATTTCTGGTGAATCTGTAGGTAGGGTTTAGTTAGGTCTGATCCAAGGGGAAGCCTGCCCAGCTCCTGCTGTCATTTTCATATTACAGGGACAAAGCCCTCTCCCCTTTCCCACTGCTTCTCCAGCTGAACTAATGTGTGGCTCTCCTAGGATGGTTAGTGCTGGAAGGCACCTCCAAAGGCTGGCTGCTCCCTGATCAAAGCCAGCTCTGGTGAAGGCTGCCTAGCACTGTTTCAGTTCAGGTTTTTAATGTCTCCAGGGATGGAGACTCTGCAATCCCTGGGCAGCCTGTCACTGTCAAGGACTGTCATGGAAATTCATGTGGGCTGAGGGTGGCAGACCTTTGGGATAAAGGCTGTTGTTCCAACCACTTTTTCTCCTTTCTCTTTTGCATTTTCTGGTGAGTGGAACACATCATCTTTTCAGAAACCTGACTGGTCACTGCCCATCAGATGCCTGAGGAAGAGACCCCAGGTGTCTGAGTGCAGCTGGAGAGGGGTCAGTCCCTGGGAGATTTGTCAGGGTGCTTTCTGAGGAGAGCAAAACAGGGATTTGTGCTGAACCAGACTGAAGGGCTTTTTTGATCCCTTATGTAAGTTATCACACACCTGCAGTTATTTATCTGAGTAGACTGGGACTGAAAGTCTTCATGCACTGGGTCAGGATTCTCTAAAAACAGGTCTGTGATGCACATGGTGTGCAGAACATTGCCCAGCACTGCTGCCATCTCTTGTCCCAGAAGGCTCCCTGCAGCACCATCTGGGCTGCAGGGCCAAGGGAGGACTGAGGTGATGTGGGGTGCTGTCTGTCAGAACCTGGAATTTCCTTCCGGTGGGATGATGTCTCAGACTTTGTATTATTTCAGTCTATTTCTGTGCATCTCATTTCCTTTATTCTGGCGATATTCATCGTGTACGTTGATGGTGCTCATGGCCAAGGGTGGATTACAGCTAAATGGGGCCCACATGCACCAACATTTCAGGGTAAAGAAAGATAGGAATAAGAAATTTTTTGTGTTCTCTATGAGGTGGATTTTTTTCCCTCTTCTGTAAAATGCCCAGCTCCTTCATAAAGGCATGTTGCACTGCTAATAGGCTGGCCTATCAGTGAAGAGAAACGCAATTCTTTTTTTCTTTTTTTTGTGTACAATTTGCCTCATACATCACCTGAATCCAGTTTTTAAGCATAAAATGATTAGTTTTGGTTGTGTGTGCAGGCACATGCATTTGTCTTTATATCTATGTATGGTGTCCTTTTGGCCAGAGCACTTTTGTTACTGAAAAATGACTCCAGTTTTCTCTCTGGAAAAGTTGACAGGGAGCCTAATAACAACATGTTGATTTTAAACTTCTTCCATCAACTATGGATCTGGTATACGCTTTCAAATGAGTTCAGTCACCAAAGTTTTATGCGAACCACTTTGGTTGTGATAAAATTTTGCAACATAACACATTGTTCCTCTTCTTGATGTGATGTGGCTCTGCTAAAAAAATGCTAAATTTTGTACTAGAGACTGAATTCACTGCAGAGGACTGAAATTATGTTAATGGCCTATAAAGCAGGATTTCTTATATTTCTTTGGGAAAAGTGATTGCTTATTTGAGGTAGCTGTTAGACATTTTGGGAAGTGAAATCTCCTTACTCAGGAGAGAAGGCTGATGTCTTCTGCTTTCATTCTGACCAACTATTTAAGTAGTCAGTATGGTTTTTCCCCCCCTTGCTAACATGTAACTAACTGTAGACTCAGGTAATAAAGCATGAAAGCTGATAGTGTTGTTTTGGGGGTGGAATATGCTTTCACCAAAGTCTATCCTTGCTCTTTTTCTGGGGATTTATTAAAACATGGATGTTGATGAGATCTTTGTATCATCCATGGTGCCTGAGTGGTTGTAACACATAGAATGAATAGATTTCCAGCTATTTATCTTTCATTCTGTCTGGATGGACTGATAGGAATGACACACCTGTTCTAAAGATAAGTAGATCTTCATCTGGACCAGGATTTTGAGGCTGTCCCCCCTGGAGCTCATGAGGATCTAAATTCATGCTGAAGCAGAAGATAGTGGGAGTCCCTGTAAACTACAGTGTTGTGGGAGGGTTCATTTAAGCTTTTTCACATTCATTTTGTAAGGCTTCATCTCCAAAAGGGAATTGTTTGTTGGTAGATTATTTTGGTTTGGTTTTTTAAACATTTTTTCTGTAAGGAACAAAAACATGGTTTATATTGGTGCTTTCCCCACACAGGGTACAGGCTTCCCTTGACTCTAAAAGGATTGTTTGCTTAGTTTTGCACTTTGATCTCTCTGCAGAGGGAAGGTTATGTGTGGCTGCAGCCTGGTTTGAATTTTCCCCAGTGGCAACAGTGAGGTTGCATTAACTGTGAAGGGTTAGTTTATATCCTGAAGCTGATAGCAGGTGCTTATCTTTTCAGTTTGCAGGTCAGAACCTTGGTTTTGCTGCTGTCTCAACAGCTACTCTTAAAACGGGTGCTGTGTCGTACCTTTGCAGGTAGAATGAGAATTTAAGGTAGTTGAATTATTTCCTCAGTACTTTCTATCATTCTTGTTCTTACAACGTACTTGGGAAAATTCGAGGTCAAGTTGGATGGGGCTCTGAGCAACCTGGTCTGGTTGAAGATGTCTCTCTTCATTGCAGGGAGGTCGGACAGGGCGACATTTAAAGCACCCTTGTCACTCAAACCATTTCAGGATTGGAGGAAAAGGCTGTTTTCAAGCATTCCTACTTTGAACCGCTAATTGTGACAAGGAAGATAAATGTTAAAACTCTGCCAAGTGCCATCCCTTTGTTGGTTCTCTTTTTTCTGGTTGTTTTTTTTCCTCTGTTTTTTAGCTCAAATATGTGAATTATTCCCTACCAGACTTCAGCCAAGTGAACTTAAGCAAGCTCCTGTAGTTGGACTGCTGTATCATTAGATAACCAAAAGCTTGCTTCAGGCAAGTTGCAAAAAGATGTTAGCTAGGAAGTGTGATTTTTTGACAGGAAAAGCTATGAGAAACCTGTTCTATTCCCACAGTTTATGTCTAGGAAGCAAAGAGGAACATGACCTGTAAAGCTTTGCAGCAAGACTCTTCTCGCTCCATCAATCATCAGCCTTCCCCAGTTCATGTGAGGAAACAAGAACGGTACATCCTCTTTGCATCAAAAACAAAACCAGAAAATTAAAGTAAGTGAGAATGAAATGTGGTTTGGTGCGTGCTGCACGAGCAGAGCAGGTGCCGAGCTCTGCCCTTGGCTGCACTGCTCCAGGGAGCTGTTTTCCCTTTTCATTGGGGTGTTGCAGTGTGTCCTTGGCTGCTGCACATTAATGCTGTGAGCCTCCCTTGAGGTTCATTGAGGGTGTGTTTTCACTCTTGCAAATTCTTCTTCTTAAATGAAGACAACAAATACATTCCTGTCATCTAACCAGAACCTGTAATTAACACTGTAACCAGTAAAGACAATGACAAAAATATTTACAATTCAGTGGAAAGCACGGCAGTTACATGCAAAAGTCACTACACTAGACTAACAAAAATCCGTATTAAAAAAAGATATTGAAAGATATGTCAGCATAGGAACTGTGTGATTAGGGTAAAGATTTGTGTTTTCTTTGGAAAAACAGTAAAAGGCAAGCTATTTCTCTTTTTTGTAAATTGAAGGATTAAAAGGAGTTCTGGTGTCTTCAGGAGCTGCTGGCCTGCTTTTTATTTGTCTTCAATTCTTGGCTAGAATTGGATAGAATTACCAGTGGAGAAATAGCTGTAATAGCTTGAGACTAGCTTTCAGGCTTTGAAATCTAAATATTCAAGGATTTGTTTTACTGATGGGTTGTACAGACTTAAAAAGTCAGGAGAAGGAGTGGTGTCAGTAGGGAACAAGGTTGGATAATCTCCTGTATTATGGACATGATCCCTTGCTGCCCAAGGGATTTAAGTAAAGTTAGTTCTTGGGAGTGGGAAGACTTTGAGAACTTCAGTTACTTCTTCAGATCCTACAGATGGAGAAAAGGGGTGATGATAGTGCAGCGTCTGATATGACCTTGTGATGCCCCTGGATTGAACTGGGGGTCCTTAGAGAGTTGTGGTGAGGAGTAAGATTTGGAGATCCAAATATTCTGCAGGATTTTGTGTGCTGGCAGAGTTGGGAAGCAGATTTGGTGTCGACTTGGCTAGATGTCATTTTTTCTCTGTGTACTAGTTTGAAATCAAACCAGTGGGAGATCGCAAGTCAAAATTATAATTTAATAGGGAAAAAATTAAAATAAATAAATAAATGCAGTAGTACAAGAACACTGACAAAGACAGAATACAACCTGACACCCTATGGTGGTTGCAGTCCAAGCAGAGTGGTTCTGTTGAAGCAGTGATCCTGTAGCAAAATGGGTCTGAAGGTCCAACAGCAGCTCTTGTCCTCTGGGAGTCCAGTAGATAAGCGCTCCTCTGGTGTTCAGAATCTCAGCTTGTATCCAGGATGGAATGCTTGGTTCCTCCCTCTGGGCAGAGCATCTCACAATGGGATGGTGAGTCATGTGATAAGGCCTGATGGTCCCATTAACAGGAGATAGTCCAGGAGGGAGTTATCTCTGAGTCATGGGCAAGGCACTGATGGGCCATTAACAGAAGATAATCCAGAGGGGGGGAGGCAGGGAGCACTGCCCCACCTGGTTTCAACAGTTCATGAAGATGGTGATCGAATATACTTCAACCCAGGATACTCTGTTAGTGTGTTCAGAGGGTTTCTGGAAGTTCTTTAGCTAGAGTTCTATACTTTTAGTGCATGGAACTCGGTAGCTTCTCTGGCTTGGCTCCATCTCCTTCAGCACTTTCAGACGGAGGTGGGATGTTGNCTAGTGCATGGAACTTGATAGCTTCTCTAGTTTGGCTTTGCTCCATCTCCTTCAGCACTTTCAGACGGAGGTGGGATGTTGGTAGAGGTGAATCCTTTCTGTTCCTTTTTGCTGCACAGGACAGCTTAGATGAGGGCTGGGGTTGGGAGTTCCAAGTTGCTGCAGACTGAGATATGAGCAGGTTATTCAGGCCCTGTAGGTTTAGAAAAGCCAGCTGCTGGTCGGGACCAAGCAGTGCATGTGCTCTGTGCTGTTTGTATCTGGTTTAGCATAAACAGTTCTTGGAACAACAGAGCAGTAGCCCAGTACTGTACTCATTTTCCCAGTCTTACTTCCTTAGTTTTACTTGACTCACTCACATAAATCAGTCTCTGGATGCTGCTGGTGTTTGCTCCAGATGATATGTGCACCTTCAGTACGAAGTTCTGGATGGGGCTCCCATTTATTTGTCTCTGAGATGGGCTCCAGGCTTTTGGAGGAGCCTACCCAGACTCCTGTAAATTGGTTAGTAGAGAGCAATAATTGCTTTTGGGTCTTTTGCCTCCTCAAATATTTTCTTCCTCCAGCTCTGGCTGTCAGAGACTTTGGTTGCACTCATTTTTCAAAACACCACTCTGAAATAAGTTCAGTGTGTGTGACTGGAATATGAAAATGTCACTGCTGCTAAATACTGTCTCTTAATTTATGATTTCTTTTTAATTCAATTTTTTTACTTGAAGCAGGATTTAAATGGAAATTATCATTGTTAAGTAATTGAATGTGTTTGTGGTACATGTTTTATCACTCCTAACATACACTCACTCCCCATTCTCCCTTTATTTCTCACACAAACAAGTTACTGCTTCCACAAAAACTCTTGTCAATGAGATGTTATTTCAGACTAGTGAGCTCACGGCTGTCTGCTGGCAGAACTCTGCTCTGACTTCACACAAACGAAGGCTCCTGCCAGGATTTTTTGCCTAATACCTGAGCCTTGAAGGAAGCTCTGTTCCACAGAACAAGAATTAAGCTCCTGTCAGTGGGGCTTCCAGCAGCTTTGCATACAAACTTCCCATCTGGCCTTTTGGATGAGCCTGTCTTTATATACGTGGTGCAGATTTAAGGGGGAAGGACTATGTGTTCAGGGCTAGACTGGGGCCAAGCAGGAGGTTTTTTTCTACACTCACCAATTCATTGTGCAGTGGTGTTAGTTGATTCTACCTGTGGAGAGCTTCAGTCACCTTCAGGTTTGTTCTGTTACTCTATTGCAAGGTGGAGATATTGTTGCTGCACATGGAGCATGTGGATCAGAATCACAAATCACAGTGAGAATAAAGTCAGTGTCCCACAGAGATTTGCTGAGGAGAAATGTGCTTCAGGTCTTACACCTCTCCAGTAGAGTGAGATCTCCAAGGGGAAATGATGGTGTGTTACATCTCCCAGCAGTAATTGCCCACCTGACAAAGCTGATCAGGCTTCTGTTGCTCCTGCAGATCTGTGGCTTATTGATACTACAAAGACCTTTTGGGACACCCCAGAGGTTAAGGAAAACATCTGGTTCTAATAGTTTGGACACATAATTGGACCAAACCTCCAGCCTTTCCTGCTCAGGAGGATCTATTTCTTCCAGGTCTAGTGACCCAACAAAGGTATATTTCTTCCAGTTCTGTGCTGGCATAGAAGTTAAGAATATACTTGGAAGAGACCAAAATAAAGAGTCCAAACCCTTGGATTTCAGCTTATTAGATCTTGTTTTGAGTTACATTATCTGAAAAGGTTAATGAAACTCTTCAAAACAAAAGTTCTACCCAACTGCAGCCACTGATAAACTGGCAGAAGTTTAAGAGCGGAATGATTTCTCAAAGGAGACAGAACCAGCTTCTCAGTTTTTCCATGAACTATCTCTATTTCATGTATTTGAGAAATCCCTCTAGTGGCCTTGTACTTCTGTGACATATCAGCTGTTCCCTAGCAGCTGATGCTGCACATCAGTTGCTGCTATTGTGTGGATTTGAGATGGAGCTGTTAAGGAATTATTTGAAAGGCTTCAGAAGAAGGATCTGAGATGGTTTCAGATGAAAATCATTAAAAAAAAAAAAAGTGCTGATTTTTTGGGGTTTGTTTTTGGTTCAGGTTGGGGTTTGGTGGGGTTTTTTTCTGGTGAGGTTTTTTTTTGTTTGTTTTTGTGAGTTTTTTGTTTTGTTGGGGTTTTTTTGAGTCAAGCAGGTGATGCTAAGTCTTTGAAATCCATATGGGGCCATTAGGTGATGCTTTGCCTGTACTGTGCTCTAGGTCCTACTAAATGATCTATTGAACACTTTTGAACATAACTCCTAAGAAACTTACTATCTTCAGCAAATAAAGTAAGCCATTCTATTTCAATTTGTCTCCTAATACATCTCTGTGTAAACCCCAAAGCCTTCAAAGACAGTCTGTATTATTTTGTATGGAGTGGGTGCATAAGCTGTGGCATAGTATCTGCTATTCCCTGTCAAGTGCGGGGATTTGGGTTAGGATGGTGTTTATCCCTGGCAGAGGGAGAGCCTGGGACTAGATTCCTGCATGCTCAGCAGAAGGACTGTGGGTTCCTTGAAGCTGAACGTTCTCTGCCCTTTCACCCCTACCACAGCAATGTGTTGTACTAAGGTATTCCAAAAATCCAGTTTTCCAGCCTTTGAAATTGCCTCAGAGCCCCAGGGAGCCAAAATTTTCAGGCCTGGGAATGCTGTTGGACAAGTGCTGTGATGTGTGTGAGGGCTCCTGAGCCGGACATCTCCCTGTCCCCTGAGGGCACAGTCGAGTCCAACACTTGCAGGTGTGCTGGGGCTGGAATGCACTTTATCTTGTGCACTTCATTCCCTGGAATGGAGATAGCTAAGATTTTCCCACTGGAAAATGGCATGGTTAGGAACCATGCTCTGCAGAATAAAAGGATGTGTTTTTTATGGGGCTTCCAGTTACCCAGTTTCTTAGGAGCTGGCTTCTGAAAGACCTAAATGCCCATTTCCTCTTTTTATTTACATCAAGGCAGTGATGAGGGAAAAAACTACCTATCCTCAAACTGTGCATTTTTGGTCAGGATTAAACCTGAAAGACATAAAATAAATTGTGCATTTGCATTCCTTAGTGCTTGGCTCTCCCAGAGATTTGCCTGTCTTCAGTGGGTGCTCTCTGAGATTTTTCCCTCTCCAGTGATTGCTCCCTGAAACCCACACAAAGAGAACAGACCAGCAGAATGGAGAATTGTAATGTTGTGTACTGCAGTGGAAGCAATCCCATCTTCTAAGTGTCCCTCTGTTTTCGTTATCCTATTTCCTTAGCTGGGGATGAGAAATGTACAGCATTACTTAGAGAGGGCTGCAGAGCCTTTAGCTTACAAAATTAGAGTTAAGACCTCACTGTTTGTCTTCTCTTTAGAGTTAAGTCAGCCATCATCACAGCACCAGTTTTCCATCAGTTTGAGTCCAAAGTCAGTCTTTTCCAAGAGAGAATATGCTCTGACTCTGGCATCCATAGTATGTCCCGTGTCTTGACCATATGTCCAGCACATGTGTGTCTATAGGAGAAGCCGTGTGGATTTCTATATCCCTGAGTGAAACATGAGATCACAAATGGAAGAGATTCAGATCCAGAAATCTTAGCTAGCCCAAAGTATTTGGAATTTTAAGTAGAAATACTTTGCTTTTAATTTTTTTTTTCTCCAATACTGGGCCTATACTGCTTTAAAACCCCAAACCCTAAAAATCAGGAACCCCATATCCAAAAACCCAGAGTGGATTTTTTCAGTGCTGAAGGCAAGATACTTGAATGGGAAGAGAGATTTTGCCTGTGAGCTTGTGAGAGTTTCTTAAAAGCAACACAGAGGAAGAGTTGTTCTTGAGATTGCCATGGCCACAAATTTACCACTAGTCTGACAAGTACTCTGTGAATGCACTAAGTAAACGGCTCTACAAAAGCTGAATATCTGTAGTTTATTTCAGTGTATATTTTGGAAGGAATGTTAGCTTATTTTATCATTCCCAGCCTTGATACCCACTCCTTTTTTTGTGACTTGTGAAAATCCATTAATCTCTTTGGTTTTGTTTCCCTTTCTGTAAAATGAAGCTATATATATAGTGCTGCCTCAGGGCAAGGTTGAGACCCTTGCTGTGGGTGTTGGGGGCCTTCTGGGCATGGCCTGTGACCTCTGTGATTCACATCACCTCATTCACAAAGGTACATTGCAGATGAGTACACTTAGCCATTCAAAGCAAGAACAGTGTAAACTCTGTCTGGAAAAACTTCAGAAGACTTTAATTGATAAATTCATTATTTCATGCTAGCAGAGTGGTATTTGTTGTGTTTTCCCCGCCCCCTTACTCAGATTCCTGTCAGCATGTGAGGTTGTCACCTTTTCAGCTGTTTATTCATCTGAAGTGGGATGGACATAATTACATCTGGGAAAAGTCTCTACTTCATCTGTAAAGGTTGAATATATTTTTCCCTGCTTGGCTGCAGTGGTTGTTTTTCTATTCTCTTAATTATGTATAAAACATTTTCAACCATTTGCCAGCAAATATGACATAATCCATTTATTTTCAAGCAGTGTAACATTCCATGCAATTCAGAGAACCTCTGTTTTCCAGGGTAACTGGCTACTTGAGGAAAATTAGGCCAGACTTATGAAGTCTCAAGTTCCATGCTGGCTTCAGCAAAGTCTAACTCTAATATAACTCACTGATGACTGTAAGTGTTAGTTTAGTGTTGGTGAAAGCAAAGTTTGGCATAACCTCCTTTATGCCAAGTGAAACCTGTGCCAGGGAGAGAGTAATGAAACCTGCTGTGTTTGTATGCTGTGAATTTGCAGTGGAGCAGGGGAAATGTCTGGTCTGATGTTGTTAAATACTCTGTGTTGTAGGTGTGTCTTGTAAATTCACAGGCATGGAAATGACTTTCTGTTCATGAAGGATTTTTCAGGCATTTCTGTGTCTGTGAGAGATTCTTACAGCGTCAAGGTCAGAGAGAGCCTGTGGATAATTTTCCCAGGCAGAAAGATATAAACATTCTTTGCTTGTTACTGATGTTTTGAAAAGATGTTTTGAAAGGGGTTGTTCCTTTGGCCAATGGAAAACTGTACCTTACACTGTTCTCTCACAGTGTGGTTCACACACTCACTGCGTGCATCTTGAGAGAAAGAGATCTCTCTTTGCTCTTTGCATTTTGCTTTTGCCTTTGCTTGAATAAAAGATCAAAGCCTTCTGATGATTCTGAGAATGGACTGTCTTTTGTCGCTCTGGCCCTAGTAAGGGCCTATAATTGCAACACACAGGGATTATGCTTTTGTCAGGTTATTAAACTGCTGATTCTGAGAGAGAACTGGTTGTATCTCCAGTGTTGACGCTTTAGTTCTGCTTTTTTGTTGCTGAGGTTAAATGAGTTGTGTATTTCTGGCTGGGTTACTTTTCAAGGGTATTCTCCGAAGCTGTGAATATCCTTGAAAAGGCAAAAATCTGATATTCCATAGTCTGTGACTAACTTGGATGCTTTATCCTCTGGCTGTGTCACTTTGTGGAGTGTGTATGGAACAAACTGCACCACGGGCATCACCCTAGCTGGTGCCTTGCACAGCCTCTGCATGCTTGGGTGGTGGGGAGGACCATGCTTCATGCAGATAGTGAAGAGGAGGGTCTGCAAATTGCTTGGAAGATGGACACAGAGGAAAGGTCAGGCCTCAGACGTCAAACTCAGTTTAACAGTGCAGTGAATATATGTGGTGAAGAGCTTCCTGGAAGCATTGAAGTGTTTGGAAACAGGCAATTAAATCCATTAAGGCAGCATGAGTAAGTCCCTAAAGCCTGGGTGGTGAGTACAGTGTTATGTAAGATCACAGAAAGTGACCTTAAAGCTCATCCATTCCCACCCCCTGCCATGGGCAGGGACACCTTCCACTAGCCCAGGTTGCTCCAAGCCACATCCAACCTGGCTTTGGACACTTCCAGAGATGGGGCAGCCTCAGCTTCTCTGGGCACCCTGTGCCGGGGCCTCACCACCCGTACAGGGAAGAATTCCTTCCCAGTATCCCATCTAACCCTGCCCTTTCTCAGTGGAAAACCATTCCCTGTGTCCTGTCACTCCAGGCCCTTGTCCAAAGTCCTTCTCCAACTCTTTTATAGGTGTTCTCCACTAGAATGACAGCCTGGCTCCCAAACTGTCTCCTCCTATGGTTATCTTGTGGATTGGGAAAACCTCTTCTCTGCTGTAGAGGTGAAAGCTCTGTAGCCATTTTATCATTCAGAGACAGTGGCAAACTAGTTGGAACCATGCTGAGCATTTCATTTATTTATTTTTAGGGTTTTTTGCATTGCCTTTTCTGTGTGGTTCTTCTTTAATGTTAATGCAAACTGTAAAGGTGGTGCATGTGCCTTGACTTAAAGACAGATTGTCCTGACCTGCACCTTCTGGACCATATGGCAGGCAGCAGCATCCTGGGATATGTGTGCTAATATGCTAATATGACAAATATTAGCTTGGTTCAGGTGGCTCCCACCAGTAGCAGCACCTTGGATATCTTTGGATGAACCTGGTGAGAGCATGGGTGGATTTCATGCCTCTGTCTTCCCAGGAGCATCTGGTACATGGCTAACTTTTGCTATTATGTTTTGAAGTTTCTTTACTTGTTTTTGATACTGTGGGTCAGACTGAAAAGTGTTTTTAAAGCAGAAGTTCTTTTTTCCTGGAGAGAGATGTTAGCCCTCTGAATTCTTGGAAGGCCAGGTTGGACAGGGCTTGGAGCAACCTGGGATAGTGGAAGGTGTCCCTGCCTATGGCAGGGGGTGGCACTGGATGGGCCTTAAGATCCCTTCCAACCCAAGCCATTTAGGATTCTCTGGCTTCCCATCAGCCACACACCTGACTGACTTAAGAACATGCCTCAGCAGGTGGCAATGTTCAGTCGGATTAGTAATGGAAATCTCTTACTGGCTATGATGTGACTTGCCTGTGAGATGGCTCCTGGAGCCTGTGTTGGAGGTTAGGATCCATGTCTGAGCTGTGGAGCTGTGCTGTCCTCAGTATTCACCTGGAGCTCTTGTACTAGGATTTCTCCTGGTTTCTACCAGCATGCTCTTGTTCCTCTGCTCTTGGCCCAGAGGCTGGCTGGGGTGCCCAGGACTGCTGGGCTGTGTGGTAAGGGGGTAGGCTGACTGCGGATAGATCAGTCCCACTCCTTGCCTCACCTCATGCTGTGCTCTAGGCAAAGCCTTGAATCATAGAATCATTAAGATTGGAAAAGACTTAATGGACGCAGTGGTCTGGCTGTAAAAGTGAGGATAATCTTTCCCTTGCCTGCAGACTTGACTGATCCCTGCAGAAACACAATTACAGAATAGAATTACAGAACACCTTGAGTTGGAAGGACCCATAGGAGTCATGGAGTCCCTCTCCCTGCTCCTCACAGTGCTACCTAAAACTAAACTGTGCAACAAAGAGCTTCACTGAAAACCTCCTTGAACTCAGACAGGGTTGGTGACATGACTTTCCTGGGGAGCCTGTTCCAGTGACACTCCTCTCAGTGAACTTTTTTCTAGTAGTCCAACCTGTCCTTCCCCTGATGCAGCTTCACTCTGTTTTCTCCTGTCCTATCACTGGCCACTGGAGAAAGGAGTCTCCATCCTTGGAAGCATTCAGAAGCCATCCAGACATGATTCTGGGCAACCTGGTGTTGGTGGCCTCGCTAGAGGAACGAGGGGCATGATAACCTCTAGAGGTTCTTTCTGTGATTCTTGTCTTGTGGTGCTGAATGACCAGTCCAGGGGTTAAGGTTATAAAGCCCTTGTGCAGCAGCTGGGTTACCTGCCCCTTGGGACAGCCCTGAAACTCAGAAGAGGACATGCTCCAGCAGCAGGAGGAAGGCCAGCCTGCCTGCAGGCTTACTGTGATCTAGGGCACTGAGTGCCTGGGTCCCTTGCGAGATACAAGATGTAAAACATGGCAGCGCTTCTCCTCGTGAGGAATTTGCTACAGATCCTTGGTTGACTTTTTTTGCTATACCTCCTGACTATTTTGAAAGCAGATTCTGTGCTAACATTTTTCATCCCAGAGGTAACTGACTTGCTTGTATGGAGGCTGTAGAAGAAGCAGTCAAGAAATTTACTTCTGTTTCTATTCCTCTGTGTCCATACTACATGTTATAAACACCTGGGATTTTATCATCCTTAAAGTTGCCCAGTTTTTCTGCAAGCAGCCAGTAATTCACAGCCTGCTGAGGAGAGCAGGAGTGTTTATGATGTGCCTGTGCCAGCCTTGGCCTTGTTATCTTGCTCTGTAAGAATAAACTGAAATTATTCTTGGTGTCTAAAGCTCCATGAGTTTCTGGGTACACAGACAGCTCATTGTGCTGCCTACTGAGACAGTGCTGGGGATCATACAGTGAGGTTTTAGTGGGTGGTGTTGATCCTGGGGAGGGTGTTGGCTCTGACCCTTCCAGCAGCAGTGAAAGGGGAATGGTATTCCATCAGCTGAGCGTAAACCAAGCATGTTTTTCCTTTGCTGCATCGCAAACGTTGACTAGGGTATGATAGATTTTTTTTTTTAATTACCTTTTACAAGCAAACTAGAAATAGTCCACAGACGTGTGCTGATCACAGTTTGAAAACTACTGTTTTCAAGCTACCCTGAAATTGAATTCCTTTGGAAAAAGTCTCGCTGACTTTGCTTCTATAATCACAGAATCACAGAAGAGTTTGGGCTGAAACAGACCTTAAAGCACATCCAGTGCCACCCCCTGCCATGGGCAGGGACACTTTCCACTATTCCAGTTTGCTCCAAGCCCCGTCCAACCTGTCCTTGGACACTTTCAGGGATGGGGCAGCCACAACTTCTCTGGATAACATTGGTAAGTCTGGTACCTGGTATAACACACCCTGAGGGTAATCAGCTCTAGGGGCAGGGATGGAATTACCCTTCCTGACTGGGCTTAGGTTGTTCTGTGTTCTGTATCATCTGCTCCTGGTGGGAGCACTGCAGATCCTTGGAGTGGAAAGAGTTTCACTGCATAAACAGTGAGGAAAAACTTAAATTTTTGTAACTGCTTTTGCCTGTGCAAGGCAAGCCTGGATCTCTCTCTCGGGGTCCAAACCTTTAAACTTGGCACAGCTCCCTCTGTGAGAGCACAGCAGAAAGAGCTGTTGGTTTGACAACAATCCTGTGCGCATTGGCGACGGCACTGGTATTTCTCCATGTGTCTGTAACAATCCATTCATCTGGCACATGCTGCTGCTGCAGCCCTCTGTGCCCAGACAGTGAGCCCTTTCATGGAGAAGTGCAGAGTCATATTTCTGAGTGCAAATTAGCCGGTGGATTGTTTGTAGTGTGGGCTCGGCCAGGCTCATTTCTGTGAGCAGCCCGGTGCTGGAGCAGGGAAGGTGGGGGCAGACACCCTGTGTGTGCACTGCCAGCAGATGGGGGAGCCCAGGGCTGGTCCCCCCTGCTCTCTTGAGGGACAGTTTACCAGGCCAAGAGTCCTTCAGCCAAATGTCCTCCAATTTGTTCTTGCTGTCTCTTGCGATTAGACTTTTCCATAGGGTGGTGCATCAGGGATATAACACTTTGCACTAGGCTCATCGTACTGTGTGCCCCAGGAGTGCTAAGGAACTGTCCCAGCCTGCTGAGACTTGCTGTGATGCTCCTGGGATGCACTGCTGGTATTGTACTGGGTGACTCTCTGGTGAGGCTGCTGCACTAGGGCAGTCCCAAGCTTGGGACAATGTCCTGAGTCCAGGCTGTCTTCCTGACTGTAACTCCCCTTTTCCAGGCCTTTGTGGGCAAGGGCAGATTGTTATTCTGGTGGAATGCACGTGTATTGGTGGGGCACGTGTGGGCCTCAACTTTGTCTGACTGTACAGCTCACAAGGGGCAGGGGAGGAGCAAGTACTGATCTCTTCATTCTCTGTGACTAGTGAAAGGAGCTGAGGGAACCGCTGGAGCTGTGTCAGGGAGGGTCAGGCTGGAAATCAGGGAAAGGTTTTTCCCCCAGAGCGTGCTGGGCACTGCCCAGGCTCCCCAGGGAATGGGCACGGCCCCAAAGCTGCCAGAGCTCCAGGAGCGTTCGGAAAATGCTCTCGGGGATGCACAGGGTGGGATTGTTGGGGTGTCTGGGCAGGGCCCGGGTCTGGACTGGATGATCCCTGTGAGTCCCTTCAAACTCAGCATATTCTGTGTGTTGATCAAAGGAGCCTTCTCAGAGGTGGGCACAGAAAAGCACAAAGTGCCACAGTCAGCTTTGCAGGTCTGGGGTGTACCCCTGCAATGGGACCGCAAAGCCTGCGAAGACGGCATTTTTCAAACTGTTATTTCGTAAGTGTTCCCCTGGATGCACACATCCAGCCCTGCTGAGCTGGAAGGTGTCTCCCAGCATTTGTGCCACATTTTTTCAGGAATTGTCACACATACACCAAATGCTTTACTGTTGAGGTTTTCTTCAGGATGTCTTTGTGCACCTGAGTATGGAGGCAGGCAGCAGCCTGCTGGAGACAGCTCTGGAGGGCTTGCTGCTCTTGTCCTGTTGACAGTCCTATTCAGCCTGCAGCAAAAACAAAGGAATTCCTGGTCCACCGGAGAGGCACACGGTGGGGATGGAGATCAGCCCTGAGTGCAGAGCTGACCTCAAACAGACCTGTCGGGGTGGCAGTCCTGTTGCTGGGTCTGCACAGGGGGATTGTTGAAAGCCTTCTAACAAAAACTGTAAATTACTAAACAGAGTGAAGGGCTTCCCTCAGCCCTCAGGAGGCTGGTGTTCTGAAGGGCACTGCATGGGAAAGAAATCTGTATTTCGGTGACCTTTGCATCAAGCTGTGGATAAACTTTGAAAGTTCCAGGGGGTCTGATGTGAAAATATGGAATACTGTTGGTCTTCATTAACTGTTTAACTTTGAGCATCTCCTGCCCTTCTAAACATAGCTTTTTTTCTCTCTCCAGAGGCAAAATCCTTCTGGATAGCCAAACATCCTTTGCCACTTTATTTGTAGGAAGAGCAATTTATGGCCTGTTCTTACATTTCCCTATTCCAAATGCTTTTGGACCTCTTCTCCAAATGCTAAATTTGGGGTTCATCTCAGAGAACACTCTTGCTGGCACTCACTGAGCTCTTCCTCTTGGTCTGTTATTCTGTTATTTTAGTTTTGTGATGGCCTCAAGGAAAGCTGGCTGAAAACCTTTGTGAAGAATAGCTTTACTGTTGCCTACCAGCAAAGTTTTCACGTGAAAGGGTCAGTTATTGTGTGAAGCTCTCCAGTGTCACATGAAACATCCTGCCAGTTTCCAGATCACAGAGCAGATTCTCAGTTGGTAAAAGAAGTTGTCCTTTGCTCCAGAATTAGCTTGATGTGTTTCTTATTGCTACTTGAACTCCTAATGAATGACGTGAATTAAAATACTCCGTTTTTGTTTCCTAATTTCTTACATTGTTTCTGTCAGCCAGCAATGGATAAGAGATGAAAAATCACTTGTTGGTAGTAATTTTATTATACAGTATTCCAGCAAGTATGTGTCTGTGTGTGTTGAAGTTACTTTAAGTCTTGTAGGATGTTTAGAATGAAAACTGATTGTAATGAATTCATATTTCATATTTTCAAGAGTTTTTAAAAATGTCTTGTCTGGAATGGTACATTCTTAGACAGTTGGGAAGAATGGAACATACTGGCCTCACCCACATAACTTGGTTATGTTCGGCTAATCCTGTTTGTCTCTGGATGGGGCTTGGAGCAACCTGGGCTAGTGGAAGGTGTCCCTGCCCATGGCAGGGGGGGATGGGATGAGTTCAAAGTCCCTTCCAACCCAAACAGTTCAATGATTCTATGAGTCTGTGTAGAAGTGGTGAAAACTCTTGTTGGGTGGTGTGGGACAGGGAGGCATGCATTGGGTGCTTACTGGTACTTGTAGGGTGACCTTCTGACTTTTTCTGGGGAGAAAAAGAAGCCCATAAATTAAAAAAGTAAGCTACTGAAGTACTTGGGTCTGTGTTTCCCTGCCTGCTGGGTGTCTGGCAGTCCATGGTGTGAGTGTTCTCATCAGGGTTGAGGCAGGCTTTGGGACCTTTGCACTGCTCTGTCTGCAGGCTTGATGCAGAGACCCAGAGCTTTTCAGGTGTTTCTGTTTTGGGGGACCCTTGGCAATGTGACAGGCCCATATTCAATGTGACCATGGAAAAATCAGTGGTACTGAGCACCTAAATGTGAAACCCATCATTTTTTTGTTAGTAGAGTCAGGAATATTTCTAAATCCCAGTGTTCCTTCCCAGTGGCTTACACACTTGCATTAATCTCAAACAGCTGCATCAGCTGGTGTCTGAGTTAGCTGCTGGGAGCAAGCTACCCTTTCAGAAATTACACAACTGTTGCAATTAATTCCTCCTTTGAACAATTGATTTCAGAGGCCAATCACCACCCTGATCCTGCATATATGGGATTTCCTGGGCTTCCCCTGGGGACTTGTTGCTCTTGAAGCCAAATCTGCTTGGAAATACTCAAAAGATGCAGCTGGGTTTTTGTTTCTTTTAAAGTTTAGCAGCAGGGTGAGCATGGGGGGAGCTAAAACAAGACAGAGAGAGGACTTGGGATTGAAGCAGCAGGAACGTCCTCTGCACTGCAAGAGAATTCCTATTGCATGGATTGCAGGGAAGCTGTTACACAGGAATTTTTGACTTTTGGCATAAGGGAGCCATAAGGGTTGATTTAGATTAGATATAAGGAAGAATTTTTTTACAATGAGAGTGGTGAGGCCCTGGCACAGGTTGTCCAGAGAAACTGTGGCTGCCCCTGGATCCCTGGAAGGCCAGGCTGGATGGGGCTTGGGGCAACTTGGGATCAAGGAAGGCAGGGGGTGGGATGGGATGGGCTTTAAGGTCCCTTCCAACCCAAGTAATTATGGGATTCCATGATTCTGTTGTGGGGAGTGAGGGACAAGAAAGTGAGGTATTTCTTGAAGGTAGCATGGAAAGAGCAAAGATCAGGAAGTATGTACACACTTACATACATCTGTGAGTCATTCACTTGGACTTGGAAGACCACTGAAGGTTTTAAAATCAGTGCTGCTGCCAGCAAAATCCATTATCCACATCTGCTGAAGGGCATGGGGAAAGAGTTAGAGGGGAGTCCTATGTGCTGCATTCCTGTGCTGTGAGGTCCTGTTCTTGTACAGCTGCCCAGCCCAGGGAGCAGTGCTGCTTGTTTGCTGGTTCCACACTCCCACGCAGCTCCCTGACACCCATCTGGGCCCAGGTGGCTTATGAACCAAGTTAAAATAAAAAAACAAAAGAAGAAGAACCAAAAGTCTATCCTTAATTAAGGAAACCCTAGAATAAATGCAGTCCCTACAAAGCCAAAAAGTCTTATACATACGTTAGAATTTTGGCAACTTACTTAAATGCTTAAACAGTTCTTTGAACTTGGGCTGAATGTTCAGGCCCTGTTAATGAAGTGTGTGAGCATAATTGTGCTAAAATAAGTGATATAGATGGTTTAGACCCGTTCAGAGTCTCTGGACCGCATTGTTGGGAGCCATCTCATGGTGTGTTATCCCTGATCCCACTGGTACCTGGGAGATTTGATATACCGAGTCTCAAATTCACAGACATGCGGTAGGACTGGAAGACCAGAAAAAGAAAATCAAGCATTACCTGAGTCTTGTCTCTGCTGGATGAGCAAGAGCCATATCTGCCTCTTGGGGGGAGTGTTTGGAAAGATACAGGGAGCCCTGCTTGGTTTGTTGCTTTTTTGAGAAGATCCTGGGCAGGAGAACATGAGGTAGTTGACAGTAACTCCATTTAAAATCATACAATAGACTAATCAAATGGTTTGGGTTGCAAGGGACCTTAAAGCTCATCTTGTTCCACCCCCTGCCACGGGCAGGGACACTTTCCTCTTGACCAGGTTGCTCCAAGCCCTGTCCAGCCTGGCTTTGGACCCTTCCAGGGACTTGATCTGTGTAACAACAGACATTTTCACAGCTGAAATGAAATCCCTCTCATTGTGCTTCAGAAGTGGTTTGCTTCTGTCTTGTTTTGAGGTTTTTTCCTTCCTCTTTAGGATCCATCCCTTCCAGTCTCTTCTAGCTGCACTGTTTTCTAGTCAAGGTAATTCATCCCTAGCTCACAGTGGAAACTGCCACTTTGGAGGGGGTTTATATTTTGACTTGGTTTTCTAAGCCTGGCAGCTTTCAGACAAAAAGAGCAGGGAGAAATTACTCGTCTGTTACTTTATTTACCACTTGTTTTGGGAAATCTAAATCCAAATTTATGTTTGACTCATTGGGGCTCCGTGGCTAGACTGCTTTTTCAGTTATTTTTGGCCGGGCTGATCTCATACCCAGCATGAGCAGGGCAGCCTGGGTGACAGGAGCTCAGCTCCACTCAGACCAGGAGCTCTTGAGGCTGCCTCAAGGCACTGAAAGCCAAAGGCTCTTATGCAGGATCTAAACAATTTGGAGGTTAAAACTCCCGTCAGGTGCCCTGTTCATTAGTGCTGAGGTGAAAAACGTGGGACTGCTGGAGTAAATTATTAATAGTGGCTGGGGCTAGATGAAGTGGTGTGGATTTTCCAATGCTCTGGGGCCTGAAATCCCTGAAGTCTCCCCAGAGCACTGGGGGAACCCAGTGCCTGTTGCTGCTGGCTCAGCTCAGAAGGTGATCAGGAAGATGCTCTGAGGTCTGAGCTTTGTGCCTGAATATTTGAGCACCTCTGTGTTTTGGTTTGAGATAAATTTAGAGGAAAATATTTTCTGATAGAAAGTAGGTTGTAGTTATTCTTTTTTCACTAGGTTTGGGAAAAGAAATATTTTTTTTGAGGAAAGTGAAGAAGGAAATAAAACTATTTAACAAATAAGTTAGGTTTTTTGTTCAGTGTTTTTAAGATGGTTTTTAATAATATATTGTACTGTTTTATTTTGTTTGTAGTTGGTGTGTTGTAAGGGATATGGTACATTCACTTAATGTTATGTTTTTTAGTTCAGGTGTTGATAAAATTGTTTTTGAAATGAGTTTTGTTGTCAGCTTTAATTTTGGGGGGATATTATGTTTTTAAAGGATTTGTTTTTTAAGGTTCAGGATGGGCTGTAGTATGAGGTATAGGGTAGGTTTCTAATTATTTAGGGGTGGTTTTTATTTTTGTGAGTACATAACATTTATTTTGGTGTGTTTGAGGTAGTGTGATGTAATCAACTTGTTAGGTTTTTTTATACTTGTATTTGGACTGCTGTTTACTATAATATAGGGATTTTATTCGTTTGGTCAGTTTGATTGTAGTGTATGTTTTATAGTTATGGATAATTTGGGAAATACTGTTTATGGTTAGATTTATTTTTCAGTCTTATGTTTATTTGTAGGTGGTATTTTTGTTTTGATGACTTGAGGTATTACTGAGTTAGAAATAATTTTTTTGTGTGTTTTCAATTTCAGTTTATTTTGGACACTTCTATTTTTGTAGTTTGATTTATTTGTTTGTTGTTTCAGTGGTTTTTATTAGTCTTACTCTTGGGGACATGGGCATTTATATGATGGATTTTCACAGGTAGTTTTTTTATTCGGGCAGCAATATTTTTCTATTTTTCTGTAGTTTTTCTTTTTTTGTTGTTAATTAGTCTTTTTTAATTTTTTTAGTCATCTTTACAGAGTATTGGTTATTATTTATGAATTAGTGTAGAGATAGAGCTTTGGTTATTTCTTTTTTTCAGTAATGTTCAGGGTTAGCTGAATGGTTTTGAGTTTAGTAAGTTGGTTTGATTTTTTTTTTTTTAGTAGTTTTTGCAACCTATCGTGTAGGATTTTATATGGTTGTTTTTTATATGGTTGTTTTTTATATGGTTGTTTTATTTTTACGATGTGACAAGAACCATCAGTAAAGAGAGTGTAGTGTGGTTTTTTGTTGGTTGTATGGTGGAGTTTTTTTACTACATGTTACTTGTTTTTGTTCTTTTTTATTATTGAGACTAAAGTTTTCATTTTTGGGTTAATTTGTAATTATTTCTAAAGTTTTAAGGCAATTTAGTTTTTCAATATGGGCGTGTTGTGTGATGAGAGTAGTTTATTTATTGTACATGGTATTGGTGGTGTGGTGGGTAGAGGGAATTTTTGTTTTGAACATTTATTTCAGTACTGGTAGTTGGGGTGTCAGGAGGAGTTGTGTTTCAGTGTTGATTATTTTTGAGGTGGTTTGAACTCTTTTGTAAGTTGTCAATTTTTTTTTTTTTTTTTTTTTGTTAGAGTGTAGTTGGTTTCAGATCTTTTGTAGTTTCGATTTTAGAATTTTTGTGGTCAGTTTCTAGTTTTACTAGGTACTTTTTGTCAAAGGTTTTAGGACAAACCATGGCTCCTGGCTGCAGAGTAGAGTATGTTTTTTATTTTTGATCTTGTTTTGACTGAGTTAAGGGTTACTGTATGAGCAATTTCTCCTTTGATTTGGGTGAAGGTTTGTTGTTGTTCAGGGTTCTAATGGAAAATGTTTTTTTTTTTAATTTTAGACAAGTTGTAAATCACATAGAGGAAGTTTATTAAATAAAATACTGGGTTTGGGGCATCAAGGTAATATTTGTCGCAGTTTGAGATAAATTCAGAGAAAAATATTTTGTGATAGAAAGTAGGTTGTAGTTTCTCTTCCCCCACCAGATTTGGGAAAAGAAATATTTCTTCGGAGGAAATTGAAGAAGAAAACAAAATTATTTATTTAACAAACACACAGGAAAAGAATAATAATGTTAAATAATAAAATCTCTTGTTGTGGAGAGAAATTTGGAAGAATTTAGTCTTTTCTGTGGGTGTGGTCTCTCTCTTCTTTTTCAGAGTTGGGTAGTCTTGGGGGACCCCCCACTAGGCTGGTGGAAGGTTTTCCAGTAAGGTTCTGGTGTTCTGAACAAGTCCAGAAGAGAAGAAACTAAAGTCTTAGGAAAACTCTATCTCTCTCCTTTCAAAGAAACAGAGCTGAGAGTTGGCTGGAAAATAAGGATGGGTGTTTCTTCTTTTTTCTGCAGCAGTAGCAGCAGCTATCTCTTCACTGCTGAAGAATAACAGAGAGGAGTAGTGACTTTGAAGTATAAAACTGCTTTGAAAAAGTTCTTTTGGCTGTTTTTTCTTTCTCTCCCCTCTTGGGCTCAGTTTAAAGGCAGAGAAAGGTACAAGATTCATTTTCTGGGTATAGAGTAGGTGATATGGGATACATCATAAAGGGATACATCATAAAGTCATTCTAACTCTGTTAGCACAAGTTCTGGAACAGAGTGCACAGAAATATGCTACCTCAATCACTTCGGTTTGAGCTGTGACCTCTCTCTCAACGTTTTATTGCTGCTCAGCTTTGTTTAAAATGGCCAAGGGGAGGTACTGGTGCTTTTGTCACCAGTTTCTGTGTTACAGTTGTTAGGAATGATCTACCAACAAGCTTTCCATTGACTTTGGGCTTTGCTTTGGAGGAGACCCTGTGGGTTTAGGGCATGGCTAACCTATGGCTCTTGCTTCAATGGAACTCCATACTGGACCACATCCCATAGCAAGCCTTGTGGGTGAACTGAATCCCTGGCTGCAGGCAGAGAGTAACCAAGGGAAATAGTTAAAATGGATATCCCTGGGGTTTCCTGGGATTTGATTGCATTCGCAACTTAGTTCTGCAGTGTGTGGAAAGCAGCAGGAGCCCCAGAAAGCCACATGCATCCTCTTCTGTGAACTGCTTTCAATGCAACCTCAGCATCAGCAGCATCCTGACCACTGTCATCCTTTGCATGTTCTTGGTGGAGTGATGGGAAGGACCTACTCGAACATGGGTGTCCAGGTTTGGCTTTCACAGCCATAAAAGGTGACCCCAATATCCTCCTCAATCCCAGCAGTCTTCAAAACACTGACAAAAAGGGAAAGGAGCCTCCTTACAACTTTTGTTTTTGAAAGCTGGCTGCCTCCAGTCCTGACTCAGGTCTGCACTGCTTGAAGGTGAAGCACTGACCCCTGTTCAAAGCCGTCCCTCCCACCCTGTTTGCCAAAGGGAAAAGGTGGTAAATGTTAAATTCAGTAGAAAAATTACTGCAGGACCTTGGCTGTAGAGTTTGCCTCAGCTTGTGTCACAGCATGACCCCCTACTCTGACCAGCCAGCGGCACATAGGGTGCATTTTGTCCTCTAGTATTTTTCCTATACAGATGGTGAAGGTGAAAATTTTCTCCTATGACCCAGTGCCTGAGGTAACTAAAGTAAATAGCTTGTGAGAACAGGCCAGAGTGTGAGAAAGTGAAAGCGGGGGATTGTTATTTTTAATTCCCTTTTTGGGAAGGAAAAGAGAACAACCATCAAAGCCTGAATTAACTCCCCCTTGCAAACATAATTTGAGGAGACATTATCAAGCTAAAAATATGAGCAGTTTGTAAAAGGAGCCATTTTCCTCATATGCTGCTACTCACATTACTTAATTAAAACAGGAGGTGCTTAATGTCGTGCTTGGATTTTCCACTGTGCACTATCCATGAGTTTTTTTGGGAGGGGTTACTTTGCTTAGCATGAACAATGAGGGCTTGTGTCCATGGTACGACTCCTGGTTAGTGCCAAAGTAAATATTGAAGTGGTTGTAGTTATGTCGACAGAAGCCCCTATATCAACATTCCCACTCAAACTTTTCAAAAACTGAACTTCTGTGTACTGGAAATGGGTTTAAATCTGAGGGGGAAAAGTTGCCATGTTACTGGAATAAAGGTGTCTATCTGGAGGTGTGTTCTGTCCATTTATTAAACTTTCTTTCTGAAAAGAGTGGGAGGAATTAGAATTTTTTTTCCTCAATTTTTTCCTGGTTGTGTTGCACAGGCGTTAGGTTGTAAATCTTGTAGGGGACCTTTTTTCTTCAATTAAATTCTACATGTTTTTAATTAGCTGTTGAAAATGGTGTTGCTGATCTGCTCAAAAAACAGGATTTAAACCTGATGCCAGGTCAACAATACTGTTGATAGACTCCCACACAAATCAGGGTGCTGTACTCACCAACCTGCTTTCAGAAAATATACCCAAAAATCCAGGCACTGCCTTAGTCTAAGGACCAGGTGGACAAGCCACGCTCCTGGTGAATTGAGTGGAGCTGGGTGATCCACTCTCTTTGTCCTGCCAAGTGCAGATCTTGGACCAGTAAGGATAAGAGAATGGAATAAAAACACTTTTCCGGGACAGGCAAGTGGACAGAGGTGATAGCATCTCTTGTGTGATGTGTTCTCACCACCAAACTGAAGTCTTAGCTGTGTACTTGGCTTCTAGAAGTGCTACAGAAGAAGCGTTTATAATGTGGAGTGTCCTAATGTGCCTGTCAGGGCTTGAGGAGCTCTTGCTCCCAGTGAGAAGTCATGCTCACATTTTAATTAGCTTGTTTTTCTTGTGCAGGGGTTGTCATTTCAGAAGAGAAAAAAAAAAAAAAGAGGGAAAAAATAAAATATGTGTCTGTTTTTCCACACAGTGCTATTGCAAACACCAGAGCTGCTGGTTTTTTTAATGGACTGGTTCACGCACTACAGTAGGAGTCAGTGCTGATGCTGTTTGATCTTAAATTAATTATTCTGGAACTAATAGTGATAATTGCTTTTGTAATAGCTTGGTTTTTTGGATTTGGGGGGGGTAGGATTGGTTTGTTTTGGGTTTTTTTTTCGGTTGGGTTTTTTGAGCTCAAAGCTGGAAAAACAAAGGTTTGCCAAACTTCTAGTCATAGGGCATGTTTCATCCAGGGTGGAAGAAACTTTATTGCCTTTGAGGACTTTTGGGCTTAGAAATGCTGCTGGGTGGACAGTCCTGGAGAGAGCTGTCCCTCCTTTGTGCCAGAGCCTTGTCTCATCCATGTCTTCGAGAGGTCCACTGGGATGTGATTTTACCTTCCTTGTATCACCATGACAGCCTGGGCAGTGAAGTCATAGAATCCTGGAATGGTTTGGATTGGAAAATGCCATTTTCTTCCAGCAGATTCCTTGTAGGTAGATCTAGAGATCCCTTCAACTCCCATTCGCACATCTCACTTCTGGCTGGAGGATGTTGGCTGATGGTGTCTTCCAGGGTGAATTTTCTCAAGGGCCTGCTGCCCTACCAAGAGCAGGATGGAGTACTCTAGGTGTGATGAGAAGAGCATCCTTCAGCCCCCTTGTTGTGCTTGGGGATGTGGAGGCCTGTGAGCCTGCTACACGAGGGTCCCAGAGCATCCCCTGGAGGGACGGGCCATAGTAGAAGAGACACTCCCCAGGTCAGGGAGAGGAAGAAAGGCTTCTCCCAACCAACCCTGTTGCATTATCTTAATGTACCCCAGTTCTGCTCCCCACCCTTTTCCTACCCTATATGCCACAGACCTAGAATGTTCTCCCTCCCCTGCTTCCCCATTGGCCTTTGTTCCTCAGCCACTCCCTCACTATTTTCCCATTGGCTCCCATACCGTAACCCTGCCTGTGTCCTGCCCCATGCCCCCAAACCATTGATCCTTGATGCCCTCTCTCTCTGCCCCTATTGACCCCTTGCTTAAGCCTGGACCTCCGTTGTTCTGGGTTCTTTCCTCTGGTTCTGTTCACATGCGTGGATGCAGTAAACCCCACATGGAACTCCACGAAAGGACCCTTCCCACCTCTTTGCTGCCAATCCATCTAAGAACTGTCTGGTGTGAGCATGTGTATTTGGTGTATGCTGGCCCTGCGGAGCGGGTTTTCCTGTTGGAGACATTTTCAGAGGGTAGCATCATACCCCTCACCCACCCAGTTGCAACATGGGAGGCAGAGGTCTTGCATTAACTCTGCCAATCGCTGTCATTCAACTTTAAAGTTTCTTCTGCTATTCAGAAATTTGAGCTTCATGAAGCAACTCCGAGTAACTGAGGAAACAGCTTTCTATCATGGTAATCCTTTTCTCTGAGGTTGAATGACTCTGTGTTTTCACGTTGTCAAGGAAATTTGTGTTTCATTTGGGAGCTCTGGGTTTCTATTGGCATCCCTGCAAACAACTCCCCATCTGAAACATTTTGGTCTTGTGTGTGCACAAAGTTGAATGGAGAAGGATCTCCTGGCTGAGATGGGAGCAGCCAACATAAAACGGAGATTAATTTGACGTGTATGCAGCTGAAGCTTCCACTTTCTCTGTCCAGACTGTAGCATATCCCTTCATACGTCCCCGCCGTGATATTATGTGAGGTTGGAAGGACTGGAGGACTGCAGTGAGGTTAGAAAGAATGGGATGAGGCTTGCTGAGGGACAGAGGCCCATGGAGCTTACTCTGTGGGAGCTGCGTGCTTACTTTAAGGGTCTCCATGGTCCTTAAAGCTGGTCTGTACCTGGAAAAGAGGATGTTGTAGGATGACCTTTGGCATTCCCCAGGGCGGCCGCTGTCGTCTTGGCCTCGTTTATTGTGATGCCCAATTGCCTTGTGGCCCCAGTGCCACCTTCTTGGTGCCACTGCAGCTCCAGTGATGACTGTGAACATGAAGCCATTTTCCCAGTTCTCTGGTATTTTAAAAATTCTGGAGCTGTTGTTTGCTGACTGTGCAGCTGGAACGTGGGAGGAAAGCAGAGTGAGACATGTGAAATGCCTTGGTGGCTGTGGGAGCCCAAGGAAGTGTGTGGAAATGGGTTCTAAGGGATGAGCTTCATCCATAAAACACATGGAGGAAGTTGGATTTACACCAAGTCAACGCTGTGACTGTTTTAGTCCAGTTCGAACATCGTTGCAAACTAGATCTGCCATGCAGTGAGCCAGGGTCTTGGTCAAAAGCAAACCCCGAAGCCATGACTAAGCCCAGCCTTGCTCTGTCACAGGAGAGCAGTTAATGACACAGGAACCAGCCTCACTTCACTTGCTGAACTTCCACTATTTATTGTTTCAACAGACAGGAATAAATGTTCAACAAATAAGCCTCCTGACCTTAAGTGATTGTGGCGTTCTGATTATAAATAAACTGAAAATCCAAGTTCTTGATTCTTTTTTAATTTAAGCAGGCTAGACCCCATGGGAATGGTATGTTCCTGTTGCACAAACTGAAAAGGGTTCATGCCCTGGTTTTCATCTGTAGGGTCATATGGTGGCTTGGAGTGGAGATATTTTCCTGAAATAACTTTGGAGTAGCTGTAGAGTTTGGGATGTGGCTCCTTTCTGCGTGTCCTACCCTGGCTACAGGGAGCTCTAAGTAAAGGTGGAGGATGTTTTGGGAAGTGCTTTTGGGTCTCTGGAGCTGGAAGATGAAACAAGAAATGTATAGCAGTTGAGGGGGGCTTCCACCAACCTCCCCTCAGTGATGTGTTTCACACTGTCTTTACTGTCTGCACCAGACCTTGTGGGTTTATTCATACTCCCAGAGGAATATGAAGGGATTATAAATTCCCAGTGGGGCTTTCTGAGCTGTGCTCTGCCATGGGACTCTGCTTTCCTGCCCATTCCAGCTAGGAAAAATGAGCAGCCCTTTCAGTGACAGGAGTTTGTGGTGGGATCTGCCACAGTCCCATGCTGGGTGTGCAAAGCCCTGGTCCCAGGGAGGGCAACTGGGGAGGAGCAGCTGTGATGGGACTTGGCTCACTTGTCCTGTGACCTAAAGGCTTGAGCATCCCAGACAGAGAGCAGTGTGTGGCCCCTGTGGAAATTTCCATTTTCTGGATTGCTCTCAGGGGTGTGAATCTGTGCTACCTGTTCCAGTCTGTTCAGCTCAACCCTGAGGGGAAAAAAACATTCTTCAGCGAGCACTGTGCCCCTTCCCTCCACTAACAGCACATTTCAGTTATTTGTTTCAGTTATTAAGTGGTTCTTATCTCAACCCACAGGCTTTGTTCCCTTCCCCATCCCACAGTGATGGTACTCAGTTGCCAGCTGGGGTTGCATGTCTTGTCTGCATGTCTTGTCTTTTCCAGTGGCTGGACTGGACAGAGCACTCCATGGTAAAGCAAAGGCACAAACCTGGTGCTAACGTGCTCTCTTTGCTCTTGCTTTGCCAGGGCAGCCACTGACCACAACATTGACAACACCACAGCAATCCTCAGGGAGTGGCTGAAGAATGTGCAGCACTTGTACCACGACGTGGAGTGGAGGCCCATGGAGGAACCCACGTGAGTACCTGGGAGGGGCTCTTGCTTGCACAGCCCATATTCCTGAAGTTTTCTCTTTCCGAACCAAGAGGTGTACTAAATGTCCAAGTGTTAAAATGTGGTTTATTTGCTTTCTGGGGTCTGTCCCATTAAATTGTGTTCTTATGGAAAAAGGTAAGATAAGGTCTCTGTAGAAAGATCTCTGACTTCAGTGAAGCACCTCATGCAGATTATGTGGAAGAAAGTATTTTCCATTCAGTTATTTAGCATCTGTAGCTGCTGTCTTTGCATGGTAAACAAATTACATCAAGAGCTACAGGAAATTAAAACTATCATTCTTTATTTGCAAGGAAGCAGAGAAATTATAGCCCATTCCATAGCATCTATGAAAACTCTGAGACATCAATATTTAGTAAGTGCTGAGCCAGATAACTAGATTTAATTCCATATATTATGCCTCTGCATGACTTGCAGGACCATTGCTTTGAAATGTGGTGTGTTGGGTTTTTATTACTTTAATTTTTATTTCTTTTTAAGATCAGCTGTTCCTGGGTTTGTTCTGTTTTCAGTTTCTTCCATCAAGAAAAATTACATCCGTTTCCCCTTCCTTTAGGTTTGCTTTTATATTTGAGTACCTCACTGCAGTGATGGGGAGTTTGTGGTACAAACCCCCAGGGAATGATAGTATTATTAACATTTTTAATCCTTTCATTTGAATTGAGTTTTCTTCATCCTGCCAAACTTGGTGCTTTTTAAGTTCTGCAAAAAGCTTTTGAAATTCTTAACTCCTTCTCTGACTTATGCTGGCAGTGTTTCAAATTCCTGGATTTTTATTCCTCATTGGGATCTGCCCCTGAGTTTCCTTCCATCTTTGTTCAAAAACCTTTGCTTTTGGAGCTGATCCTGAAGGCAGAACCACACTCATGACTTTGCTGACATGCTGGGGCCTGTGGGCTGGATGTTGGGAGATTTAGGAGCTGTTCCTGGGATACATTAACGGTTCCTAATAATGAGGCCAGGCTGCCTTCATCTTCACATCCCAGCTCTACTGGTTCTCCAGGCCCGAGGGGAGCTGGATTTGCAGCCTAGCAGAGGGCAGAGGAGTTTGCACCTGAGGTCAGGCAGGGTCAGTGAGCTCCAGGTCAGTTTGGAGGGGTCCCCTCTCTGTTGCCGCAGCAGGTCCTGGGTTGGATGGTGCTGCTTTGCTGGGTCATCAGAAAACTGTGGAACTGCTTGTTCTCTGATGCCCTCTGTGCTCATGCCAGCACAGAACTTGGAATTATTCTCCCTCAAAACCTCTCCTGGGTTGCCTGAGGTGACTCTAATCCTGTTTTGCTTTCATAATTGAAGGCAGCAAGCAGCAAGGGAACTCTTTTTTCTTACTTCTTTTTTTCTCTTTTCTTGTTTCTTTTTTTCCTTTTTCTCCTATTTCTCTTTTTTCTCCTTTTTCTCCTTTCTTTTCTCTCCTTTTTTCTTTTTCTTTTTTTAATCCAAGCCAAGACATGGATTACACTCACTTTTTTTTTTCTTTTCTAGGTCTTACCCAGAGGAAATTGGGCCAAAACATTGGCCAAGCTCCCGATTCACTCATGTGATGAAGCTGCGACAGGCTGCCCTACGTGCTGCCCGGGAGAAGTGGTCAGACTATATCCTGGTAAATACAAAGTCTGATTTATTAGCTGGCCTTAGGCAAAAGCTTTCCAGCTCAGTTGGATACTGGGGGTTGTCAAAAAGTTTTCTCTCCATGTAAAGACAAATTGAGATGTTGTGGGTCATTTCTTGGTCTCGTGAGCCAGAGGCTTTGCAGTGAGGGAGGTGAGTCCTTGGGTAAGCTCAGAGCTTTCTCCACAGGTATCAGGATTGAACACAGTCCTGGTGGTGAGAGGTACCTGCAAGGGTCCCCCAGATTGAATCCCCACCTGATGAAATGTAAGGGAAATAGTTGTGCAGAGCAGTTGTGGGAAAATGCTGCTTTGGCCACTGAGAGGGGGTGTTCCCAAAGCCTCCAAGCAAGGTGAGATGTGAGAGCAGTTTAGGAGTTGTTCTTGATGCACTTCACAGAATGAACTCATCCAGAATTTTTCAGTGGTGTTATTTTCCCTTGCTGCTCCATGGTCCCTGTGCTGGCATGAGGTTGTGTGGAGTCAGGGAAGCTCTCTGCCCATCTCATTGCTCTGCCCAGGGGCAGCTGCCCCCAGGTTTCCCTGTGGCAGCTCTGTGCCCTGTGGAGTCAATCCCACCAGCTCACTGCTTTTAGGGTGTTTTTTTGTCAAACTCATGGAATCAATCCCACCAGCTCACTGCTTTTAGGGTGTTTTTTTGCCAACCTCATGGAATCATAAAATTTTTAAGGTTGGAAAAGACCTGAGATCTCTGAGTCCAACTGTTGACCTGCCATGTTCACCATTAAGACACATTCCCAAATACCAGATCCTCACAGTTTTTGAGCACTTCTAGGGATTGTCACTCCACCCCTGCCCTGGACAGCCTATTTCAATGTCTGGCCTCTCTTTTAGAAGAAATTTTTCCTAATATCTAATTTAAACTTTGCCTGGTGCAGAGCCTGACCCCCCCCTGGCTGCCCCCTCCCGTCAGAGAGTTGTGCAGAGCCAGAAGGTCTCCCCTGAACCTCCTTTTCTCCAGGCTGAGCTCCTTTCCCAGCTCCCCCAGCTGCTCCTTGGGCTCCAGCCCCTTCCCCTGCTCCATTGCCTTCCCTGGATATGCTCCAGCTCCTCAAGGTCTTTTCTCTTTACCAGGGGCCAGAGGTGCCCTAGCAGTGGCAGCACAGGGGACAGGCACTGCCCTGGGCCTGTGGCCACACCAGGGCTGGTCATGTGCCTCTGGCTGCCTCATTCCCAAGAAAGCATCAGGGGAATCATATTGTTTCATCTGCTAACAATTTTTTTTTCATCTTCCTTCTCTAGTTTATTGATGCAGATAATTTACTGACCAATCCCCAGACCCTGAACCTGCTGATAGCAGAAAACAAGACACTGGTGGCACCGATGCTCGAGTCCCGCTCCCTCTACTCCAACTTCTGGTGTGGCATCACTCCCCAGGCAGGTGACCTTGTAGAGGGTGCTGGGGGTCTGTGTGAGTGGTGTCCTCCAGGGGCTCCTGCCCCATCTCTGGAGCAGCAGGCATCCTTCCTGTTCTGTGGGCTTTCCTATCTGCTGCTATAGCCTTCTTCTTCTGAACAGAAGCTGCTGTAGCTCCAAGGTGATAGCGTGTGATACAATCCCACTAACCACACAAAAAATACTGATAAACAGATAAGAATTTTTTTAAAATGGTTCCATGCTTCTATAATGGCCTTATAACCCTTGATGATAATTTCAGGCCAGTTTTTCTGTATAGTGATGCTAATCCAAGAGGAATTTACTTTTCTTTACACAGCTGTCCATTGTGTCTAAGTTATCTTTTTCATCTGCGAACAAGATTTTTGAAGTGGGGCAACATCCTTTGCCTTGTAGAGAGTGTGTATGCTGAAGTATGCATGTAACAGGTACTAGTGCTGAGCCCAAAAATCAGTGTTTCATGTTAAATTTTCAATGCTACCTTGTCATGTTAGTTCTGACCCACATAACAACTGCACTGGGTCACAGGTTCATCTGCAGGTGTCCAAGGAATAGTATAAGGATAGGGCAAAAAAGTGAATGTTACTTCCCCAAAATACTTTTCTATCCTCTGGCAATCCCTTTCTGAGTTTTTGAGGAATATATTTGTCTTAAATGCTCTCAATGACTTTTTTTATTCTACAGAAATCCCCGTCTGAATCTATTTTTTGGTAGCCACACCGTCTTCTGGCAAGGAGTTCCACAGTTCAGACTAAGTAATTGGCAGAAAACTTAGAACTTTCCAAATCAGAATCAGAAAAACTTGGGTTTGTTTACTTTGTTGAGAATGGAGATAACAAACTTCATAGCAAAGATATTGATTGTGCTTTAAGTTTTTAAGGCAAAGTTGTTAGTCAGACGGGTTTTCCACTGGGGTACGTCAGCCCTGCTCCAGAGGCTAAAGTGGATCTCTGCCCATGTGCAAGAGCCCCAGCCCTACCTCTCCAGTAGGAAGTTTCCACCATCAACAGCACTCACTGAGAAAAGGAGAGAGGAAAACCAGAAAACGCATCTTGCAAAATTTGGTTGAAAAAAATCCTGCTGGAGTGAACAGGAAAGTTCTACTTTTATTTTTCCTTTTCTCTTGTTTCTGCATGCAGTTCCAGGGCTTCATATGCTCAGCCTTGCTCTCCCAGGGGACTCGGGGAGGGAATAACAGCTGGAGCATGCCCTGAAACACAACCTTCCCTGGCACCGAGCCATGGTGAGCCAAGCCCAGCTCCAAACAGGCTGACATTCATCTGTCACGCAGCAAACCCTGGAAGATGCAGCGCGGCAGCAACGCAGGGAGGTTGGAGCCCTCCTTGCATACGTGTGATTTATGAGCAGGGCACAGCCCCAAAAAGACGGAGTGAGCCACTGGAGGAGGAAAGATGACTGTCCAGCATCTTCACCTGTGGGCATTGTGTGCACCTTTTTAAGGGCTGGACATGTTAACCCTTCCTTTGGTGGAAATGCCAGTCACATCTTTTCCCATGTGCTCCTTCCTGTGACAGTGGGGATGGATGGCTGTGTCTGGGATATTCCATCCTCACAGTATGATCACAGGATATTTGAAGGGCAGACGGAGATGGCAGATCCATAACCAGGCACATGCACCACGCCGTGGCCCCACATAGCCCAGGGCAGAGCAGTTCTGCCAGCATTTGCTCAGCCAGTGCCTGAATGCTCGTGGGAAATAGAACATAAATGGTGCTTTAACTTCTTTTAGTGACTCATTGTTTCTGTAAAGCCCAGAATCTGCTCTGGATTCAACTATCCAGAAGTCAATTTGGTGTACTAGGATTTTCTTCCTGGAAGAATTCACTGTATTTATTTCCACACGAGCCACACACTGTGGGTGTTGCACCCAGAGTGCTGGGAGGCTGGCAAAGCTCCTTGTATAGGGAATACCCAGGAGCTGACTGAAGTGCCTCCCTAGGCAGAGTCAGGAGTGAGTGTCAAACTGGCTTGCCCTGGGATGGAGGAAACAGGGGTTCTTACACAGCTGATGGAGACTGAGATGTTGCCTTTTTAAGTCGTGGATAGAATTAATTTGCAGATCCTACTTTCTGAGACACTAAATGGACTTTGTGCCTGTTGAATGTGGAGGATGTATGGATGCTCAGCAGCTTCCAGGATCAGGCTTGAGAGTCTTAAGTGCAAAACGGGTTTTGAAGAGCCAGGAGAAAATAGTCTGATGTTTGAAGCTCCATTGCAGGGGAATTTCGCAGTGAAAGGCTTGGATCTCCAAGAGCTTCTAAAAAAGCAGGGAGAAGGTCAATCTTTAACTTTTGGAATGAAGACTGTTTCTAAATACCTGACTGAGTCCTTTCCAAGTGGGAGATACTGAAAAAGCTGAGAGTTGAGCCCTGGTAAACCTCTGCTGGGGAGGTCAGGGTGTACCTTTTGCTAAGGAGCAGCTTTGAAACAGGGATCTCTTGTAACAACAGCTCCCTCTTTGTGGTTTCAGGGCTATTACAAGAGGACCTTGGAGTATCCCCTGATTCGGGAATGGAAGAGGATGGGCTGTTTTGCTGTCCCCATGGTCCATTCCACGTTCCTTATTGACCTGAGGAAGGAGGCCTCCACCAAGCTGACATTCTATCCCCCACACCAGGACTACACCTGGAGCTTTGATGATATCATGGTCTTTGCCTTCTCCAGTCGCCAAGCAGGTGTGTCCAGGGCCTCTACTGGGGAGGGGTCACTCCTAGAGAGACACAGACCTCCACTGCAGGTTCACAGCCCAAAAGTCCTGAGTGGTCTTCTATGAGGAGTTCAGACCCTGTTCACTTTTCTCTCTGGGATCCTGTCAGGGATAACCAGCAGCGACTGGAAAGGCAGTTTTGGATTGCTACTAGCTTCAAAGGATGTGGGGGCTGTTCTTGGGATGGGGCAATGTTTCAGGGACAAAATGTGTGACTCCACCCTTGGTTTGTGTCACACCAGATGAACACAGGTGGGTGCTGGGAGAGTGGAAGGTGGTCTGGGGGTGAGGTATCTAAAGTTACCACTTCCAAAAGATCCATGAGGAAAGGGGTGAGGGCCCTTCTTAAACCACAGAATCCTAGAATAGTTCAGGTTGGGAGGTTAAAGCTCATTTCATTCCAACCCTGTGCCATGTGCAGGGACGCTTTCTGCTAGACCAGGTTGCTCCAAGCCCCATCCAGCCTGGCCTTGGGTACTTCCAGGGAGAAGAAATCTCTGGCTGTTGATGTTTGAAGAGAGATCCAGGTGTCACTGAGACATCAGTGTCTCTTAAGTGCCTGATGCTTCTGCTGTTCAAGCTTGTGGTGAGGATGTTTAGTCCCATTTATTTCTGGAGAGTGGCTCTTGGGAGTGTTCTGTCTCCAGCAGAGTCCAGGCTGGCAGATCTGTGTGTAGCAGTGTCAGAGCTGAAGGGGGCTCCCAGGACTGTAATGACCACCTGTGTTGTTCTTTGCCTGCTATGTTGAAAAGGGAAGAGTTTGGGACATTATAAGGAAAAAGGGATTGGTGAAACCTCAGCAGCACCCATAAGTGCCTTCTCTTCAGAGATCGTGAGTGGGTTGGTGACTTGCTGGGATGAATTAACAGGGAAAAGTTGTTCATGGGTCCTCTGAGTTACGTGCAGTTGGTACTCCCTGTCCTCTGCAGAAGATGTAAAGTTCAAGAGAGCAGGAAGGGCTGCTCTTGGCAACAGGCAGGCAGGGAGAAAGCCAGGGGAAGAAGGGTGGTTGTTGTTCTGCATGTTGAGCCTCCCTCCCCAAGTTCTGTTCCAAGACCAGCACAGTGGCCACAGCTACAGCTGCCTGTAGCTTCCCTTTTAGTGGTGCATCTGGTTGGCAGGTCTTGACAGCACTAAAAATGTGAACCATGTGGTAGACTGAGCAGGGTGTTCTCAAAATCAGCTATGAGAGGATGAAGAGTGTCAGATAAGATGAACGATGGAGGAGAGGCAGCAAGAGCTGAAATTGGAACCCTCAGGAGACAAAGGTGAGAAGTGAATTGCAGAGCAGATTCAGGGTCCTGACTTTCATCAGTGCAAAATCACAGAGTCAAGACCACCAAGCCCATTGAGTCCAGTGTTTCCCCAGCACTGCCAAATCCATCACTGAACCATGTCCCCAAGTGCCATGTCTTGGCTCCAGAGGGGAGTTGAGGTTTAAGTTTGAAGAGCAAAGCAGGCTGCTTCAAATCCAGCCCCCCACTTCTTCCCTCTGACAGCTCTCCCAGAAGTGCAGCCTCCAACCTATGTGGTAACTGCCGTGCACTAGCTCCAGCTGCTTCAGAAATATTGCAGGGATTCAAACCCATCATTTTTTCCTTCCATCTTAGAACACTAGCTTTTTCCAGGACTGACCCATGACATGAAAGGCTTTGCTCCAGCTGTCTGGCCGGTTCATCTGCTCAGATTTTTGGCTTGTGTCCTGGGCTGAATTTTGTCACCCAGGATAAAAGGATGACATCCAAGTTCAGAAATGTGAAAAATGTGTGAGCTTCAAGGTAAACTTCTCTTTGGAGTAATTTCACTTACTTTTCCTGAAGTCAAAAATTATGTTGGCTTTTGTCCAGGCCAAGTGCTGTGCTTAACACCTTAGATCAAACCATCAATTTCCAAGAGGGAATCTGCTGCTGGAAGCAGCTGTTCTGTGATGCTCCAAAGAGGTGGTCCCACCTCTGTGAGAGGACATGGCGTGTGTGGGAGTCCTGACTGTGAACAGACCTCAGAGCGGGTGTGTTGTTGTCAGCACTGGACTCTGCAGAGCCCCTTGCACTCACAGGAGAGCTTTTAGCTAGCCAGGTGGTCAGCCTAGAGAAAAGGAGGCTCAGGTGAGATCTTAGAGCCTCTTCCATGCCTAAAGGGGCTCCAAGAGAGCTGGAGAGGGACTTGGGACGAGGGATGGTGGGACAGGACAAGAGGAAATGGCTTCTTATTGCCAAAGGACAAGGATAGATGGGATATTGGGAAGAAATAGTTCCTTGTGAGGGTGGGGAGGCCCTGGCACAGGGTGCCCAGAGAAGCTGAGGCTGCCCCATCCCTGGAAGTGTCCAAAGCCAGGTTGGATGGTACTTGGAGCAACGTGGGATCGTGGAAGGTGTCCTTGCCCATGGCAGGGGTGGAATGAGGTGAGCTTTAATGTCCCTTCCAACCCAAACCATTCCATGATTCCATGATCTCCTGAGCTGCCTTTCAGCCTTGGTCTCTGAAGCCCTTGAGCCAGCCAGCAGGGAAGGTCTGGTCACAGAGAAGCAGGGGCAATTTTGGTTCCTTAACTATAGCTGTGGTTTTAGGACATGACTGTAAATCCTAGACACTGCCTTTAAAGCCTGTTAAGAATAATAATACAAATACCTGTAGTTTTTCTCTGCCTTGTAGCAATTATTTAACTTTATTATAAAAACAGCTGGAGAGTGAGTCCCCATCCCCACTTTATGGGAGCTTTACCATTTTCAAGTACCTTTTATCCCAGACAGAACAGGAACACTGGTGTGAATCTGTGCAGATTAAGTCTGTTCAAGGCAGCAGAAGATAAGAACAGAGATCAGTGAGCCAGATAAGATTAGTTGATTAGATCAGTGCCAAATCCATTAATGTCAGCAGGTAGTATTTTTTTATTTTGCCATTTAACTAAATTGCAGCTGACAGCTGAATGTGTTTTGGCAAGTAGCGTAGCCAGCAATTTACTTGTAGAACTTAAAATGAGAGAAACACTGGGGTCATTAGTGCTGACAGTTCTGCTCTGCTAAAAATACCAGCGATTAGGGGCACTAATAGATGAAAGCATCAGCACACCAGGTAGTGTCTGCTTTTCAGTTATTTCCTCGAGGGAGGGGGCTGGTTAAGCTTGTTTCATTAAGAAGAAGAAAGGAAAAAAAAAGACAAAGGCAGTTTTTGGCCAGTTGCTTAGGTTCTAGCAGCTTTGATTTGGGTTAGTTAATAAAGGACCTTACTAGAACTCAATGAAAAACAATGGAAATACTTCCCTTGGCTTCTCTGGATGTGGCTTTTGAGAGTGTTGCCTGATGTGACAGGCAGAGTTACAGCCAGTGGTGAGCAAATCCTTGTCATCCCAGAGGGAAAAGCGTTTTGCTGATGCTGGGATGTTCCCACTGGGTGAGTCTGTGCCCTGCAAATGCATCTGTTCCGAGGACAGGCTTTGTACCTTCTCTCTGTTTCTCACCTTCAACAAGCAGTTGCAAAAGCTTTTGAGCAGAAGGGTGTTACGTTATCACATCTGTTCTCCTCACTGGTGTCCCGCTTTGGGATTTTCCTTTAATCTTCAGGGCGCAGTAAAAATTAGTCCTGGAGAGGAAAGAACCATGTTTGGTGGTGACTTGGCATTTTGAAGGTTGTTGTCATATGTATTCCTCAAAGTCCTTTGCCAGCATAGGTGAAAATGTATCACCTTTATTTCCTAGCCAGAGCAAAAGGAAGCAATGATAAAGAATAGAATGGGTTGGGTTAGAAGGGACCTTAAAGATCATCTCATTTCAGAGACACCTTCCACTATCCCAGGCTGCTCCAAGCCCTATCCAACCTGGCCTTGTAGATTACCAGGGATGGGGCAGCCACAGCTTCTCTGGGAAACCTGTGCCAGGGCCTCCCCATCCTCACAGGCAACAATTTCTTCCCAATATCCAATCTAAACCCACTCTATTTCAGTAGGAAGCCATTCTACCTCGTCCTGTCTCCCCAGACCCTTGAAGGGTTAGTTAGGCCGCCAGGTTGGTTTTATGAGAGAGGCCACTTGCTGCCAGCCAGGCAAAACAGAAAGTGGAACTGGAATGATTTTGAATTGTTTGCTTATGAAGCAGAACTTTTTGGGACTGAACTGGCACAAGTGTGTTTGTGGCTATGTAGCCACAGAGCAGTGAAATGCCCTGGTAGCAGGCCTGACAGTAGTTTCTGCTTTTCTGTGATGCCCAGGAGTACAGATGTTCATCTGCAACCGTGAGCACTATGGGTTCCTTCCCATGCCCCTGAAGCCGCACCAATCACTGCAGGAGGAAGCTGAGAACTTTGTGCACACCCTGATCGAGGCCATGAGTGAGTTGCTGTGCCCTTGTCATGATGGACCCCCCAAGTTATAATGCCTACAGAGCTCTCCTGCCAGTGGACCACCTCTCATTCTCTTGGAAGTCTGCATCCTGACCTGACCACTCTCATATTGTTTTGATACCCAGTTTTCTGAAATTTTCCACCACTTCTCTGCCTAGGGATGTAATCACTTCACAGTCAGGTCAACCCCATCCACAAAATCCCTCAAATTCCCCAGATCAAATGCATCTTTCATGTGGAAAGGGTGTTGCATGTCCATGTTTTCTTCCTGGTGTCTGTCTAGCACATGGCTGCTGGCTCTGGCTTTGCCATGTGATGCTTGCTGCTGTTCCCATCCTGCAGTGGCTCCTCATCCCGGCTCCCCGGGGCGTGAGAGAGACACCTGCAGACGCATTATGTCCATTGCAGGGTGTGCACGAAGGTGACGTTTGGGGTCTCTCCTCTCTTTCAGTCGATCGCCCTCCCGTGGAGCCCTCTCAGTACATCTCTGTGCCTCCGAAGCACCCTGACAAGATGGGGTTTGATGAAGTAAGGAGCCTGTTCTGCTGTTTATTGTCTTGTCTTCTCACTCATCACCTGATCCTTAATGTCCCTTCCAACTCAAACCATGCCATGATTCTATGTTGTAATCCAGCCAGGAAGAGAAGGCAGAAGTGAGGCTGAAAAGCAGGTTAACTCCCCAGTTCTTGTGCTGTTTGCTCTGCATCTGACTCTGCAGAGCAGCTTGGCCTCCCTTCCATCTGTGACAGAAATTGGACCTTTGTGAAAGCTCTCCAACTTTCCAGTAGCAGGAGGGAAGGATTTCTCTCACCTGAGAGAGACACTGGAGAGCTGGGGGCAGGTGGGGGATCCAGGCTCACAGGTGGGTTCTGGCCCACCTTGGGTACCTCCCAGGGGTGCAAACCATGCCTGGAGAGAAGGCTGGAGAGGGACCTGCCAGGCTTTGATTGCCTGGTTTCTGTGTTATTCCCAGAGCCAGCAGCCCCTGTGTGTGCAGCTGCCAGCATGGCTCTGGGACCGAGGGGGTTGTGGGGATGAGGGGAGCCTTTGTCTTCTTGGTGTGCTCTACTCTGTCTGTTTGTGGGGCTCCTGAAGCTGAACCTGATCCAGCTGTGTGTCTTTGAGCATCTGTTTAGCGCACAGCCGGTCCAGGTTTTTTCTGTATTGTCCTTTGTGGCTGCACTTTATTTATCCAAATTATTATTCTTTCATTTGTACTGAGCTATAGCTCTTCCTGCTTCTTACTGGGATGAGGATTTGCTCCACGGGCTACAAGGCTGTGCTTGTACCAGTCTGCCTGGGACTGAAAAATATCTCTGAGCCCCTGAGGGTTACCTGCAGTGAGAGCTTCAGCCCTCAGCCTTCCCCCAGTCTCCTTGAGGCTTTGGACAGAGCCCTGCTCAGACACCTCTGTTCTCAGCCTTGACTCTCTGCTCTGGCAGGGATCACAGTGGATTTTCAGTGCTTGAAGTAATCACAAAAATCCTCTCTTTACCATGGCCTTGTACTTGCATGGTGGCCCTGCTGATAATCCAGGCAGTGGTAGTGTTGTGGGTCAGTGTTCCTCTAGGACTGATGCTGCAGATGGTCATGTTACTCTGTTTGATACAAACCTAAATATCCTGTATCTTCGGAAATTATAGACTTGGCTCTAACTGGTCTCCCCTCACTTTACTTCATCCTCAAGGAGCAAGTTTCCTCTGTGAACATCCATAAAAAGTAGTTGTTAGAGAAAAAGCCTCTATGCTTTCAACTCAAAACCAACTCCAGCTTTTTGACAAATTCTAAACAACCTGGAACAAACACACGTGGTATTTTCCAGTGGGGCTGCTGGAAAAAGGCGGATCAGGATTTCCCTTCTCCCTCCCCCCCCGCCGAGAGTCTGATGTCCTGATGTCTTTCTCTTCCATCCAGATTTTCATGATCAACTTGAAGCGTCGCAAGGACCGGCGGGACCGGATGCTGCGGACCCTCTATGAGCAGGAGATTGCAGTGAAGGTAGTGGAGGCTGTGGACGGAAAGTGAGTGTTGGTTGGGCTTGAGGATGTTTTCAGAGTGGGATGTGCTTTACAGCTTCACAGCGTCTCCTTGGATGCCCTGACCTCCTTCCAGCAGAGCAGGGTTGGCTGGGGGGGAGTTGAACACCACTTGGATCTCCCTGACAGTCTGTTTGGCGCAGTTCTGCTCTGTTTCTTTCTTCCTTTGCAATTGATTAGTCTCTGTGAGAGAACCAGGGCACTGGGGTTCAGACTAAGGTCAAAATCAGGTTAAAATCATGTATGTTTCTGTGAATGGAGCAGTTAACTCCTGGAGTATGGTCCTAGTGCTACAGAGCTGTGTGGTGCTACAACGTTAACACTGACACAGCCCTTTCCAAGCTTACTCTAAGGTCTGGAGCACAAGTCTGTTGAGTAGCAGCCGGAGGGGCTCAGCCTGGAGAAGAGGAGACTTGCAGGAACCTTCTGACTCTGCACAACTCCCTGACAAGACAAGAGGGTGAATCCAGGGAGGGGTCAGGATCTGCTCCCAGGGAACAAGGGAGAGGACAAGAGGAAAAAGCTTCAAGCTGTGCCAGGGAACATTCAGGCTGGACAACTGGGAAAAATTTCTTCATGGAAAGGGTAGTCTGGCACAGGCTGCCCAGGGTGGTGGTGGAGGCCTCGTCCCTAGGAGAATTGCTGGGTTAATGCTTGGATTCGAGGATATTAAAGGGCTTTTCCAATCTTAATGATTCTGTGATTCTAAGGCTTTAAAGACCTTTTTATAATGAGACATCAAGGCAGAAATTTTGAGTTTGTGAGTTGCAAAAAGGCTTCAAGGAGACAGGAGCCCCCATGCCATCTAGTGGTCTTGGAAACTTGGGATCCCATCAAGGCCTCGGAAAATTAATTAAAGCCAAGCACCTGGCAAGTGGATGGTGCCACAGGAAGTTTTTGGCTGAGTTAAAGATAATTGGCAGTCCCATGAGAAGTCTTTGGCAGAGTTAAGGATATGATTTATCAGCTTGATTTAGAGATGTAAATGAAAAAGGTAATTTTCCTCTGTGTTTTTAAGCAAAAAAAGAATAGGAATTTCTCAAGGTGTGGCTTTTCCCTAAATATAAGCAACATTCCCCATGCTGTGCCCGTGTCTGGCTTGAACTGACTTATTTTCTTGCAATGCTGATAGATACTCTCTGTTTCCCAGAGCCCTAAACACGAGTCAGCTCAAAGCTCTCAGCATCGAAATGCTGCCAGGATATCGGGACCCATATTCCTCCAGGCCCTTGACCAGAGGAGAGATCGGCTGCTTCCTGAGCCACTACTACATCTGGAAGGAGGTGAGGATTTTAGGGTGCCTTGAGGGTCCTGCAGGAAGGTGCTGTGTCCTGGTGCATAGCCAGTCCAGGTGCAGAGCATTTGATCCAGTCCAGGTTTCTGGAAGTGTAGGATGGAACTTGGATATCAAGGGTTTTCTTGAATGCAGTCTTGACCTTTCACGTCTCCCCTTTCCCTTTCCAGTACCTAAAGGGGCTCCAAGAGAGCTGGAGAGGGACTTGGGACTAGGGATGGAGGGACAGGACAAGGGGGAATGGCTTCCCACTGACATTGGGGGCAGGGTTAGATGGGATATTGGGAAGAAGTTCTTCCCTGTGAGGGTGGTGAGGCCCTGGCACAGGTTTCACAGAGAAGCTGTGGCTGCCCCATTCCTGGAAGTGTCCAAAGCCAGGCTGGATGGTGCTTGGAACAGCCTGGGATCATGGAAGGTGTCCTTGCCTGTGGTGGTGCGTTTCTGAGTTAAACCCAGGGTTTTGGGGATGTTCTGATGGAGTTTCGTTTATTATGTTAAGTGTTGTGTTGGTTCTGTAAATGGTTTGTTCCAGCCACCCCTTCTGTTAAACATGAGTTCTGTAAGCTCCTCCCGAATCCCTTCCCCAAGCCTCTGTATTTGGGCAATCTCCTCCCTTTGTTCTGGGATCTTCCCTGCCTGCCATCCCAAACCCTCCCAAGACACCTGTCAGTCTCCCTCAATCCTTGCCCCTTTGCCCAGAACCTTCTCCCTTCCTTGATGCCCCTTTGGATTTCCCAAGTGTCAGTTATCCCTATGTAAACCCCACTGGCCCCGAGTGGTGTTATCCCTCCCTCAATGCCTCCCCTCTTCTCCCGGGATTGGTACTCTTCCCTTGTGCCACCTCTCCTTAAAAGGTTTGTACAGTCTTTGTGCTGAGGCTCTTTTCACTCCTCTCCCCTGGAATAAACACCTTCTGGATACAGTGGCGAAAGAGTCCTCCTTTATTTGTAGCCTCAGCTCCTCGACACACTGTTACCATCACCAGTGCTGAGCAGCAGGAGCTTTGCCCAGCAGCGGCAGGGTTGTTGCTGTTTCCCGCTGGGAGACAGGACTGGTGATCCGATACTGTATCGGTGCAGGCAGCAACTCCTTTGTAGCCGCTGGGCAGGTGAGGAAGGGCAGAGACTTCTTGCCTTCTAGACCCCAGCGGCCAGGCTGCGCCGTGTCACTTGCCCATGGCAGAGCTGGATGGGCTTTGAAATCCCTTCCAACCCAAACTACTCTGGGGTTCTGTGATTCATTTGCCCTCAGCTCCAAGTGATTTTGATCAGAACATTTTCATGACTGTTTTTGCAATCCATCCAATATCCTGCTTGGGGCAAGCTTGCTTAGAAGAAAGGCAAGAAGGTTTTGAAAAGCAAATGGGGTTAAAAAAGCACTCCTGTTTTTTTCCCCCCTTACTTTGCATCTGGACAAGAGCAAGTTCCAGTGACTTGTCATATCATGGATATGTCACAGAGTGGTTTTCCACCCTCCCTGCCTGCATGGTCTGGGAGGCAGTGCCAGGTCAGGGTGGCCCCAGTGACAGTGAGGCACCTATGGGGGCTACTGTGCTTATGTTGGAGCCCTCGTGTTTCAGGTGGTGAGCAAGGGCCTGGAGAAGACACTCGTCATTGAGGATGATGTGCGCTTCGAGCACCAGTTCAAGAGGAAGCTCATGAAGCTGATGGATGACATTAAGCAAGCCCAGTTAGACTGGGAGCTGATGTAAGTTCCTGCTCCTCTGGGAGCTCCTGGGGAGGTTGGCAGAGGTGCAGGTTGATGTTGCAGTGCAGGGGACAGTGGCACAGACTTCTCGGTGGCTCTTCCTATCAGGACAGATCTGCCCTCTGGGGCAGCTGGTGCCGGGAGGCCCTGTGGGCACCATCCCTGGCAGTGGTGGACAGTGTTTTTTGACCTCAGCTATGTTTGAGATGCTGCCGTGACAGAGGAACCAGCGCAGCTCAGTCCTTAGCCTCCAACTATGTCATCTTAGCTCCCTTAGGAAGCCTTTCACAGCTGTACCACCCACTGGGTTAGACTTGGATGTCTGGGAGTGGGGCAGGACAGAAATTTGTGAGCTGGGTCAAGGATTGCTTCTGGGATTGACCCTTTGCCCTGCCCTGGCTGACATGAATAGTCTTGTCCTAATTGCTACCGATTCACTTTCGTTCCCATCTCCTTGATCTTTTCACCCCTGAAGCTACATTGGCCGGAAAAGGATGCAGGTGCAGGAGCCTGAGAGAGCTGTTCCCAATGTCCGGAACCTGGTGGAAGCTGATTACTCCTACTGGACCCTGGGCTATGCCATCTCCTTCCATGGAGCTCAGAAGCTCATCGGGGCTGAGCCCTTCAGCAAGATGCTGCCTGTGGATGAATTCCTGCCCATCATGTACAACAAACACCCTGTGTAAGTCCCTCTGTGCCTCGAGGGGACACAGGCTGGGTCTTGCTGACTGATCTTAAACCAGATCTTGTCAGTAGCATGGTTGGTGGGGATTCCTTGTGGTGCTTGGTTGTGTTTTCCTGGCACGAGTCAAAGGAGGTGACAGAGGGGAATTGTCCCTGCCTGAGGCAGGGCTTGTGGGCTTGTTCTGAGGCACTTGGCTGTCTCTGGGAACAGGCTTTGAGTTTATACAGGTGTGTGTGGTTGTAAGGACATGTTTGCGGCTGTACCCCAGCACCTACTGCCACTCCCAGACCAGTCAGCTCCCTGGATTGGCCATGTCTCCCAGGGACAAGTTTGGCATCAGTGAAGGTTCCTCTCTTGCTGATTGTGTTTCTCTCCTCCATAGCACAAAGTACATGGAGTTCTATGAGTCCAGAGACTTGAAGGCCTTTTCAGCAGAACCCCTTCTTGTTTACCCCACGCACTACACGGGGCAGCCGGGCTACCTCAGCGACACGGAGACCTCCACCATCTGGGACAATGAGACCGTATCAACAGACTGGGACAGAACACACTCCTGGAAGTCCCGGCAACAGGGCAAGATCCACAGCGATGCCCAGAACAAGGATGCCTTGCCCTCCCAGTCGTCCCTTGACGTGCCGTCATCCAGGGATGAGCTATGACTGCCTGCCTCCCTGGGACTCTGTTGACAGCTGAACCTGCCTCACACTTTAGCTTTTCACCCTTGAAAGTTGTAGAGCAGCTCTTTATGTGGTCTCCTTCCCACCATTCCCAAGGGTTGTGCGTGGGCTTGGGCCAGACACCTGCCCAGGCTGCCGAGGACAGGGTGGGACACCAAGGAGGAAGAAGAACAAGTGTTTCAGATCCAAGCAAAAGCCCTGGCAAGCTTTTGTTAAAAGAAACCAGCCTGGAATGACATCGTTCCACAGTTCCTTGTGTAGAACACTGTATTTATAAAGATTAATATATAGAGGTGTACAAATGTCAGTGCCTTTCGGGATGGCTGTACCTAGGCTGCTCGTTCACTATTACTCCTTGTAGGTCTGTAGGCTTTTACCTCCCTGTTTGCCGAGCATCTGGGGAATTTGGGTTTGTTTTCCAAAGGGATCCCTATCAGAATCAAGATGTTTCCCCAAAACATTCAATGCGGGGGAGCAGTGCTCCTCTGTTGTGTCTTCTCCCTGTCATGCTCCTGTACAAAACCAGTGCTGGCTTCCCCTCAGCTCGTTTTTAATCCTGCTGCATCCCATCTAAACAGGCCTCGGGATCCAGAATGGATGTCTTGGCATGTCTGAAGTCATGGAAGCTGTGCAAGTGGAGGTGGCTGGATTTGTCTCTGCACTGCCTGAAGGGAATGCAGGCGGAGTTGGTCCATGTCGCATCCTGCTTAACCCCCGCCTCAACTTAGTCCTTCAGGAAAACAAAACCCCACAACCTATTGGCAGGCCTATTTATTTAGGCCATAAAAGCAGGTGTAGGGGTTTAGGGAACTTGAAATGTAAGAAGTTAGATCACAAACTCTCCTTATAAAACCAAAAGAACCTACAGCAATGTTACTGTCTCAACGGCCCGACAGAATTGTGTGTTACAGGACGGAAAGGCAACTTGCCTGGATATTTTTTCATGTGAGGAGCAAACTTGTCTGTTTTTTGGATGAGTTCTGATGTTTTTGCTGTTGGCTCATATGCCAGCAGGATATGGTGTTTATTTTTTTTAAAAAAACCTTTTTCAGAGGCCAGGTGATCATGGACTACACTGCTTAGGGCAGCTGGCACAGACCCTGAGCTGCTGGGCACTGGGAGGGTTCCCTCCTGGAATTGCCATCTGGGGACTCACCTGCTGGCAGATCTGTGCATTGAGTATGTGTGGCTGGTGTTTTGGTTTTAATTTTTGTTTGAGTAATTACTGATCAATGTTGTGCTTTCTGCTACAGAAGACATGTTATTACCTGTCAGCCGGTCTGATAATACATAGAACCTGGTGCAAGATGAGTAGCTCTGTGTGTTCTTCATTGTGTGGGAGAGTCTTGGAATGGTTTGGGTTGGAAGGCACCTCTAAAGGTCACTCAGTCCAACTCCCTGGCATGGGCAAGGACACTTTTCACTAGACCAGGTTGCTCCAAGTCCCCTCCAGCCTGACCTTGAATGTTAATTGGAGGTTAATGGAAGTCCAGCTCGAGGGATTCTTGGCTGTGTCCCTCTCCCATGGAGTCACTGGATGTGTAAAGTGCCTATTCTGCAGTTCCCATTTGGAAGCCAAGTTCCTGCTGGTGTCCATGTGGGAGCAGGTAACCACACGACCTGGTGAGTATGGAGGTTACACTGTGGGCCCACACACAGCTTGGGTCATTCCTGCTTCACAATCTGTCTTGCTTCCTCTGCAGGTCTCTTGCTTCATGAGCCCACATGGCCTGTGTGAAGGACAATGGAAGTCCCAGAGGTGTTGTGAGAAGCTCCTGCAGGAGCAGAGCTCCATTACCAGGTGAGCATCCAGCACTGTCAGGTGTCACTGTGGATATGAGAGCCATGTCTCTTCCAACCTCATGCTTTTTGTTCCATGACAGACCCACCTCAGTGCTTACAAGCAGCCTCTCCTTCCTTTCCCCATGCCAGGGGATTTCCCTGTGTGCTGACACGTCATTTCCCTGCCTCAGCATGGGGTGCTCCTCACCAGCAAACAGCATGGATTTTAAAAAAATACAAGATATTTGAGTTGTCCGTTTTGGTTTTTTAACTTCATTCAAATAATGAAAGATGGAAAAGGTCTCTGCATCACTTGCACAGCCTTGAACTGGAGCTTCTGGGCTCCTTGGCCTCACTGCCAGCCCTGCAGCCGTGGGAGGGCAGGGACATGTGCATGTGGGGATGTGTCAGCCTGGGACAGAACTGCTGAGAAGTGGAGCTGCTTTGGGTGCTCAGAGAGCCTGAGTTTGCTTTAACTGATTTCCTTAAGCAGAGCAGTAGCAGTTTGTGAAAAACAACTTTACAACAGGGCTGGGGTTTTTGGCTTGGTAGTTTTGTGCATGTTTTTCCTTTTAGTTTACTCGGGAGATGAGTGGCACTGGGAGCTTGATAGTGGTTTCAGGGGAGGGGAACAAATGAAGGATATAGGAATTAAACGCCTGTGTCCATTTCAGAGCAGACAAGGCCTCAGTCTTGCTGACTGGTCCTTTACCTTTTGTGTGTGTGTGTGTGTGTTTATATACCCACAATTCTCCATTTTTTAGGCAAGATCTGGGTGATGCCAGTGGTTCTGCCCATGTGAAAATTGCTGGTCCCTGCCTGTGTTTTCAGTTCTTGGCAGGTGCTGCTCAAACTTTCCTCTCCCCAGAACTAAATGTGTTTCAGAAAAGTAGGAGCCACTTAAAACACCTCTGGACTCTTCTGGTATTTTTCTATTTTCCATGTACTTATTTTTGTTATGGGGTGGGGAGGATGCCTGTGCCCAAAAAACTGGAGACACAATTGTGATTGCACAGCAAATTTATTTTATTAGTTGCTGTAGCAAATAATACATACTGACCCTGGGATTCGTGAAAAGCTGCTGAGCAGGAGAAGGAGATGGAGCATGTTGCTCAGGGGGGTGGGGCAGACAGGCAGGGCACCTTCAGGCCATCCCTTGGATTGAAGTGGCACCCCCTCCACCCCAGAACCACACCTTAGATCTCCTCCTCTGCACTGGAATTTTTCCAGTTAAGGCATCATCTCACACATGGCCAGCATGTGAGATGGGGCCACAATGGCTCATGATACCACCTGCATGCCAACATCAGCTCCTCTTTCACAGGTTTAGTTCCTATTGATTGACCAATCCATTGTTTCTCTTTCAAGGGTCAAGTTCCCACCATTAAACAATAAAGTGTTCTTCATTATTATGTCTTCGTGTTGACATGCACAACCACGAGCCAAATATGGCAGGGCCTTAGACATGACTTGGGTCCCTGACACAACTTTGTATTTTTTGACTCATCTAATGGGTTTCAAAACTGAGCAGGAGCACCAGCTTCAAACCAGCCTTCCAGAAGCTTCTTCACAAGGCAGGCTGTGGTGGTGGGCCCTAAAAATGAATAAGTGCAGTAAGACTGCTTGAAACCCAGCAGCTTGGTCTTTGCTTTGGGTTAAGTATGGAAAAATGCTGTTGTACTCCCAATATGGCATATGAAATTCCAAGTTCACCAATGGATTGTATTGACCCTGAAGGAAATGGAGTAAGGTTGTGGTGTTGGGTTTTGTGGCCTGAGGCAGTTTAAGAATCAGATTCAGGTACTCTTTGTTTTGTCTTCCTTGGTGTAACATGAGAGGCCTTTAAGTAGCCAGGGCAGCTGTAGCTCAGGGAGTGAGTGTGAGACTTTTGGTCAGGTTTAAGAGCCTCCCATCATGCTGAACTGATTTGTGAAATGGCAGAAGGGGCTGTAGTGTGTAAACTGTTTATATCAATGTTTGTATTGTGTGCAGGGAGGGAAAACCACAACAAGGTAATGAGTGGGAGAGTACGAGGAAAAAACACCATGATTGAGACAACGGGGACAAATGGATACACTCAAAAGCACTCCTTTTGTATTATCATGCCTCAGAAGTCATTCAGAGACCCAAGAGAGGATGATTTCATGCTTTCTTGATCAAGATGGAAAATTGGTGTGCAATATAAATTACCCAGTTATGGAAATCTTTAAGCTGAAACCTCAAGAAGTAGCACAAAATAACTCTTACTGGCTCTGTGCATGGCTAATGCACTGGGAGGGCTTTGGCTTGGCTGTTGAGAAGTTAAACAGTAAAAGTGGAGAATTGAAGAAAGTGACAGCAAGGGAAGTGGTGTGAAGTGTTTTTACACATGCATTAATAAAAGGAAATTGACTGATTCCAGTCAAATATTAAAAACAATTTATATACTTATCATATAAAGATTACAGGTAAGCAGTTAAAAACATAACATATATAAACATTTGGAAAGTGTATCTTTTAAAATCCAGAACATTCACGTTTCAGCTTAACACTGCCATACACCCTCTGGCTGAGCAGTACTATATACATTAGGAGCTATGCTATGTACACAAGGAACTGCACTGTACAGACACCAAAAGCAGAGAGAAACGAACTTCCAACCCCCCTTCTGTCACTCTCTAAACAAACATACAACTGGAATTCATAAATTGTTCAGATTATGACCTACACCAGGTTTGTAGGACCCACCATAGGTCTCTTGGATGTACAATAGACCTACAGTCGGTCTGGTTTACCTACCTGTAAACAGAAGTGATAAATCCAAACGTAGTGTAAAACTTACCTGAGGCCAGTGCCACTGAACTGGAGGGAAAAGGCCCAGGCATGTCTGCTTTAACAAATGATACTTAACAATCCTTAGCTAACTCCTAGATCTGCACAGGGGTGCACAGTGCTACCACTAGAACCAGAAATACTGTATCTATTTCATGTGTCTCAAATCAGGGGTGCTTACAATCCAAGGTCTTACTTATGGCTTTTAAAAAGGTTCAAAGTTTAGCTCCTGCAGAGGAATTGCACATTGGGAGGAGGTCCATCCATCACATGGGAGTGCACACAAAAGGTATCAAGTTCTGGTCCGTGGCTTAACCAAGTCCAGGGGAAACCACTCTGTCATGACATTAAGACCTCCATCCAACACAAAGTAGTGTTTGTTTGTCCCATTCATGATGTTCATGCAAAGGCAAGTGCAGTTCATTCATTTTAAAGTTCTTTGGAAACAAGATCCAAAATGGGTCTTTGTCTGGTGCAGAACAAGTGCAAAAAGTTTTCAGCTGGTTTAGGCAGACATGGTCTCAGAACTTGCTTCAGTTCTATAAAAATAAATTCAGATAATCTTCTGTATAATACTGGCATGAAGGAGACTCTTTTCGCACGAGAGTTGGCTCGTGTGGTGTCCTCAAGACAAATGTGGCAGCCCGGAGCCTTTGCACCAGTCCTGCCAATTGCACATTTTCAACAGGAAATTATGACAGGTTCCCCATAACCTGGGAAGGTAGTGCAGGTGCAGCCTCAGCCAACCAGCTCTGCCTTCTTCCGCAGGATGAAGTCAAAGTTCACGTGGCTGTTCATGCCATAGAACACGTTGGCATCACGGGGGAACACCAGCTCTGCAGAACAAGGCCAGAGCAGTGTTAGTGGGGAGGTCTGCACAGCAGCAGGAAAGCTGGAAGAGGACAGGGAGCAGGAGCAGGACTCTCCCTGTTCTGCCTGAGTGGCATCACGAGCTTCCTGCAGGAAAGGGAGCAGGCCAGGAGGGGGAGGCCAGGCCCAGGCCACGCTCACCCTGGCAGAAGCCCTGGCAGCCTCTCCCAGAGAAGGCTGATGATGGATGGGATCCAAGGGCCTGGTCCCAGGGAGGCAGCCCATCCCCTTCACCCCCAATCCTGTGGTCACTCTATGGCTGCATGGCCATAGGAGGTCAGCCTGGCAGCCCAAGAGCTGGCTCTGCCTGTGGGAAGGGGACTGTGCTGACAGAAACTACCCCTGAGCAGCCAGGGGGTTCTCACTGGCAGCTGTGACCTGTCCATGGCATTTCTAATGCTTCCCATTTTACTCTTTCCTTTGAAATCCAACAGAACTTTCCAGGCAGCAGCAGAGTTCTACTTCCCTACCTTTGTCCTCAGAGATGACCTGCACAAGCTCGTAATCTTCAACTGCATCAGGCTCAAGGTTGTGCTTCAGCAAAGCTCGCTGGGTGACATCAGGGATTCTGTCTTGGTTGGTTATCTGGAAAGAAGTTGCAATGAGATACTCTTCTCATTCACTCTCATTATTTAATAATTAGCGAAAACCAGCCTTACTGCTTGGTCTTTAAAGAGATGTCAGAGAACTGAAACTACCGCAATGGTTCAGTAACAAAGGGGCAGGTGATGACAGATACTAAACTTAGTTATTTATGACACTTAGAGGTGGTGGCTTTTTAGTTCAAGCTGACAGATACAGTACTAGAAGAGAAAGCAGTAAATCCCAGTGTCTGTTCCCTTTGAGAGACCTCATTCTCACCAGCCACAAAAGCCCCCATGATGTTTGCAGGAGCCTGTGCTAAGCACTTCCTTGGACATCCTGCAAAGATTTCTGGCTTTGTAGCTGGGTTTGCTATGTGCTGTGGAAGTGCATCTGGATCAGACACAGGGCTCCTCCAGAGCCTCCATCAGTCTCTTCAGGAAGCCAAATGCATCAGGCCCTCAGGGAACAACTTGGAGGATTTGGGGAGGTGAGACCATTAAATCAGGAACTAAAGGTGCTGAGAACTACTCTGTCTTTGTTCCCCCGGCAGGCCCTGAGGGTCCCCAGTTGAGCTGAGCCACATCACCCATGGTCCAGCACCAGTGGCAGGGCTGGCGAAAGGAGGGAGATTCTGCCTTCTTCACTGGGACATGCTGTGGAATTAAAGGGGCGTATCGGCTCCCTGCCCTGCAGCTCCCTGTTTCCAGACACCAGCTCGTGGGGAAAGCTGCTCCAGGGAAAACATGGCATCTTATGGCAAAACCTGAATGTGCTCACAGTGCTTCATCTGGAGCTTTTTGATAAAACACAAACTTCAATTTCCAGACCAGAAACTTCCCCAAAGCTGTTTTCAAACATCTCATTCCTACCAGGCTCCACACATTCTGCATAGCACCATGTGCCATTTTCCCTTTCCAGCCAGGTTTGATGAGCCAGCTCAGTGAAAGGGTGTTCTCAAAATGCAGTGAGAGGTTCAGTCACACCCCATGGACACATCTGCTGAGCCCAGGGCCGTACCACTCACCAGGATGCTCTTGTAGACGCTGTCATGGAGCCCGTCCATGCTGACCCGGATGATGCATGAGCCCCCGCTCTGACGGTTGTACACAGGCAGCACTTTAGGGGCACCGCTCAGCATTGAGCCCAAGTCCCTGGTGGGGATTGAGCCACTGTCTGCGCCCAAGCCAGGGTCAAAGATGGAGCCTTTGCTGGAGCCAGAGCCCTTGATGGAGTCTGAGCCCTTGTTGGAGATCAAGCCCTTGTCGGAGCTGATGGAGCCCTTGTCGGAGTCATAGCCCTTGTCGGAGCCCACAGAGCTCTTGTCAGAGCCCACAGAGCTCTTGTCATCGTTGGAGGCCAGCAGGAATGAGGGTACAGATGACACCCCTGAGGAAGGTGTGCTCGTGGAAGAGTCAGGAGAGCAAGAGGATAAGGGGTATCCGGAGATCTGCCCAAAAGAAAGGAAAGTGGTGTCACAAAGGGCAGATTTGGTGTGTCTGGGTGTGTCATTGTGCCAGAGGAACAGAAGAAAGCAGAAGGCACAGACAAAACCTCAGTCTCGCGCACTCTGCCCCACCTGCTGCCCGGGGCATTCCTTGCCTCCAGGGAAACTGAACTTCACTTGATTGATTTTAGCATTTTAATGGCAATTTCTGTACTGCTGCGGTTGCTCTGGCCTCGCAGTAAGAGCCGCCCAGGAGGTGGCAGCAGATCCAAGGAACAGCATGAGGCTGTGTGCAGCCAGCCAGAAGCTGGGACCGGCTGGGAAGGAGCAGAGGGTGTCACAGGCACTCCTGCTTCCACAAGTGGAAATACACACACTGCTCCCTCGCTGCCATTCTCCTTGAAACTGCTCCCTTCCTTCCCCTGCTCAGCGTTTGCCTTTCTTTCCTCTGCCTTGCTCAAAAGCTTCCTGAGAGGAACAAACCCACTGTGTTGCCCACGAGGGGGCAACACAAAACATCGTGCAAGAGCCCTGACCGGATTACTTCCATTGTTTGCCATTTCCCTCTCCATTTCCCTAAAACCAATGCTCTAGTCAAGGCCAAGAGCCTTGGGCAAGTGTCTTGGGGCTGCCTGCAGCATGCAGAGGCCTCAGCTGTACCTTTTTCAGAGGGTCCTCGGGACTAGAGACGGGAGTCACACACATATCCTCAGTTTCAGAGTGATTAAACTCACACGATGAAACGCTGGCTGAATCCGTGCTTTCCCCAGAGCTTCCTCCTACAGGAGAGCTCTTCGGGGGTTGCTCTTTGAGCGAGGTGAACACATCAGTGCCCAGAAAAAGTCTAATATGGGAAGAAAGCATAAAAGCCAGTAAGCAAGAGCTGCGCTGAGCAAATCCATCCCTTGGTTCAGAACTCTTATATTCTGGAGTTCTTTCCTCTTTGGAGTGGCCTATTGTTTTCATTTCCTCTGTGGTGTTTATACAGTTTGTCCAGAGGCTTTGTTACAAGCTAACACAACACCTTTCTGACCCAGAGTGCCCACAGCTGCAAGGCCACAACCAGCTCATGCCCCACTAGAACAACACTTCTGTTTCTTCACATTTTCAGGCACATTTAACAGAAAAAAGGGCTTCAAATGGTAAATCCACCCCATTGCCAATTCCTGCCCTCTGTCGGTGCCACAGGTACTAGGTTCTCTGTAGAAGGCTGGAGATGCATACAATAAGGAGATCATAAAGTGTAAATTAAAGGCTTTCCCTCTGCGAGACTCATTTCTAAATGCAGGTCAAGTGACTTCAAAGGAGTGTCAAAGGAAACATGCCGGTCTGACCCTCCAAGTGGAGGAGCAGGGAGCATCAGCATGCGGTTAATGATTTAATACAGCTTAGAGAGGTGTCACTCACTGCTTCTCTACAGTATTCATTTGCAAAACACATTCAGAGTGAAGATATTTTTACTTCAGTCTTTGAGCTCTGCTTTATTCCATGCATCTTCCCCTGCATTCCTGCTAGCCTCTAGCTGCCCTGTCCTCTACCCACCTCCTGTTTGTGGTATTACACCAAATTGGACCATGTCCCCATGATTTTTTCCTTCTCCAGCTGGAAGGCAGATTGTTTCCACTATCAAATGCCTTTTTGCTAACCTTAATTTTCATATTAAAATCCTGCAAGGAATTTTTGCATGTGTATAGCAATTTAGACTAATAATAGACCAGACTTTATCCTCATTTATTCTGTTTTGCTGCTGCATTCAGGGAAGTTACTACACAATAGGTACTGAAATATAATCCAGCACTAAAATGGTTCCTTTTTTTGACACTATAGGAAGGATTCTTTATTCTAGTCTCTTTTATCATTACTAATCCTCATGACTCCTTCTAACAACACAAAGGAACAGCTTCAGCAACAAGGCTGCATTTCTCCTTAAAGCAATACAGGGGTGTGGACCCCCAGCCAGGTTTTCCAGCTGATTAAATGAGTGCTGCTTGTTTGTCCAGGTCCATATCCCCACTCCAAACCACCCTGCCCCACCATACTCACGTGCTGATCCTCTTCACCATGCTTTTCTGGGATTTTGGAGACAGGATGTTGGTATCAGCAGCTGCTTCAGCCTCTCGTGACAGTTTGTAACTGCAGGGCAGAGGCCAGCAGGTGAATATTTGCATACAATGTTATTTAGTTGCACAATGTTATTTAGTTGTACATCTCACAACAGCAACATTCAAGATATCCAAGAACCCTTCAGTTATTCCCTCCTCACCAAAGGTTGCAGCCCCACAAAGAGGAACACTGCTCTGCCTGCATTTTACCAGGGCCAAGGGGATATTTCAACTCTTAGTAGTAGCTTTTAAAACTAGTGCTCTCCAGCATTTGTATGTTCCTGCCATGACCTGCCCATATGTGTGTGTGGGGTGAGAACAGAGGTTTGCCAGCTGCACTAAGGACCTACCTCTCCTCCTCCGTTAAGTGTCGCTGCCTCCTGAACCACTGGATGAATTTTTGGTGTGGTATCAAGCAGTAGCTGTTGCATGAAGATTGCAGGAGCTTGATTTGGGCAATGACTTCAAATTCCTAAAACAAGAAATAATAAAATAGAAAGTCTAATTAGAAAACAAGGGGATATTCATTTATACTCTAAAAACATACAGAAAGGGACCCAAGACAAACTTAGCTTGATGTGAAGTTCAGTTTCAGTTGAGTATTTCAAGAATCAGTTTTCTAACAATAGAGCTGGTTTTTTTTCCTAGGATCCATAATGTGCACTCACACTTGCTCCTGAGGAACATAAAATGCTATCCCTTAAGGCACGTGACCAGAGTACTGCTCTTCTGTAACTGCACTTGTACACACACTTTGCCAGAATAACCCTGGATTGCGTAGGGCAGGTTATTGAGTAGTTAAGGGCAGGAAATGGCTCCATCACAGCCAGGTCCAGGTCTGCTTTCAAGCCCCAGGATGGAGACTTGGCCTGACTTCATTCAGCCCAAGGTAACCCCAGCACATTTATCCCTACAGGACATTACTTATCTCTGACCAACAAGGATCAGGCTGCAAGGAGAGACTGACAGCATTTATTTCTCAGTCCTGTGTACCTGGTTTGCTCTCTGTAGCCTCTTACCTAACACGAGTTTCCTGCAGGAGAAGGAAGATATTTACTAACTATATGTTCTGGAAAGCAAAGGTCTCCTGCCACCAGGTCTGGTTCAGCTGTCAAAGACAAATGGCCTTGCTCAGAGGGTATCAATAAACCAAAAATCACAGAACATTCAACTTACTCTTCGTCTCTTCTCAAAATTGATCAGGCCACCCTGTTGGAAGGAAAAAGAAGGGATCAGAGAAAAGCCAAACCTTGAGATACATGCACTCAAAAGTTCTGGTTAATAACACTACATATTTCTGCCTTTTTCTCTTTGAAAACAGCTATTTTAAGAGCTGCAGAAGGAGAAGATATAGAAACAGATAAACTCAGGTGGGGAGGTAGAGAGGGTATTTAGGGTTCCAAAAATTGCCCCAAGTTACCTCAACATAGTCCTGAAGGGCTGTGTCAAGCATGATGAGATCAGTCAGGAAAGTGCCAAGGTAAGGGACCGTGCCTTGCATCACTCCCTGTAAGTGAGCAGAGCAATGCTGGATTAATTGATGGAAAAATGAGAGTAATTAGAATTCCAGAACACTCCTGTGTAAGAAAATGAAAGTAATCTGCGTAACCAAGCAGCAGTCTTATAATTATGTTTTCTTTCATTACATCATTTTCATTAGATAATCTAGAATTTAAATCCAATTCCAGTGAGACCAGGATGCTCTCATAGGTATCACCCAGCGGTTTTGTATCACAGTATTGCCACCATTGATTCCCAACAGTGGGTCCCCAGGAAACCCCTGCCTGTGGGAGAAGCACTGAGGACCAGGGACAGGGTCCCTCTGTCACCTGCTGCAGGAGGAGCTGGGGAATGGTCCAGGCCAGCCTGTGGGAGAAGTTTCTGCTTCATCCCGGTGGATTTTTACTTAATTATGTGTGATTATATCTTGTGATAGTGAAGTCAAATCAAGCCACAATTTTTTCTCTCCAAGAAGTGACCATCTTCCCCAGCTATCCACTGCATTTTAATGCTAATTATTCACACTTTAAAATTCTAGACTGCCAGCACTTGCAGAGTTCAGGCTGGCTCTACACTTGTGAAGGAAACACTTGTTTCTACCAAAAGGATCTGTATTTTTCCAGTCAAACAAATACACAGACAAAAATCATATTCAACACTTTTGCCTCCCTATCCCAGATTTCTCTCCTCCTGTCCTTTTAAATCTTTGCCAGCTTTGAGACAAAAACCATTTTCACCAGGAGACTGGAACCCAGACACATTTTACAAAGCGATCTCTGTAGAAACCGGTGCAATTTTCAAGCTGGTATGTCAGAAGTTTCATGAGCTTGTTTGAAAGTAAATGAGACTTTTGCTCTGCCAGAGCTAATTTTCTTTATCACAAGAACTCCAGTATTTACAGCAGCACATATTTTACTACATGGAAATGGTATTTCTCCCTGAAGTGTAACAAGAGTAGATAATGGAACTCTTTCTTGTAGAACAGAAACAAGACAGCTGGAAGTGATGACCACATGTTTATATCCATCAGTCAACTCCTGCACACTCGCTCTGGTGAAGGCCTTTCTAGATTTTACTTCTTATAGAATTGACCAATTCGGGTTAATCATGTTAGCAGTTCAAAAAGGGGAGGAAAACCCCCGAACACACCTTGTTTTTTTGAAGTTGCAGTCGCTTCTGTGACTTTTTCTGATTTTCTTTCTCACTGCTGTCCAGATTCGCAAATTTAGATGTCGCTTCCTGTGAGGTAAAAAAGAATTAAAGTCAATTAATGGAGGATCCAAGTGGTAAAATGTAAACTACATGCATGTAAAATAGTAAGTACATTTAACCAGACAAGTTAAAAAATATTTGCTGTGCAGACATGTGTGTCTACATAAATATGTTGACTTCCTGAGACTCAGACACTGATTGGAAATTTCAGACAAAAATCACACAAGATGACTATGAGGGAATTTTTCTCAGAACAGCTCTGCCCAAAGCCAAGTGCTGCTGAAAATCTCCTGGGAGTTTAAATCAGAGAAGTTCAGACATACTCCAGGTGTCCAGATGTTCTATCCCAACACTCCTGACCTCAGGATTTCTGGTTAGTTCCTGAATCAGGCCTGCTACAAGTAAACATCTCCATCTTATGTAATGCTTTATTGTTTTTCTTATGCTGCAACACCGAGATCCAGTGACTGTGGTTTACTGACTAATTCAATAGCATGCAGGAAATTAAAGGAATAGGTTTCCATCCCCACACCCCCAGCTTTTTAATGAATGGATGAGATATTGTAGCATAGTTCTTTAAACCTTTATTTCCCTGGATGCACAGGGGATGTTGGAGTTAATATGTTTCTTCCAGTGGTTGCATAGATGTGTCAAAAATGATTATTAATGTCTGTTCAGGAGGAGAGAACACTGCTCCCTCTCTGTGCCAATCTGCTTCCCAATGGCATTTTGTTGCTCCACACCTGGATTTGCAAGATGGACAGGCAAGGTCAAACATGGCTTCCCTACAGGTGCAGTTTAGAGTGAAGGAAAACAAAGCCTTTGGGCCTTCAGAGGATATAAATCCTCCAAATGGTCCAAGATGAAAAGTAGGCGAGAGGTTCTAGTTATTCTGTGGAATTTTTCTCCTCTCACTGCTTCCAAAATGTTTATCAAATCTGCTTAGGGCAGCTGGAGGGTGATTTACTGGGAGCCAGAGGTCTGGCCTCAGTCTGAGTTGTTTTGTCTTTTAATACTTACTTAAATAGTCTGTTCTGAACACACGTTTCCCTGTATGCTTATTATGGTCTCACCTGCTTTAAAATTTACCTACAGATGTTGATAAATGGATGATAAACAAAACAGACTGAGAAATGTGAATGCGTTCACCCACCATTCCTGAGCAAAACACAGTGTTTTAAGATCCCAAGGCAAGGGGCTGAGGGACAAATGCCAGACTGGCTGGACAGAACTGCCAAAGAATGAACTGGTTACCAAGTTTATAAGAACTTTTTTATGTAAGTGGAAAAAACCTGCCACAAACATTGCTTAGTTTTTGCAGAACATAACCTTTCCCTGCTATTCTTCCCCACCTCTTTCAGGCTCCTGAACTTACTGGGGTTCACCCAGGCGAGTGCAAAAGTCAAACTGCTCCAGACAGAGACCTCTTTGTCGTCCATCTGGCCACACACAGAGTAGGAAGCCTGTTCCTTTGGAATTCCCAGCCCTGCTTCCTAGTTCTAAGAAAGGTACAGGATAGGGGAATAAACATCTTGGATTGATTCCTCAGCTGAAGCTGTGGAATGGTGTCAGCGACCTCATGGGCTGAGGGGCTGCAAGACCTGCTGTCCACCCAGATCACGCTGCCAAAGCCTGCTGGTTGTGCCTATCCATATTCTACAGGCTAAAGCTACTGATTCTGCCAGGAACAAGGAAATCAGCTCTCAGCCCAGCAAAAACTTCAGGTTTTACAGGCTGCTCTTCCCTAAAGCACCACATAAAGTCCTTGAGGAACATATGAGCTTCGGCAGCTGGTTTCAGAAAAGGGTTCAACCTCCAATTTTATTGAGATCACAAGCTTTGAACTCACACTGGTTCTCACCTTCATCAGCAGCTCCCTACTTGTCAGATAATTGTCATGGTCTGAGAAGATCTCAGACAGCTCTTCATACATCAGGAGGATGTCCCTGCACAGGAAATGATTAAATCATTTACATCATTAGCAAGCACTCTAAATCCAATGAAGTCTGATTTTTTTCTCATCAATTGTTAACAGTTTGACTTATAAAAGATAACAGCACCAAAATGCATCCAGTGAGATGCTGCACGTCTCCTGGAAGCATTGGTGGGATATTCTGGTGTCCCCAGTAAAGTCGGGTCTTATCTGACAGCAAAGAAAACACCATCAGCAGTTCCTGGGCAGGACTTTGAACTGTCTGCATGGTTTGAGAATGGGTCAGGGGACACAAAGGAACAGAGAAACAGCTGAGAGGGAACCAAAGTACTTGATTTTTTTTCCCTGTTCCATGCATTCTGGAAAGCTGGAAGCATTTATGTGTAGTAGTTTTCTGCCCAAGACTATAAACACAAGATTGGTAATATTTTGATCAGAAACATGGGGCAACAAAAGGAAAATCCCACCTCTGCGGAGAGGAAATACAGAGGGATACTGCCTGGCAGAGTGGAATTTTGATTTGTTTATCAAAGGCAAAGAAACAATCTGGTTTCCCCAAACTGAATGAGCAGAACACCATCTTTTCTAGACAGCAACTTCTGGCATCTGTGGGGCAGGCAATAAATATTATTAACACAATAAAGTGTTCCTCTGGAAATAATATCTTCAATACTGGATTTTGTCGTTTGGGACTATATTTTATGTAAATATCAGCAGCAGGAGAGAAGTAGGGAGGATTTGTAACAAGCTGGATCTCCTCCAACTTCATGGGAGAGAAGACAACAGGCAAAGATCATGGTGACCTGGGAGTGATGAGGTGGGTGAGAAGCCAGTGCCATAGTTTTTCAAGAGAGGTTGTGGAAGACCCAATATGCTGAAAAGGATGGAATCCAGTATTCCCAAGGCAGATAGGGAAGAGGAGCTCACAGGAGGGGTCTGAGCCTCACAGGAGTGGGAGGTTCTGACAGAACCCATGTCAGTGAAGGAACAGAACAGGAAGAGTAAGGAGAAGATGAAAAACAGCACAGAACCCTGTGGCACTTGGGAACTGAGGGAGAGGCTTACTTTGAAACACACATCCAAGTGGTCTTCAGGCGATAGACGGAGTTGGACTGCAGAGCTGAAATGATGGCCCTCAAGGAGGAAAAGTTCTTCAGGATCCTACATTCCTGTGAAAGGAGTGGTTGGAAACGCAGGAGCATTAAATGTCAGCACTACACAGACCTTAGTGCTCCTCTGTCTGAGCCCTGTCATGCCTGCTATGCATTCTCACTGCTGAGCAGCAGCTGTGCAAATACTGAGTATCCAAAGTATCACTCCCCACTCCAGCCACCATACACTTCACAAACTTTGGCATTTAGATCTTGTTTCCCTCACTTTCGTGTATTTGTGGTGTCACAACTTTCAGTTCTCCCAGTAAATATAAAAGTGGAACTGAGTCCATGAAGCCATGGTGAAAGGCACAAAGGTTATACTTCTTAAAAAGCTCTTTATAGTTACTAATCTCTTTTACTCCTTAGGGAGAAAACCAGGCTTTACCTCTTTATATGTGGTATTTAAAATTTAAACCTTCAATCATCTCAGGGTCAATTAAAAATAAAAACATGCAAAGGAATAACCTGTTATTCAAGTATGTGCACACTGTTAAAGAGAAAAACCTTCCCAGCTTTTCCAGAGTTGGGATCAAATCTGAACAGAGAGACTAGTTCATGGACGTTTCTTATGCAGTTACTCTGTGGCAAAAGCTTGGGTTGAAAAGGATAACCAAAACCTCAAAAAAGTAGCACAGATTCCTCATAAAGCAGAGGGAAGCAGAGGGAAAGTCTGGTCTGTGACTCCTGGAATCTGCTGGTGGCTCAAGAACAAGCGCTTGGATGCCACAAACTTCAGCACAGGTGTCTGTACATACAAATCCAGGAGACAAAACACCTGCCAATTTGACTGCTGCATGGAGATGAGAATGTATTCAAACTCCAATTCTGCTTATCAACATTTTTATTAATCTGATTCTCACCCTAATAATGCTTGTTATGTACAGGATCCTTACAGTGCAAATAGTCATGATTTATTTCCTTTGTAGAACTGTACAAATGTAAAGCAACCTCAAGCATAAGCTAAAGTCAGACCTTAAATGCAGCTCTGTTCATGAGTTGCATTAAAAGTGACTGAACAGCTAAGGAGAGTACAAGCTCTTTCAGTTATTGACTTAGAAACACCTCCCTGTGCTAATTAGGAGGTTACTTTTAATGAAGTGTGGCTTAAGCAGAGAGCCTGGGCTGACAGCACCTGAAGCAGGTGGATACTTGGGTCAGATAAAGACCAAGTTCAAGAACATGTGGCAGGACTCACCAGACCTGAAAGCTTTTTTTGCATGGTTTGGAGCCAGAAAAACCTACATAACAGCTCTTCTCCAGAGACTGACATGCTGAAGAATGAAACCTTTCTTTTTGTTCAACCTGAAATTCAGGTTGGGGAGAACATGAATTTAGAGGCAGAAATTACCAGCTTTTCTTCTTTCTTCCCAGTACTACAGGAGTTTGGACTGGAAGATCCAATTTGGAACCATCTTGACTTAATTGCACACCATATAATTTAGAGCACAGTAGGAATTTAGTATTGGATTTAGTGTTCTCAGCGATTCAACTGACTGCAGACTAAACTTGATCAAGCTTTCATTTGCACGTAAGAAGAATTTTTAAGATTGGTTTGAATAACTTTGTTTCATGCTGTGTCCTTCACAGGGGGAAAACCAGAAAGAATCCTGTGCAGAAACAGCTTTGATATAAAAAATTTTAAGCATAACAGGACATTAATGATTTCATTTTTACTTTTTATTTTTAAAGAAAATATTGTTTGAGTGAAATTGGCAGCTCCTGCTCAGAAACCTTAGATCTAGGTGGAGAGGGTTGGCAGTTAGAGAAAGTATTCAGTTTATCTTTTGAACAAAGTAAATGGATCCAAAAGTCACAAATGTGGAACTCTGTGCTGCTAAGTTTAGTTGTCAGTGAGTAGCTGTACTTTAATGAGCGGATTATTTTCTAATTCAGGCACCTAAGTATCAAAACACTCATTTGCATGCACAAAGCATGCAGCTGTCCTCAGAAGGGGGAACCTAAGTATATGTGCACCCAGCTGCTGTGCACGCGCCAGTATTCTGCAGAGCGTGCACGTACATTTTTTTGTGTGTTTCATGCTACAACTGGAGCATTTAATTAAATGTATGAATTAAGTAATGGGAGAAGCACATAATCAACAGGGGTACAGAACAAAGTTCTCCACCCACAGAGTGAGTGGGATGAGGGCAGTGCCTGTCCTGGCTTCCCCAGGTCTCCCTCCTGCCTGGGATGATGACTAAGTTCTTTCCAGCCTGTCCCAGGAAGAAGGTCCTTTTAGCTGGTGGCCGCTGCAACTCAGATCTGTATGTAGAAATTGGAAATCAAGCTTCCTAATCCCTTCACACAGGCAATAAAGCATCCATCAGATGTTGATAAAAACAAGCAGATGTAAGTGCCACAGGAGAGGTCCAAGACCTTCCTCATACCAGCTTCCTGAACCATGCAGTGGCCACAACTCAGGTGCCAGGACTGAATGCTGCCTCTGGAAGCACAGAATTGCACTACCATGGTTGGAAAGCCTCTGGCTTCAGCTTTTTCTGACTGTTCTGTACAACTCAAAAAGAATCCATGTGATTCTTAGAAGTCAACACACATCCATATGGAAGTGCTTGAAATAGTCTCTTCCAGAGAGGTCTCATTTATCGCCAGCTGCCCAGTTCTCCGATGGGAATTAGGAAGGTTACAGTAAAATATTAAAACCTAGGAAATTAGCAAACTGAAGTTATGTAAAACAGGCATGGAAAAATCTCCTTCATGCAAAGATTAAGAAACATGGAAGCTGCAACAAGATCTTCTTGGAAGCTCTGCTGAGGCACATGGAGGACAGGGAGGTGATTCCACATGCTGGTGAAGTCCTGACCGCCCAGTCCTGTGGCCTCCCATGATGGAGTGATTCCATCAGTGGACAAGGGAAGAACTACTGGTATCAGCTATCTGGACTTCTCTAAAGCTTTGTATGGCCAAGTATCAACCCCACTTCTGTGGTGGGGAAGAACTGAGGAGAGGAAGGGCAATATTCATTTGGTATCACAAAAAAATCAGTTAAAAATAGAAAGAATTAGAGCTAAGATGGCTTTGGACCAATGTGCACAACCCATTTCTCCTCTCCCAACTCCTTCACTCCAAGGCACCCACCCAAAAAACACTAAACAGAATAAATGCTTTACATGTGCAATATGAATCCACTTCTCAATGATCTTGGCTCTCTGCTGGATTTTGAGCTCCCTTGTCCCCAGGATAGTGCTGATGACACATTTGGTGACTGCATTGAACTGAGTGATGGTGGCTCTGACAGTTGGAGCCAGGTTCTTGTTTTCCTTCTTATCCCTTTGAGACCAGATGGATCCCAAACAGTGGTAGGGCACAACTCGTCTGAAGAGCATCTAGAGTGAAACAGAGGTGGGATCAGCCAGCAAGTTTCTCCTAAATCTCTTTTATCCAGAAGAAGAAATACAAGTTTAGAGGACAAATCTGATCTAAATCTAATAGGTACTTAAAGGTAAGTATTGGTTCTCTCTTAGTTTAAAATATACTTTGGCATATTCTTTATAGGCTTGATGCCCTAAAAGAACTGTCAGATAAACAACACTGGGAAAATAAGGGACACCTTTATATCAGCTGCATAACCGAGATAAATTTTTTTAATGTAATGATATTTAGAATGAAATTGATTCAGACAAAGCAAAATCAGAGCATTACAGTCCAGAGTACCTAGACATCTTTAAGCCAGGTAGCAATATAGTCAGAATGTGCTATTTCGCAGTGCCAAGTAATAACTTTTCCAAAAGAGGCTACACATTCAAAACAAAACAAAACAAACAAAAAACCCAAAACAAAACAAAACAAACCCAAAAAACCAACCCCTTTAGAATGACAGAAGGAAAAGCCCAATGACAGAAGCAGCTGGGATAACCAGGGATAACCATAGAGCTCTGTTCTGTCTCCCAACAGCAGTCCTCTTCTGGAACCCTATACTTACAGCAATATAACTTTAAAAATGCCCCATATATTATTTTATTTAAAGTTATATTATGTGCAATACTCTACATACCACATCCATGTACGTCAGCTGTTCTGCCACGACATGGTCTTGAAAAGAGGAGAATTCTTCTGGATTGCTGATCTCCAGTTCCTCTCCATCAACCAGGTCACTGGAGGAAGTGCTACAAAACCCATCTGGCCAGAATGGAAAACAATACTCAGTAAATTTATACAAATAATATAGCAAACAATGAATCAAAGCAGGTGTTTATTTTGCAACACCACTGTATTACAGCAGAACGCCCCAAGGGCCCTGCCTGATATAATGGCCCCACTGTGCCATTTGAGTGAGAAAAATGACCAGAAGATTAAATTGGCAAGGAAAAGGTGGAATAAAAAGAAATAGAGAGAACAAATCTTAGCAGAGAAGTGGCTTGACCCATTTGCTAACTATTCTTCTGAAAGAAAAAACATCACCACCACCCCAACAAAAATTCCTTACTGACATGGCACAGTTTTTTTAATCTACTTTTCAATATTTATAATCTGAAAAAAAAATTATGAAACTACAAAGGCACGAGGCTGCAGTTATATCCCCAAAAAACCACATTAGGAATGCTCTTCTATCCAGAAACAAAAAGAGATACCAGATTTACTGGCACCCTTTGTGACTACATGGGCTGTACTGAAGAGAGTTTATTCCAGCAGCCTTCACCATTCCTCTCAGGGAATTTTTCCCAGGAAATGGAATACAGTGAGCACCTGTAATATTCTGCTGAATGGTTCTTTTAAATCTGCACTGGGCAGCAGAGAGGAGGTGAGCGAGCAGAACTGTCCTCACTGAAGGACCTGACCCAGTGCAGAAGGGAAAGGGTTCCACAGCTGCTGCCATGTCACCTTTTGGCTTTCAGAAGCTGGGAACAAAAATTTCAAACACCAAGAAATATGCCCTTGTTTCCCAGTGAAACAGAAACTCCCTGAAAATAAATCCTAATCCCTTTTACTGTAAGGCAACAGTAACTCCGTAAGAGGGAGAAAAACATAGGGACTTGTCGAAGACCAACAACCAAATTACTGAGTTTACTACTGGTGAGATTTCATTTACAAAAACAAAGAATGTTCATAGACTTCGTAGAATGTTCAAGACTTCATACCCAGTTAAAGTAGAGCATTAAAACAACAACAGCAGATAACGTGATAGAGAATCATTGTTTTTCAAAATACTTCATTGTTCCTCTTACAAGTAATTAACAAAACATAATTACCAACGTAAATTGCTACAGTTTTGATGTAACGAGTTATGTCTACAGGCTGATTTCCATCTGTACATTCAAATTGCACAATTTATTAGCAGAGCTCAGTGTGGTAAATAGAGACCTCTGTTCTAGCACTACTTTTCCATGGCGGTTTTGTAACAATTTGCATAATTAAATGGACTTGGACTGAACTGCTACAAGAATCTCACTTCTTTTGGCTTTGTAAAACCTCTTTTTCCTTTCAGCTCTTGAAATTCAACTGAAACTCCTCACCACTGAGCTGCAGCCCTACACACAATCTCACAGCATGCTTAAAATGAGGTCCTGAAGCACAGTGTAAATTTTCCTTTTCTTTTTTCATCCCTTCTTTTCTCCTTCATAGACATGTAATCAGTCTTTTCTCTACTCTCCAACAAGCTGGAATCCTCTTGTACTCAAGTATCTCATCATCTTAGGGCCCCTCTGGTCCATTCGGCCCTCTCAAAGTCTGACTGCCTCTTGACTGCACTGAGAGCAAGCACGTGTCCCTCCTGACCCTGCAACCTCTGCCTCTCCTTGCTTTGCTTGCTCAACCTGCAAGAATTGAGGCCAGAAGCAGCTTTTATCTTCCTATCTGGTACTGCAATCTAATCTACTGGCATGGCTGATGGCAGCAGGGAACAGAAGTTTGATTACCCAAATGAAGTCATAGGATTAGAGCCCAAATTTCAAAATTCAGAACACAGCAGGAATGCTTTGGGACAGTAATTATCAACAACAATTGCACACAATGTATCAGGAATTTTAAAAGGAAATGTACAAAGATGGAGCTCTGATAAAAGTAAGGCAATCCTAAAACTCTTCTCTGCAGACTCCACAGCTTAATTTCATTGCCCTCCTCTTATTTTACTCTAACAACCAGCCTCTATTCTTCCACAATTTGGAAAATGTTATCATTCCTATTGGCCCATCTGTGACTCAAAAAAGAATGTTTTCAGCTGTCACTTGAGGAAGCAAATACAGAAGCAGGGCTGCTGGGAACTTCTGTTCACTCTGAAGAACAGAAGAATCCACATATAGTTCCCATGAGTTTTCCTTGTTTGAGCTGAGGGAACCAACCCAGGAAAGGTCAGCATCAGGGACATCTTAGCCATCCTGTTCCCTTACCTGTGCTCAATAAAGGCCTGGGCTCTGGGCATTACTCCTTTTTTCTGCTCATGACTGAGTTATTTTGGCATTTCACAGTATTATGTGTTGACATGGTATTTCTGGAGCATCCAGCAGACATGACTTTTATGGAATGAAAGTGGATTTTCTGGCATTTCCTTTATCATTTACAGCATGAAGTATTCCCTCTCGCCCCTCTACCAAAGCTGGAAGTTGATTCCAGTTCTCATTCGCACCTTACGTGAGCTCTCTCCACTTCCCAGCTCTGCCACAGGAAGCTTTCTGACCAGGATACGGGGATGTGTCAGGTTTGTGTGACTACAGTTCACTATTGTTCCAGCAGACTGTGACCCCCAATAACGTAAGCTTTTCCTCTGTCCTTGGATACCAGCAGCCAGCCACTCAAATAGGAAAAAACACCCACAGACACTTCCTTTGACAAGATGGTAACTAGGAAGAAAAGCTGCAGGACAAAGCCTGTGACTCAAGCTGTATTTTGTTGCAGCTCTGTATTCAGTTTTTTGTTTGTTTGGGGTTTTCTTAGGGGGAGGGGAGATTAAGTGAGAAGCCCAGCTAGAGAGCAGCTGTGTGTTTTAACTCTGTGACACAGGAAGTGTGCTGACAATTAACCACTTGGCTGCTGCAGCAATCTTAAAGCTTTGGCTAAATATCAGAGAAGTGTTGGATTTCCCAAGCCACCCAAGGATGAACAGACATAGGCATCTCACACTGTAACAGTATTTCATCTGTCACAGAGCGTGTAACCTCACACAGAGGTCAGGTTTCCTTTTAAAAAAACAAAAAAGTAAGACAAAAGTCACTGGTGAGCCTCACAATATTATTGATAAGTATGAGAGGTGGTGAAATGTACTGCACATATATCCCTGGGGCACCTTACAGTCTGGGAGGACAGAAAGAGAGAAGGAACGGTAACTCACCAACAGTTTCTACTTCTTGGTTCTGAAACTGCTTCAAGAGATTCTGCACCCTGTTCTCCATGTCAGAATTTGGCATATTGTTCTTCAGATAATCCAGCAACTTCAGCAAACACATGTAGTCAGGGGGCTCCCTGAAATCCTCCGAGCACTGATCGAGCCAGGCCCGTAAGACTGATGCTATTTCACTACAAGCAAACAGAGAGAACACAGTGTTGCATTCAGATGGAACCGAGTATACTTCTATCCAACAGAACAACAAACACACAAGACATTCACAGCCTACCTGAAGTATCTGTACTGAGCTCTACTACGGCCATGTCTAACAACCACCAGACATTACACACACCATCAACAGCACAATATAATTTCTTCATTCCGTCTTGGGCCAATGGGAAAAGCTCAATGTTTGCTCCATAACCACTCCCTGGGATGTTGTGGGAAAATAGCAGGGAGGAAACACGGTATTCACGGCTCCTTCCCAGTGGAAATGCCAAATCAAATGCTTTCTCTGGGGCCTTTCATCAGCTGCAGAGTCTGGAGACCATACTGGAGCTGCATATCCCTGCCATGTTCCTCCTTATCAGGTACAAAGCCTCCCGGCTCATGAAACTGTGGCTTTCATGGAGGAAAAAAGGAGACAATCCTGAAGCTAACCCCCACAGGCTCACACAGTGAGAGGGACTGCCTCGTCTGGGAGGATAAAACCCTCACTGCAGCACAAGGCTGCCCATGCCAGAGTCAGCCTGGGAGTGCTGAGAGAGCTGAGCCTAGGAGACACAGTGATCCTGCTAATCTTAGTGATTAAAAATGGATCAGCAGTCTTGATTTCATCTTCAGCCCACACCAAGGAGGGGCTGTCAAACTACACCATGCAAAAAGGTGGAGCAGGAAAAGGATGCTTAAGGAGTTGTGGGACCACTGGATCTTGTTCAGGGAAGTTATCACAGACTTTGTTAGATACATGCAGCTAAAAGATCACCAACCCATGGACAATCCTTCTACAGACTGAGGGGGATGAGGGGAAAGCAGAGCTGATGACTCAGCATGGTTTCCTCCCTGCCTGAAGCAGGGGGAAGTGATCTGTTTGTTTGCTTTTCCTGGTTTATGTAGGTTTTCATCGACACCCATCTATTAGTGTGGTACTTAAATACTGCACAATGTATGCTTGTGGGAATGCTCTTAGATCCTATATTTGCAGGGATTTATCATCATTTCAACTTGATTTTGTAAGAAAATAAGACAATTTAAGCTATGTTTTTCCAGAAATAGTTTGCAATGTTGTTAACAATTTTCAACTCAATGTAGGACAACTAGAAAATTACTAAAAAATATCCACTTTTCTTAAAACTTTAAGCTCCTTATTTCAGAATAAAGGGCACAATAAACACCTAAACTTCCTGAGAAAAATGCCCTCAACTTTCCATGTCTCCAAAATCATTCCTGTATCTCAAGTCTTTTCCAGCCCAGGACACTCTCTATTGGAGCTGTGTACAAATACTGGCACATTCATGCTCCAAGCTGGGAAACCACAGCAGTCTCTGGTTAACCCAGCTACTCAGCAGCATCCAAAATAAACCAATAGTTAAGAAACAATAAAGAGAGTTTCTCCCATTCTCTGTGTCTCATCTGAACTGTGTTGTTTTTCCTCAAAACTCAATTAACTTTTAATACCAGACAGATTTCATTTTACAAGTCACATCCATTTAAGTCTGTTGTTTCTTTCCCTTCTTGTTCTGATAATGTGGCAATTTTGAATTTTCAATGAAAGTATTTGGAAATCTGTTGGTAATATTCTTGGGTTAGGCTTGCTGACAGGAGAAATGCTGGAATTACAATTTCAGAGCTACAAAAAGTATTTACAATCAAAAATTAACATGCAAACACGTTCTGGATTTCAGGTTTCATTGCAAGCTGTGGCACACCCAACAGTGTCAGACCAGCTCCACACCCCAAGGCCAGGAAAGGCCACAACAGGTGGACACTCCCAGTGATGCTCCCAGGCTCTCCCACCATCCTCCCAGTTTCAGTTGTCCTCTCTAGCCCCTCACATACCCAGAATGATGTCACAGCAGCACCAGCACCAACAGTCACAAAACCCACTGTCCTATGCCCACAGCATTTCCCTCTCATTCCCACCACAGTCAGGGAACATTGTGCTTCGCTCCATGCCCAAATAGTGCATTTCCTCCTGCTCCACACTCCTCTTCCCCACTCACATCACAAACCAATGTCCCCCTGGTCCCAACACCAAAAGCCAGGCGAGGTATTCTATTCCTACAACCATTTACCAATTCAGCCATGATTTGGAAGGAGGAGCATCTCCATAGAGCATGTTCTAATATTGTTCACGCACTCTCTACACTAAGCTCAGTTTCCAGAGGCTTGGTTGGTGGCCACTTTCTTAAGCTGAAGAATTAACAGAGTTTAAGACACACACAGTGTCCCAGAGCAGGGTGAAGCGTTCTCAGCTGTTAAAGACACTGATTTTTGCCAGCAAAATCATTTCAGTCAAGAGAGGAAATAGGAAAGAGAGAAAAGGTACACTGTGCCCTAGTGACCTCCTGCTGCCTGGCTGTTTTACTGGAGTGTCAGGGAATAATGCAGCTTTCCAGAATCAGGCTGGACGCTCGCCCGTATCTTGCAGTAGCTTTACGTTTGCTGCCCTTGCAAAGAAACTCTCTGTACTCGACAGACCCAGATAGGAACAGGGGCCTTCCAAGAGTTCAGACAGGAAAGAAACACCACAGTCTACATTTTTCATGGCTTGATTATGAACTATAAATTTTTCCTTTCCTGCCTATACAAAAAACCTTCAATGCTTAACTCCTCTGCTGCTGGCCATAGACTCCATGCTCTGCTAAGCAATGCTTTCAAGTTTTACATCTATCAGAAAGCTTTCTGATTTCCATATCAGCTTTGGTTGGAGCCCATCTCCAAAGGTTTCAGTCTCCAAAACCTATCCAGGAAGGCAGAGAAGTGTATCTCAGCCTGTTGTTCACAAACCGGGACCAGCCCCCTCTGCCCATGAGCTGCACACAAGGTGACAGGTATGCGGCAGCTCCAAGTCCAACAGCTCTGTCAGCTCAGCAGGGCACAGTGGAGGTGGGAAATGAGACCCTCCCACCACATGGGAATTCTGCATGGCCTTGTCTCTACTGGGAAGATAACTCTAACAGGATCTGATAGGAATTAAAGACAGCATTTCACAGAATCACAGAATTAACTAGGTTAGAAACAACCTTTGAGATCATCAAGTTCAACCTATGACCTAACACCTCCTCATCAACTAAACCACGGCACTGAGTGCCACATCCAGTCTTTTTTTAAACACCTCCAGGGAAGCGACTCCACCACCTCCCTGGGCAGACGATTCCAGTGCCAAATCACTCTTTCAGTGAAGAATTTTTTCTACTGTCTAACCTAAACTTCTCTTGGTGCAGCTTAAAACTTTGTCCTCTCGTTCTATCAGTGGTTTTGTCTAGGAGAAGAAACCGACGCCCACCTGGCTACAACCTTTCAGGTAGTTGTAGAGAGTGATAAGGTCACCCTTGAGTATCCTTTTCTCCAGGCTAAATAACCCCAGCTCCCTCAGCCGTTCTTCATAGGGCTTGTGTTCTAGACACCTCACCAGCCTTGTTCCCCTCCTCTGGACACGTTCGAGCATCTCAATACCCTTCCTAAACTGAGGGGCCCAGGGACACAGCACTCGAGGTGCAGCCTCACCAGTGCCAAGTACAGGGAGAGAATCCCTGTCCTGGCCCTGCTGACCACACTATTTCTGATACAGGCCAGGTGCCATTGGCCTTCTTGGCCACCTGGGCACACTGCTGGCTCATGTTCAGTCAGCTGCCAGCTGTCAGTATCCCCAGGTCCCTTTCTACCTGGGCACTGTCCAGCCACTCTGTCCCCAGCCTGTAGCAGGGGGTTGTTGTGGCCAAAGTGCAGGACTTGGTACTTGGACTTGTTAAACCTCAGTTTCTGACCAAAAAGGCAAAAGCAGCATTTTCTTTCCACCACAATTATTTCTAGAGAATGAGAAGGAAATCTCAACACTTAAGAAGAATAAGTGGAACCTCAGTTGCAAAAAGAGGTTAAATGATTGATTTCTTATGAAATTCTGTAAGAATGAGCACAAAACTATCTGTAATCTGCCAAATGCATACTTAAGTCCATCAAGAAAATACTCATTACAGATGGCTATTCCCTTTCCTCCACTGTCCAGGCAATAACTCTCAGGCTTGCTCACACAGAATAAATTAAGTCATCTGCGCTTTCTCAGTTTGCTTGTTAAATCGGGGTAAAATGTAAGTAAACCACAAGGAAAGGTTGCTGCAAAGGTGGCTTCTCACACCCAGTTTGTTTATAAATACTGTCCTGATCACTTCCAGCAAATGATCAGCTCCTTCTGATTTGGAAAAAACTTGTTCAATAACATACAGGAGACTCTTGCCAGGACGTACGTAAAGCTACTCAGGGAAGAGCTCTGCTAGCTGTTCTTTGTTTTAATTGAGATGTCAGTCATTATTTTTCTTTCTAATTATTCTTTTCTGCTTGGTTCTGGTTGCTTTCATATCTCTCCCACTCTTCCACTGCCCTGTGTTTGACTCTCATGTAACCACACTGGTTTCTGACTGTTGTCAGTTTCTGGTTGTTTTAGCTTAATTTGCTGTACTGGAATGACTGATTGTTGCTCTCCCAAATGCATCTTAACTGCTCCCCACCATGAATTTCCCATGCATCAGAAGCTTCCAGCCAACGTTCTTCCATTTGTCTCACATTCCTTTGGTGTCTATAGTACTGGAGTAAAATGTTTCAGGCCCAGTTTTAATTCTGCAGTGGTCTAACAGTGCACTTTTTTTTCTAGTGGGACTGTTTGGTTCAGAAGGAACCAAAAGACAAGGTTTTGGTCAGGAAGGTGTGAATGCACAAAATGCCATGGGAAAATGTTTGTTTGTCACTATCAAAAACTCCAAATGCTGTGGTACTTTGAAGTACATTTGAAAACATTGAAGGTTTTGGTATTTGCCATTTTAATGCAGAAGAGGAGAGGTGAACATGCAAGACATGCCATATGGTCACTGAATAATTCCTTCATTCTCTCTATTTGAACTATTTCCCCCAAATGCTGTGGAATGAAACACAGGTTTCATTTTAGCTTCAAGTTGCTTTGTCTGCAGCTTTCAACATTCCAAGTTTTAATTACAAATAAATTCCAAAAAATTCAAAAAAAACTTTGATAATAAAGCAGATGCAACTACAAGCTGACATTCAAGACAAGCAAAAAAGTCCCAAGTATTTTGATTAATTTCTGTGGCCTGTTGTTCATCTGAGAGAAAGCATCACCAACGGACCCCAAACCAGCAAGCCAAACCCAGCAGCAGAAGGAAATCACAGCCTTGTAGCCCAAGAGGCAGCCTGAAAGGACTTTTTGTTGTTACTCAAGGATTCAAAAGCCATGGCAGTACTAACATTAGACTGGAAAGCAAACAAACAAAAAATCATGGTCCAAGTCCACAGACCAACATGGCAACATTGTCTGCCTCTTGAAAAACCTTTCCTGCAGGTAATCCCAGGTTTTTACTCCTGTATTTTGAGTAAGGTCTCCATGGAACTAGATTCAGTTAACATTAAACTAGGCTTCCCCAAATGCAAACATGACAGGCAAGCCTGGGCTGCCAGCCTGGATAGCTTTTTGTGTGTCTGGACAGGAACGAATCACTTCTGGGAACTGCACTGACACAAATTTTTAAAACTGCTGGCAACCAGCTCAGCACCTCTTGTTGATGTGCTGCCTCAGCTCCCCAGGTATCACAGGCTTAGAAAGGGATCCCAGTGCCATGGCGTGGCTTGGGACCCTCACAGTACCCAGAGACATCTCAGGATCCTGCAGAACCACTGACTCCCAGAACGTACATGCAGCTACAGTATTTTAGATTGTGAAGGCTTTATGTTCCTTTCTCAGTTCCAGTCCTCAGCCTGGTCTTCAATGTCAACTTCTGGGGAAAGCAGTGTCTGCTCTTTTAACTCATCGCCTCTTTAAATTCATGGAGCCTGTGCTTTGGGACCAGCTATCTGCCAGAAGTAGACTAACTGCTCAGAAATCAAAATTAACACTGACCTTCACTAGAGGAGGAAAATGGCACGAGTTGTTCCACAGACCATCCTGCATAGAAAACCCAACCTTTTAACTGTTAACAGTTAACTGAGGAATTGGTCTGCTCCAAAGAGAGATCAGGTGATAAGTCCTATCACCAAAAGCATTGTTTCTATCTCCTGGGCAGTACAACTGGACATTTGGGAAGGACTGAAGGCCCCACACAGCATCAGTTGCTTAGCTTGCTGACTCCCTTCCCAGAATACATTCAGGTTTTCCATGACTCTGTCTGACAAGGTGCAAAAAACCTTCATATCAGACATGAGCAAGACAAAGAACTGCTTTTTTGCTTTACTTTCTTTCCTCATTTGCTTTTTTGTCAGACGACATGTACCAAACAACTATTTGAACTATACAACCTCATTTAAAAGCCAAGAACATAACTGAATTATAGTAGAAATTTTATGGACCTCTTAGTGCTATTCATCATGCTGATAATTTGTGTTTAATGTACATATGGTTTTATTCTGAATTCTCTCACACACACACAATTCTCACACACACAAAAATTGTTACACATTTTTTTGAATGTGAACAGAAGTCCTAAGCAAAAAGCCATGCAGAGAACACAGAAGACTCCAATGAAAACAACCTACAATGAGGAGGAAAGTCTGTCACCCCTCGACACAAAAACATGCAGAACGAGACAGAGCACGAGGCAATCTTGTTGATATGATAACAGGAAGAACAAAAAATTACTTATAGAGGGTAGAGGGTCAAACAAGCTACTCCTTTCAACTCTCTTATCAGACAATTAAGAGACATGGCGTCACATTTCTGGAAACACAGGCTGAAGTCCATCTAACTCGGACATTTAGCTGGAATATATCACCTTTTCTGGAGTTTATTCTTCTGTTACTTGTAATCATAAACTTTCTGACGGACTGAAAGTATTGAGAAGTGTGGAAAGTAAGCTACTGAGCATGAAAAGCTAAGGTGGGTCCTGATAGGGAAAGAAAAAGGCAGGTTGCTGGAAGCTTACAAAATTTTTGATGGTTTTGGTGAGTTTATTCACAACTCTAAGATCCAAGGTATTTGAAAACTACAGTACCTTTGTTTAAACTACATACAAGATGTAATTAAGTCAGATCCCTGTTGAAAAATACAATTTTTCTGACCACTCCAGCAGCCCAAAACATGATAGGAATGATGTTCAAGTGAAGAGGAGAAAATTCCCTGGGCGGAAGGGGTGCTAGGAAGGCATGTTTCTGAACACAGCCAAAGGGGCCTTGGGTCAGTAACAACTACACATCACTGCAGCAGCCTGGAATCACTGCAGGATCTGGGAACAGAAGGGCAGGTTTAAAGCTCCCACAAGCCTCTCTAACAAGGCTGTGCCACAAATGTGCTCAAGCCCAAGTTGTGGATCTGCAGGTTCTGAGTTACATAAACACTGTATGTTACTGTACACTGTATTGTTATTTACATAGTTAAAAAAAAATTAGATAATTTACAGACATTCTCCTCAAAATACATCACAGCTCTATACTACAAGTGCAAAAAGGACAGAGAATTTCAACATAGAAAGCAGTAACCTGTGGCCTTACAGTGCCCACACAGGACAATGTTCCTTCCACACATACCCTTGGTTTTTGCTCCCCCTCCTTCTTTCAGGTTCCATGAGGTACTTAAGGAGTCATAAACTCTCCTTTTGCAGTTGTTCTTAACTTCTGCAGCATTTTTTTGGTGTCAAACCAGTGGAAATGCTTTAAATTGCATCCCTACTTCTAATGGTTCAACTTTTTAAAGCCTCTGAGCTGTCACAACAGGAGTCTGATGAATGCAGAAGGTCTCTGGCCACGGACCACAGGCTTCCCCGTGAGATATTTTACCTCTGAGAAATAGGGAGTTAATTGCAAGAAATAACAAGGCTCTACTGCTTCTTCCTCCTATTTCTCCAAGTCATATAAAACCAAGAGCACAATTATATCATGTTTCTGTTCTATGAGAAAAGATGGCAAATGCAATTATATTGGAATTATCCCAGACAAGAGAAAACCTGAACTACCAGAAGTACATGTTTCACAACAGGACTACAAAGCCAAACACTTTCCAGATACCATTAATTATATCTAAGAGACAAGCAGCCAGAGCAACTGAGAGCAATAGAAATTTTTAAGGAAGGAAAGTGAATTCATATTTACATGAGATCTGTTAAAACACGTGTATCTGACAAATAACTTGGTTGACAACTTCATTGTTGAGATTTTTATAGACATGGATTTGAGTAAAGATATCTAATTCACACATAAAAGGTATCTCATGAAGGCCAAAAGGTTAAAATCAGCTCTTCTGAACAACATTAAAAATCGGACAAAAAACTCATCAGAAGTACCACAGGAACAGGACCACAGGCTCCATCCATTTGTCCACCCCGGCTGTGCAAAGGTGTAACATGCCAAGAGGGAAGAAAGCACTGATGAAGTAACTGACAAGGCTGATAAATTGTATTTATGTCAGTAGGAAAATAATTTCACTAAAACAAACAAACAAACCAAAACAATTACTCTCCTGCTAAATGTTATGTGCTTTCACACTCACCTGCAGGTATAACTAAAAACTGATGCATTTTGCCCAAAGCCCAAGTGACACAAGTAACATCACAATTACTTTCACCGCTTTTCTCTCCATCTCATCAAAGTCCTCTGGGTCTATGAAAAGGCAGTTGGGAGATTAATCCCACCATGGTTTATACTTGTGAAATTAATTCCTCACCCCCAGTATAAATCCTTCAGTTATTCTGTAGGAAGGGTACAGCTTTAGCTCATGTTTTATGACTGAGATAGGAGAAAGTCAAATGGTTTGCCCAAAGTTGGAAGGGACTCTAGAGCTCAGTCTGGATGGAAGTGTGGGAACCACTGGCTGTCTGTTATTGCTTCTACCCATGACATAATGCTGCCTCTTTGGTGCCTGTGACCAAGTTTTAACTACCAGCTGTTCTTTGAAGAGTTCTCATGGCAAAATGAATGCAAAATATTTTACCAGCCAGGAAAGACTGAGAGTGGAGCTCCTATGTCAAGTGCCACGGGACAAGAGAAACAGAAAACCAGTAATGCTGACAGGAATCAAGCATTGTCATCCTGTAATCAAATATAACCACGCATGCCACACTGCATGCAAACAACAGATGTCAAAGTACAAACGAAGACCTAAGAAGTACTTATGTATGATGTCAAAGTACTAATGAAGACCTAAGGCACATTTTACACCCAATGTCTAAAGATAAAACCCTAGGACGATAGCCAAACCACCTTTTTCTCATTTAAACTGCAGTTCAAAACAGCTTTGCTATTTCTTTTGCAAATGGGATGACCTCAGAATTTAAATTTCAGTCTAAAAGCAGCACTGTAAATCACAGGGCACTAATGGAAAAGATCCATGCACACACATGTTGCCTTTGCTCTGCAGGCACTGCTGTAATGACAATACAATCACTCATAAGCACTTTATGCCACAGATAAGGCAGAGGAAACAAACACTCCTTGTTTGTTTAATCAACAAAATGTCAGCCTAGTTGTGTTCATCTCATGTTTAATTCCAAAACAATTTCCCTGCAAAAGATGCCTGTATTGTATTATTGGATATGTTACAAGACAGTTGGTATTTGGCCTTTCCACGAGCTTCTTTAAACATGCAAACAGTGCTGTGAATTTTCAATGGAAACAACAGCTCTGCTGCCCACATCCTCCTCCAAGACCAAATCCTGCCTGGGGCTTGCTCCACAGCGCAAATCCATACTTACACCCTGAGTACCATCTCAGATTCCAAGGAATTCAGGTTTGCCACTTCTCCATGGCTTGAGGTCTCCAGGTTTCCAAACCTGAAAAAGAAGATGGATGTTTAGAAGAAACTCTAGTGAATAAAAGCAAAATCCAAATAGCCAATTCATATACCATAAACAACTACAAATCACTTTCAGCTCAAATTACAAGGAATCTTAACAGTGGGCAGAATTAAGGAGCTTGAAGATTATTTCATTTAGGAGGGAAAAAATCCTAAAGAAACAGCCAGTATCTTCCAACGTAATTTCTTAATTTATATGAAGCAGCCTACACACAGGAGGAATCAACCAAAACAGTGTCATTGCTCACAGCTCCAAGACCCTTCTGCCTGTTTTCACTTCATCCTTTCCCAGGGCAATATACCAGTGTGCAGCAAGACTGTAACACAACCACCTTCTCCAATACAGCTTTGTCTCTAGCACCTGCCATTCTTAACAGCTCCAAGTGTTACTTCAAGGTTTCCCAGGTGGCAAGTGCTCACTTTGTGCCCAAACTCTTGATATGAGTGGGAAAAGCCCATGATGCTGTAAAAACACCACTGGGAAAGAGGGAACCACGGGCACAACTCCAACAGTGCCAAAAGGAAATCTCTTACCTACAAGGTACAACCCAACACCTTGCAGGCACGATAATGCACTTCATTTTCAGTGGGAGTGCCCATTGTTTCGGATATACAGCTCCATTAATTATCCATGAGGAATTCCACGGCTCCTTACAGGCAGGTTTAATCAAAGTGGATAATTACTCGCTGTCCAGAATAAGACAAGCTGATTTTATCCAATTAGGTTTATACACCTGCAATTAATCTGAAAAATTAAAACAAGTGCATCCTTAAGTGCTTGTGCTACAACAAACTGGTACTATCAGACAGAGAGAACACAGCGAGCTGTTTCTATCCCGCAGGTTCGTGTCAGAAGTGTCACAAATTCATCCAAAAAGGTTTCAATGGCTGGAAGTGGTGGTAGTTTTACACTCCTCTCAAGCATTGATCTAAGGTTTTGTACATAAGAATCATAGATCTGTTGTTAAAGGGAGAGGATTTCACTCTCCACTGCCATCTACTCTGTAAGATGCCTAAAACATATCTTAGCCAGTAGACAAAAGGCATTTTCACCCTGCTGGGGGAATTTTTTAAAATAAAAATTAAATTTTTATATTCGGTTTTCAAAACTCAAAAAAGCTGTTAATTCTTTGAGGAAAATTTATTGAGATGAGTCCTAATGTCATTGTCCTACTAGTGAAATATTAAATGTCTTTGCAGAACATTAGGCACTTGTGTTTAAATCCCACTAGAGACACAAGCTGAGTTTTACAGGAGAAATCCGTAAGATGGCAATAAAGAGCAGACAGCCTTCTATGCAAAACTGGAGTAGGATATAAGGCTTCCTTATGTTGCCAGATGTAAATCTCTGCCTATCTCTCATCTCTCCATGAACAACAGGTCATTAAATACGGGTTAGGAGGAGTTAATGACACAACTGATGTAAAGAACAGCCTTTCTGCAGCCTTCCAGCACTCTGTTCTCACCAGCTCCCGGACAAAAAGCCTTTCACTGCCCAGCCTTGTAGGAATGCTTTGCATACAAAAAGAGACACGAGCAACAAAAGGATCCTGCAGCCTACAGAACTTTTCAGCTTGGCGTTCAGAAGTTACAGACTGCACTCAAAGGGACTGACTAAGCAAACGAGACCAGAATGTAATGGGTAATACTGAATGTTTAAATACTGGAAAACAGAGTGGAAAATGCACCCCTGCATCTCTGTTAAGAAGAGGGACAAAAATACTCTGAATAACTCAGAAATAATAAGGAAATGTGGTCTTTCCAACAGCCCCAAGTAAAGCCCTAAATAAGCATGTAAGCATCAAAACAAGCAATTTGGAAGCCCAGATCCTCAGCAAAAGTAAAGTGGTTTGAATCCTACATACATGGAGTCATGTAAGTGAAATCACTTCTTTAGCTGAGTAGACAAGCCACCTGACATAAAGGAAGAAGAGAAGAAATAATAGATGCTACAGAAACAGCAGTGAGTCAAATACCACAAAGCTGCTGTCCCAAAATGTGTGCCTCTGCTACTGCAGGACCTGTTCCTTTGATGCTCCCCCTCCGCCTCCCCTGTCCTCTCCATTCACCCTCCAGCAAACTATCCTCCAGCGAAAGGAATGAATGGGAAACATAAAACTACCTTGTTCTTTGCTGTCATTACTTCAGCTCTCCCACAAACAGTCTCAGTTCCCTCCTCTGTAAACTGCTCCAGACAGGGACTGGTTGCTACTTTATCTGTATTAAAAGTATCTGCTTGCCCGTGCCAAGCACAGCATGGCTCCACTTCTGAAGAACCCGGTTCTCGGGCAAAATACAATACGGAAGAGAGGAATTCGGCCTCCTTCTTCCCTCATCCGGATAGCTAACCACCTCTGGCTTCAATCACACTTTGGAATATCCCCCTGGGAATACCAAAGGCATCGCCCTGTATCCCCACACCCAGGGGCAGGAGGAGACACTCTTCTTCCTTCCAGGAACTTCCATGGAGGGCTTCCACATCAAAATACCAACAGGATCTTTTTCTTTTAACTCTCCCTGCCCACTTGTACCAAACAACAAATTCAGAGGAGGAAGTACAGTGTTAAAAGCTTGGCAGATTTCCAAAGCTGTGTGCTGCACTTAGATGCCAAACTCCCATGAATGCTAAAGGGATGTGGATGTTCAATTATTCCTAAATAGCTCTGGAAACACAAATTGCCCCACTCACTTCTCAACATGCCAGCCCATGCTCAAGATTTTGTCTAGTGACTTCTAATCTATCTTAGAAGAAAACCTCTATAGGCTCAATCTGGCTAAAAAAATTAACGGGGCTCCTGTCTCAAATTTAAACAAAAGCAAAAGGGTATTGTGAAGTCCTGGAGGGAAGAAAATAAAGAATGCAACCAAATTTCTAAAACTGTTTCTAAAACCAAAGTTTCTCTTAAGTACAGCATCAGCTTTTTCATTTGCTTCCCTAACTCAGGGAAGAGCACCTCACCTGCTTTTGGACACCACAAATGCTTGCTGCCCCAAATTCAGTCAGTACTGCACTGCTTGGACAGGATAATCTGCAGACAGCATCAAATGACAAACAGCTATCCCCACACACTTAGGGTACAGGATATGTACATTTCCCAGGACATTTTCCCAAGAGTCCCAGGACTTTTTGTGTAAGCTGGGTTTGTGTAAGTCTCACACATTCATGAGACAATTCTGCAGCACTGTATCCACAGCAAATCCAGCATAAACTGAATGCACTGGACTTGAAGGTGATCCAGCTTCCACAAATATATTGTGGAGAAAGTTTTCCAGTGAGTATGTCCTTAAAAAATAAAATATCCTGCAAATGGGAGATGTGGATGCTGTTCCCTCCTCTGTCCCAAGGAGCTGCTCACCTGTAAATAGCTGGAAGCGCCCTTTTTGATCTGGTCACATCACTGTTCTCCCTTGGACCAAACAACAAGAGCTCAGCACTGCTACTCCCAATTGTTCCCTTACTCCACAATCCTGCTCTATCCCTAAGAATAAGAGACACGGCTCAAGCTCTTCAGATGAAGCTAAACTGACAAAACTGTGCTGCCTTTTTTTTTTTTTCTTAAGAAATTGCCTTTTCATTATTACTTCACTGGCACACAAAACAAAACACAAATTATGCACTGACACCCACTTTAGTGTCTGTACTCTGATTATTAACAGCGTCACTAAAAACAAAGTTGCAAAAATGCAGACTCTTGGCTACTTATTCTCAACTAATCGAGAGATGGATATCAAGCTGGTTAAAATCAATTACTATCCATATTTTTTTCAGTTTTTTTCTTTATAACATCGGCTGTGCTTCACAAATCCATATACCTCACCTACATGTATATCATTCTAACTTTTATAGCTTAATATTAATCTATATTTTCTCCCAAGCCACAAAATTCTAGATTATCCATGTGTCCCGGTTTGAGACAAATTCAGAGGAGGAAATATACAAAAAGCCAAGAGAAACATCCATGGATTCTTAAGCACTACACTCCTAAGATTTGTGAGGGGAAGGAAGCGGTAACCTCCTAGGATTTCCTGTGGATCCTGTTGTGTATTATAAAAGGCTGGGGATGATGCTGACAAGGTCAGGCATCCCATTCCTCTAAAGGGGATGTTGTAAGTTGCTCAGAGAGGTACACAAGCCAGCAAGATCAAAACTGGGCTCAGAAAACAGTTCTGTTCTACGGAGACAGTTCTCCTAGGCTTTCCTGCCCTCTCCTGACATTTTCACCTCTTTAAATCAGTGTGAGAGGAAGGCAGGGCCAACTTCCTTAGAGCCTCAACATTTTTATATTCTTGTACATATCCACTGTCAATTTTTATCACTCCTCACATTCTGAACCAGAATTGGGATGGACTGAGAGATAAAGCACAGAGCAGTCAATGTAACTGCAACAAAGTCTACTCTCCAGGATCACTGCTCTTTTCTCAGTTGACCTGACTGTCAGGTTCCTATTGTTACTAACTGTACTAATTGAGCCAGACAGCATGCCTACAAAGCAGACAGAATTATCTCTTTGAGATAGAAAACTACAGATAATTTATCCATGCCTTGTTCCTTATCTGCCAAGTGGGAGAGCCAAGATTAAACCCTAGGAGTTCTTATGCCACTTCTCTGTTTTAATTACTTCATGCCAGAGCAACGGTTTCTGAGAAACCATGGATTTTGAAAGTGCAACAGATGTGACGCTCCCAAAATAACACCACCTCTGACCCAGCTATGCCTCAGCTAGAATTTAGGGTGAGAAACCAATGCTGTGTGTTCCAAGCATTTATGCAGACATAGCAGCCATGATTTAAGAGTCTGACCATAAAAACAATTCTCATAACATTTAGCAGTTCTTGGGCTGTCTGTAAAAATTTATGGCTGCATATTCATATGATGTAATAGAATGGGAGAGCAAGTTCTTTCTTGTGTTTGTACAATCCCTCTTCCGAATCAGCAGCCCCCAAACAGAAGAACTACGTCTCAAAATATTGGTATCCAGCAATACTTTGGAATCTATTCTAGGTATGACTTTGCAGACCATGCATTGGGGGTTTTGGGGGAAACTTGTATTAATTTTGCTGTGTTGGTCCAGCTGGGTTCTTTAGCAGCCAGCTAAAGAACAACTTTCCTTACCTATGCTTTGATGAGAGTTGGGATGTGAGCAGCAATGCATTTATAGACATTTTTAAGTGGATGTTTATGAGAAATTCTGGATTCTGCTTGACAACGGGTTATTAAATCCACATCCACTAAAACCAAGGGAAGAAGTTCCTGACAACTTTCCCCTGTCATGTAAATGATGGCTCCATTTCCACTGCATAGCAGTGGCTCTTACCTGTCCAGGAGAAGTTCCAGCACTGCCCTGGGAGAAGCAAAGGCTCTGTATGTTGCGAGGAAGATGCTGATGTAGGAAAAATCCGCATCTCCAAAAGCTGTGAGAAGATTCTCCACCAGTTTCTCCAAAGTTCCAGCTTTTATAGCCCTGATCTTGGATGTTTCATACTGTCTGACAGTGTGCTCTGGGGGTAACTGGTCTCCTTCACCCTACAAATGAAACAAAAACAAAGCGCAAAAATCAGGCAGGAGACAGATCCCTGACACAGATTCCAACGGATTAAATCCTATCTTTTCACAGGAACCGGCCATCACCAATTACTAAATGATTTTCTCAAGTTTTGGTGCTTTCCAAGCACCACATGCTGTATCAAATAATGGAGTTTTTAAGCAACTTTATTTTTAAAACATTTCTCTGACATGCTAAAGAAAACAATTTTACAGTCTGACCACTATCAAGTTAAGTCATGATTCCACCATATATTATTATCTAAAAGACAATCCATTATCCCACAAAAAGTAATATTACTGAAGGGAACAGAAGTGATAATTCAGTGTTTCATTTAACTTTTGAATAAACATGAAAATCGACCATAACTTAAGCACTGGCACTTGTGATTCCTCTGCTGAAAATTACAACTTTGGGGTGTCACATAGAACCCAAGGTCAGAACACATTTGGTGCAAAAACATTTCGAGATACTTTTGCAAGGAGGGTGTCAAACTCATCTCGCAAACAACGCATTCTGACTTTCCTATTTTCTCTTACAGTTTCCACTTAGCACAATATTTGTCCATAAATCTAGGGTTTGGGATTGTGTGTGGGTATGGTTTTTAAACAGCATTTGTTTTAAATGCTTACAGCCTGATTTGAGTCTAAAAGAAGATTTCCTTAAATTCTGCCATTATTTAGAGGACAGTTCAGAAAAGTATTTTTGTGACTCGTTTAAATCCTATTTTGTAAAGTATGTGGGATAAAAAGCTTTGAAAATAGGATTATAAATAAAAAAAGATCCAATATTTACACAAACACCTTGATACTGAAGGCATGAAAACAGCATGTTAATGACAGTCACTACCAACCCTGGCTCAGGATACTGACAAAACATAAAGGAAAAAATAATCTATTAATAAGATAATTAAGAAGAGATACTCCACCCACTTCCTATTTACATCACTACCCCCCAGTGCTTTGGAATTGTTTCTAATAGACATCCCTTTCAATTTTAAACAATATAGATGTCTTTAATATCATTCTAAAGTTCTGTTTCTAATATTATTACAAAGCTCTGCTATCTCATTTTTCAGCTTAATGAGATCGAATAAATCCTTATTGTGACACTGAAATACCATCTACTGCCTGTATTAAAAAAAAAACCCAAACCAACAAAACAGACTGTACAGGGAAAAATTTTGCTACATTTTGTTCCATGGATCTTAGGGCTTTTTTAAAGGCGTATAACTTGTAACATACCTATATAAATTATAAAATTAACTAAAAGTGTATGTAAATTATATATGACGCTGTCATTACAAAAACTTTAACAGGACATGTTGTCACCACTATGTTACTCTCTTACATTCAAATTTTCCTTAAGAAAAACTTGGTTCCAAAAAAAAGAAAAAAACAAATTACAATTTTCTTGCTAACTCTTCATCTCACAATTAAAATACACTTTTGAAAATAACTAGTTACACAGTACAACCACTTTCAGACAGGGAAGAATGTCTGCACCACTGTACTTAACTCTTAATTTTCAATCCAGCAGACTGCCCCACTCACAATGTAATTGTTTAGGGGCATATTTACTCAGGACACGTAAAACCCTCTCATTATCTCATGTGCGTATATTCAAAACAAGGGCAGAATCCGCTTCCAAGACTGATACAAAATTTTCCATTAACTGCAACACTACAACTTCCCCAAGATATCATGTTGGGAGAATGTTTAAAAGAAACAAAACCCCAAAAAAAATCGCACCAAAGCAAAACAAAAACAAATGCCAATCTCTGAAAAATCAAAAACATTTTCAGCAAAACATCAAACTGTTAGAAATCATTGTGAGAGTTCTGACATTACTTGTATTTGTATTATTTTAGCAATTCTGCCTGTAAGTTTAAAAGGAAAAGGAACTCAGCAGACAAGCTCAATAACAGGCTTTGAGAATAAGACCTTGTGGGCTGAGTTCTTGCTAACAGGAAACTGCTCAGTCTGGATTTAATCAAGAGGCCATCTCTTCACTGACACAACCAGGCTACCAAAAGGCAAAGGAGTTTTCATGCTTTAGTGCTCTCTGCTCAGAGGAACACTCAACTCACTGCCATGAAAAGATGCTCCTAAAGCTATTTGCAATTTTGACGGGGTGCATGGTGACTACTGTTAGAGGCACCAATAAATGACCCCAGTTTTGCACCGTTTTGTGCATCCAAAGAACAAAAAAAGCTCTCCAGTTCCTGTTTGTGTCATTCAGCACCGTGTCCAGCGTTCTAACAGAGACCTCAACATCTCAGAGCTTTGGTAACATTTTCTTTGTACTCTAAAACAAATAGATGTGGCATTTTATAGTCTGATTTATATCTTAAAATCTCACTTTGATTTTTCAGGCAACAGATTACAGCCTTGATAATCTGCAAGTGTAAGTGATGAGCAAGCAGCTTCCTGCAAGACAGACAGCATCTTTCAAAAGAAAATGCAGAAAAATTAAATGGAGGTATCCTTGCAAATCCTTATTTTCTGAGGTTGTGTGTATACTGATGTAGTCTAATTCCAACATCTTTAGTAACCCTTGGCAATGCTGTACCTTCCGTGGGGCCCACTCTCTTTAAGGTGATCATCTTACAGCTCTACAGCATAAAACATTACCTATGTACACAGCTCTTGCTGGAACAGGAGAGCTCTATGCAGATCAAAACACATAGAGGCTGGAAAACATCCTCCAAACACTACTTGTTCAGCTTCAGTGGGAATATAAATTAACCATAAACACCATCAACTAAATTAATGCTACAGCCTAGCAAGAGGGATTAGAGACTCAAGATAGAAAGGAAAGTTAAAACTCTGATCAGTACAAAACCAGACTGCTACCCAAAGAAAGAGATACAGAACTGTAGTCATTATCTCAGAAATATCACTGGAAAAAATTGCTTTCACCCAAAAAACCCCACTGCTCTGCAGGTTTTTTCCAATGCAAATATTATCTGCTGAGATTCTGGAAGTGAGAATCGTGGAATGAAACCAATCTAATTGTTTTTCATTATGCAAACTGGAAAAAATACTAAAACAACTAGGATGAACAATAAGAAAAGGAGATATCAAATATTCTTCAGGCTCAGTCATTTGAAACATTACCACTCCACTAAAGATTTGTTTTATTCAGAAATTCTGCAGCTATTTTCAGGAACATCTAGCTAACACTTCAAATGCAATTTTGACAGATTTTTAAATGCTTTTCACTTTCCTTGAAACTTACAGCTTTTCCAGATAAAGAGTTTTCCACTCTGTTTTTATTAATTTACTGGACAGGCACCCTATGCTGGAATAAAAGTGCCTGAAGTCCAGTAACTTGTATGTTAACTGAAAATAAAAGCACTCTAATCAAGATTATCACTGTTTGTCTAAATATGAGTCTGCTTTAACCTTCTGAAAGTAGGAATAAGATGCTCTTTGTGATTTTAACCTTATTTTTTTCACATTGCTTCCTTACAGACAGGTTCTCCAATACATATCTTTAATATCTACATTCATCCTTGGGAGAAATTTTAAAAAAAGATTTTAAAAAATCAAATCATAGAATAATTATACTTGAAAAGCTCCAGAAATATAAGCATCCATAATGTCAGTCTAAGAGAAGAAAAACCTAAAATATCCTTCATTTAACATTCAGGCACACATCGTTAAAGAAAACAAGACAGATGAAATAGAAGTTGTTCAGTTGTCTTAGTCAAGTATTCTGGTAAAGAACAACTGCAAAGACATTAACAACTTTTTTGACAAAGCGTTTCCTTCCAACAAAGACCTTGATGGAGTTTATAACTGAGTGGAAAGAAGCAGGATTGTGCCACGGGTGCAGGACAAACAGACCCACAGCAGCTGACATCCAACGCCACGACATGACCGTTGAACAAAAAAACCCTCCGAGAAGAGGCAATTTTGCCCAAACAATGCCACATAGAAGTGCCTGGGCCAATCTTAACAAACGGAGTCACAAGTATGTTTTTAGGCCGGGCCGTTCCCATCCCCGCTGCCTCCTGCCCTCAGTTCTGTGGGCCCAGCAGAGTTAGAGCCCTGCAGATCCCACCACTGTGCTCTGTGCCCAGTCACCAGCATTGAAAACAGTGCACGGGGGAAAACTCTGAATTTGAAGCAGAATTTCCAGCCTAGGAAAGCATGGCTGGCAGCACAGGGCTTGAGTGGCCAGCAGTGGATGTCCTGCAGACAAAGGCAGCTGCTTTTATCCTACAGTGCACTTGAAAATGAAACGAAATAAAATTACACCAGGGCTTTCCACAGAACTCTCTCCACTTTACTAACTCCCATTTCTTCATTTTGGATACTGTTTAAAAAAAACAACAACAACAAAACCAAATCAAACAACAACAACAACGACAACAACAACAACAAAAACCACCACAACACCACAAAAAACCCAAACCAAACAAAAAAAACCCCCACCACCAAACAAAAAGAAAAAAAAACCAAACCAAAACAAAAAAAAAAAAAACACATCAAAACCAAAAAAACATGCAAAACCAGAACTCTGCATGATAACTGCACCAAACTCAGAAGCCAAAATAAGTTTATGATCTCTTTCCTAAGCTCCAAAAAGGAGTACTCCTGAATTTCCAAAGCTCCACCCTTTTCCTTTCCTTTCTTGCCACATAAATATCCATTCTTGGCAGCGACCCAGAGTTTCCAGGACCAATTAATCCCATGATCATGATATAAAAGGCATTCTCGTTTTCTCCTCAGAGCTCAAAGCCTGGTTGGTATCTGAAGTGCTGGCAAACAGTCACAAAAGCTGTGGGGCAGATTTAGAGGGAAAAAGAGAAAAGGAAAAAAGCCTCTTACACAAATGCTGCTGCTCAGCTAGAACCCTTTCACTCGGGCACCTTGCAGCTACTTAAAGCCATTCTAGGGAAAATAAGAAACAAGCAGCATTCCACGGTGCTGAGCTGTGCATTCTCACACCTTCTGAAGTAATACACATTTAGACTCATTTGGATATCAGTGAATTTTTGGCACCAGCTCTAAATGAATCAAAGCAAAAGTAAAGAAACCTAATTTACACATCACCTATCCCTGCATGCATCAAAGGAGTTTTAGCAAGTGCATTACTAAATTGGATCTTCAAAGAGGTCTAGGTTAAAATGGCATTGTGCAGCTTTTACAAATGGTGGAGCTTATCCAGCCATGGGAAAATAGAAATTCCTGCTCTGAATTTACCCACTCAGAAGCAATGAAGGAATGTAGCCATATTATTCAGTGAGAATCAATGCATCCAAGAGGTTCACTGTGCAGCATACAAGGTTTTTAAAGAAAAAAAAAATCACCTGAACAGCTCCAAATCTCCATCTCTACCTTGTAAAACTTAAGCACTTACCTTCTCGTCACTTCCTACCTACAAAAAGCTCCCTCTCATCCTACCTGTCACCTCTCTTGCTAGAAAGACTTTTAAAAAAACCAATACAAGGCCTCTCACTCTCTTCCGTTGTCTGACTCGGTGTCATCATTGAGTTAACTGAACCTGAAACATCAGATTACTGATGTTTCTTTTTTGTTTGTCGTGTTTCACAGATCTGCAGTTCATCACAACCTTGTTCCCTTTTAGGCATGCCAGGGATGTATTATTTTTATAACTTGTACTATGAAATACTCTTGGTGATGGTTTTGATTGGGCACTGAAGCTTAGCAAGTTCCTAATTTAAAACTGAAAAGCAAAAAAAAGAAACCATTAAGTCAGGTAAGACTCTTAGTCATGTGCATCTTACATTGTTGGAGGAATATCTGTCATCAAATGACATTTACTAGAAACACTCTTATAATCCAGTAAATAAATGTGTCCCATACTAAGTATCTTCCCAAAGCCCTTCTGTATTAGAGGAAAAATATCTGTAAAACTCAGTATGTTCCTCTCTTCAGTGCCCAGAAACACTAAAATGTCCAATCTCCAAACCAAGCAGTAAATAAATACGCAAAATAATAAACAGCTAAGTGAGCAGAGCACCAGGATGAAGGCAAGGAAATGAGTTTTAGTGCCCATTTTGGCAGTACAATCAGCTCATTTTCTAAAATAGTTTTACTGACTCTGGAGCCAAAGGAAGTGTTACACAGTGTCTCCATGAGAAAAGAGTTCTACAAAGTCTCCTGGGACTTGCATAAAGCAGGCAGTGATTAATTGTGAAAACTACTAACAGCTTTTCCAGGTATGAATTAAAGCGAGTCCCTAAGGAGGTTAAGGCAGCTGCTGGAGCTCCCTTGTGCCCCCGAAACAGTAATTACTGCTTCTGCTCACAGCCTTTATCTTAACTCCTCTTCCTCCTTCCCCATACTCTCACAGCTTCCAGTCCGCCCTGGAAATCTCTAAGTGCCAAAGCACCCAGGAACCATTACTGGGAACCATAAGGGAGAAAAGAAGTGGTGCTGAGCAGAGAAGACAAGTCTAAAAGGCGGCAGACAGCTCAAACATATCACTTGAGTCTGAAACAGCTTCTAGCAATTCTGATTATAGATTACAGGGGTAGGTACAGTGCACCTGCCGTCTGAGGCATACTAAGAGGTTCAATCTCAGAGCAGAGCAAAATCCGTATTTACGTACAATATTTCTAAGCTGCCTTGATGTTAAAAATGACAACTCTATGCCTATCCTAAGAAATGCCAGAGGAAAGCTATTATTTAAATGTTGTTTGTGAAACAGTAGTCAGCAAAGCCCTTTGCCATGTTTCTTTCATGAAAGAATGGTAAAATATGCTGTCATTTTTTAATAAACACCAAGCATAGCAAAAAGAGGGGTTGAATGATATTACCACTAACACAGTCAGACAGATTTCATATGGTATGATTTCTGACTACCAATAGAATACTTGTCCTGTGAAAAGTCATACTATTTTGTATTTCCTTCTAGAAATGTACTTGAAATTAACTGTGGAGCTCATCATCACTTTCTGCTCAGTCAGTAGAAACAAAGGAGGTCCTATATGAGGCAACAGGCAACAGTGCTAAATTCAAAATGGATTTAAGGATGCCACAAGTAATAATTCTGTTGCATAACAGTAGCATGAATGCATATTACATAACCCAAAATGCTTTTATTCATCCTAATTGTATTGTTGGCTCTCCTTTCACACTGTAAAGCTTGCTCAAGCAGTACACAGAAATTGAATTTATACCAACTCAGGAAATCAGTGTAAACAACAAGGCAAGAGTGATAAATTCGTAACAGTGTGAACAGCTGGAAATTAAACCTGTAGGTGTGGGGAGATGAAATGCCTTCTGACAGAGGAGAAAATACCTAGCAGAAGACTGATTCATATTTTAGAGTAAACTGAACCAGGAACAAGGTATTTCTGCAGGACAACAAATGCCCAAGAAATGCTGTTACATTTCTCATAATAATTACTGTGAGCAATCTCTAATGCCAGTTTTTTCCTAAGCCTTTTAAAAAGAAATAGGTTAGCAGTCAGTAACCACTTTTATGACTACATCATGAAAACATACCTACGCTGCATTATAAATTTCATTTCCATGGCTGTGTTTTTTACTACCCTTTGTTTGGAAACTAAGAGGCCTCTCCGGGGTGGAGTCTGAGAAGAAAAACCAGTAATAGGAAGCTAATGCTTCCTAATATTAAGTGTTACCAGCTTGAATATTTATTTATGTGCTAAAAGAGTCCAAAAATACTAACTCAATCATTACTCCAGGCCAAACTGCAGTTTTACTGTATTATCTAGACATCACAGGGGACGGAGCATAGTATCTCCTGGTGTTCTTCTCCTGACTGTGTTTGGCTACACGCGTGTCTGCAAACAATGGCAAGATCCTTACCCCAGTTGTACAGGTATTTTCTCTATGAGAAATTCTGCATTTCAGGAGACAAACAGAAGCGTGTGACAACTAAACTACTGCACACTTACACAAATTACTGCATTCTCCTAACTACGGCAGAAGTCGTGAACCCTCCTCTTGCTCCCTAGCATAAATGGTGTGAGCTGGCGCCAAACCCTCTGCACATATTTGTGTTTTCGTTTAAGAATGCTGCGTTGCACTTGGACTGAAATCCTTAGGCAACGGACACAAATCAAAACACATAATTATGTGGAAGTATTGAGTCAGAATGCAAAATAAGCATAGCTTACAAGTAAGAGGAGAAAAAAGAGCAAAAAATGCCAGATAAATCAGAAGTCATCTACATTTGCTGCCTGTTATTTTGAGTTTTCTTCTTTTTTGAGGAGGTGGTTGTTTAATTACCCACCAGAAGTTAATAGCATACCTCTGCTCTTCCCTGTCCTGTTCTCTCTGACCACCTGATGTTTTCCTGAACAAAGTGCCTGCTTTTTGCAGGAAGAATGCAAACCTCGTGCTTTAAGTAAGTGTGCAACAGTTCATTCACATTTTCTCTGTTCCAGGGAGCCATGAGCCCAGAGAACAGCCAGAATCAGTCCAAAGCACTCCATGGGAGGAATGCAAAGGCCTAAAATCTGCCTTCCAAGTGAAACATGTTGTTGTTGCCATGGGACATTTCCAACAGCAGCACAATGGCTACAATCTCCAAACCAAAGACACTGGCCGTGCCCTAAAGGGTTTCTACTCTAAGAAACACAAAATGCATCAGAGGTACAGCCAGAGATTACTACAAACCAAGCAAACAAAAGCAGAGGCATACCTTAATAAATTTTTTGCTGTATTTGCATGGAATATTTAAACCAGGTTCCAAATGCACCTCAGGAGCATTTAGTTAATTAATCTCTTTTGCACTGCAGACAACAGCTAATCCAGATGGGTGTACTGACTTGTTTGCCATCCCAACATCAACAAATCTCTGAAATGTTATGAACCTCATCTGCCAAGTTCTATCCACGGGAATACTCTAAACAACTGAAGGACATTCTGCACTTCATTCGAGTCAAACAGAAACTCAATTTGTTTAATGCAAGCTTGTGTGGGGCATAAACTATATTCAGGAGGGAATAAAACCCTAGAGAGCTCTAACATGATGGTCTATTTCTGCTTTAGGATTTAGAGATACTAACAAGAATCCACTGGGATCTGGCAGTCTAAGGAGATATACCACAAGTCTCCAGTTTGAGGCCCAAGGGCTATCTCAAAGCATTCAGTCATTCCATAGTGTTCAATCATTCTGAGATCTTTCAACAGAAAATGCCACTTCGTAATAAAAACATATTGGTTTACTTGCACAAAGAGCCCATGGACTCCCCAGAAAGGAAGAAACAGCTATTGACTGGAAGAAACGTTGAGGCAACTGTAAAAAGCAGCTGAGGGGTGGGAGAGGAAAAGAAAGTACTCCTTTAAACTGCTTTCGGACCAAAAAAGGTGGGAAGAATATAAGAGAAAAAACAGACAATATAATACACTATAATTACAGGATTACTCCCCAAAAGCATTTGAAATGCCTACACCTCCTTAGTGCCATGGTGGCCCAGGGGAAGCACTGCTGGCTGGTGTCATAGCCATGTGTGGGACAGCCAGGGAAGGGGCACAGGGGATCAATTCAGAACACCATCAGTCTGCAATCCAGCAGAGCAAAAGGTTAGTGAGTGCCACCATGCAAAGTGGCACAAAGCTTTACACCTGAGGTGGAGCTGCCAAAATCTCATTTTCATTGCCAAACCTGCTGAAGGAAAGCTACACTCTGATGTGCAACAGATGGTTTATGCAATTAAAAGGAGATCTATGTGAGAGGCCAGAAAAAAAGTCTGCTGAAAGTCCTACCCTCAGAGATCCCACGATGGCACACGGATCAGAGAAAAGACCGGAAGGGTTACAGTAGGCAGAACATTACATCTTTCAGCACAATGACTGGAAGTGACAACAAAAAGCAAACAATTCTGCAAAGTATAAATAAAGGGTAACAGAGCAAGTCAAAGGACATTGTTCTTCCACTGTATAAAAGGTCTGAAGAGCCCACATGTAGACTATCCTGCTCTGCTCAAGCTGCCTCATTTTTAAAGCCGCTATTGTGAAGCTGAATGGGGTAAAGCAAAGGGCAACCCACTTCATTCCTACTTTTGCAGAGTCTAAAACTGCACAGATGCAAACTTTTTCTTTAAACATTAAAAAGTAGAAGATCTGAGCACCCAGAGTTCTCCTTAACCAGGAGGAGGTTGTAGGGCTGCTGGAAAACCAGCCCACACTGAACTCCTCTACCATCTGGCAATATGGTCCTGACACCTCCTGGGCATTAAAGTCTTATGATTCTTTTGATAAGTACCTGTGTTCAATCTTATTCTGCCTCATTAAACATTTGCTGCAAACAAATTGAAATCAGAAATTTATAAACAGCCACACATTTTAAACTAAACTAGAGGTTTTCCCCTCCCTCTAACAATGGCCAGATGCTATTGAGGAAGGTGAAGATGTAACACCCATAACATTCAGAATAACCAGTCTAAAAGAAAAGACTCTTCTCAGCAGCAGGACATGTTTGTTTTATGCCTAAATCTCAAAAACTGATGTCTTGTGTTTTGTATCTCATGCATTTGTTTTCATTATTTATACAAATGTTCAATCCTTTCTGAATCCTCCTGGACTTGGTTGGACTCAGTTATGTCTGCCAGCAGCAAGTCCCTTCAGGTTAATTACATGCAATATAGAATCACTAATTTCTTTCCCCCCTTGCTTTCAAAACCACCCTGGAGATAAAGTGTACCTTGTCCACCCACTGTTTTTAATGCTCTTCCTATATCCTCCTATTCATTGCCAGAATGAAGCCTCAATTCTTTGAGCATTTATTGTTAAACCTGCACATCAACCCCAGCTGCACCAAGACATAAATATAACAGTCCTCACCTTTTTGGTGTCTCCAAATCCCTTTCCACCTGTGGATTCCCTTTCTAGTTCTCCTACCTTTGAGATGAGGGAACAAGCACCAGAAATGAGTGAGGAGTTACTGTCATCTCCCTAACAATATTTTCTAAGCTTCACTTCACTCCCATCTTCCCTGCTGTAACTTAGTATTAGAGCTTCCTTTCACAACTGCCATTCCATGGGGTGCAAATGCTTCCACAGAACTCTTGACTCTCAGAAGTCCAGGTCTTCTCCCCAGGCGGTTTTAATTAATTTACTTCTGGTCCTAAATTGTTTCCATGTGCTGCTGCGCCTTGCTAAGCAGCTGCTCCTTGCTCCAAGTGTCACATGTGAAGAAGACATCCATGTGATAACACAATGAAGCCACTAAATAAATATTACCATGCAGCTCTGACAGCCAATCCATCTCCCCAACTTTTTTTAATGCTTCAAACCCTTCAGCAGCCTCAAAACCCCAGCCTTTTCAAAGTCATATTGCCCCAGAAACACTTTTTCCCCATCTCTTTCCCACCTCCCCAATGAAAGGGGAATCTCCCAAACCCAGGCCACAACACTGAGGCTGAATTTTAATCCCTACCCAAATCCTACTTTTGTGCTGTGTTACATTACAACATCCGACATAGTCAGTCTAGAGAAAATCTGCAGCTGTGCTTTGAAAGTTATTTGGGTGAAAGGTGCTGTAAGAATGCAAGACCATTATCCCTTCACTTGGGTATGTTTTCACTTTCCTTGCAGTCCCTAAATTGTCACTTATTGGTGGCATGGTGCTAAACTGAACTATAGTATTCAGGCATTAGCAGTTCCGTTTGGTCCAACGTAGAAGGATTTACACAAACAGTAAATGGATTTCCATGTCCAAAACATGTAATTCCTCACTATGACTTTAAAACTTTATTTATATAAAAGAAAAGAAAAAAATTAAAACTAAACACACATCTTCATCCATCAGTAAAATTCTTATTCCATAAGGTGTAAAAACTTAACACGGACTTTATAGTTGAGCCCTACGTGCTAGTGTACCACTCAGGAAGAATTACAAGTCACTTCTGAAGAGCTTGTATGGCCACTGAACATACAGCTTTTTGGGGTCAATCAAGGGCAAAAGTACTTTTGGGAGATTGCAGGAGCAAACTGTGACACCTTCCCAGAGACAACTGCTGGTGAGCTGCTCAACCCTTCAGGAATGAGGATCCAATTCCCTTTAGGAACCATTTTTTACAATCTCTGATATTATCTTAATGTGGTATTAACACTAGGACATCACACACGTTTTGCCTCTGCTTTACAAGACACTACATAGTGACTACACAAAGACAAGCAAGAGCAGGATCCACACCGAGCTAGCATTCATTTACCAGTGACACAAAATAACCCCGTTTTCTCCAAGGGGCTAAGCCGTGATCTGACTACTTTGTGCTGGCTTCTTCACACAGCTGCTACCTCTTACAGTACCGGTAAAGGAAATTATATATTTTTTAAAAAGCAGTAGTAAAATATGCAAGTTCAAAGCGTGCATTTACACACATATTTTTAACTAGCTTTACCAAGGTTAAACTTAAATCCAAGTGTGACTAACGTGCTTGCAATGCTTCAGCCTGTTCCTTAAATGAAGGCATCAAAACCCAAACCTAATAGTTTTTCCAGGGCTGTTCTCTGTACAGCATCTCAGTCCAGTTCATGTGCTGCATCTCCCAGGCTTTCCAATGACACATAACCACATAACCTTGCTAACTCTTCCTTAACCCAACAAGTGACCTAGATCTAGCATTCAGAAAGAAGGTGCCAGTTCCTTTGCAGAGCAAGCAAATTTGGAGGTTACTCATTTCACTTACTGTTTCTTAAAAAAGCAAGCAAGATAACATTCAGTGATGTCAGCAGCAAGATGTTTAAGGCACTGGAATTCAGGGAGAACCTATAGCATCTAAGTTGCACAGTTTAAAAAAAACAGTCATCCTGGCTGTCAGATGAATTCCCAGGGGAAAGCAATTACAGCACAGGATGTCATTCTAATTCTGCATGTCACAGGTAAATTGAGAGCATGCCAAGGGCAAGTTTGGTCCATGAGCAGGCTGGCTGGGAGATATCCAAAATACAGATACAACCAGTGCAGCAACAGAATAGTCTCCAGCAGCTTTGCTGAAGATGCTCCCTTAACTCTTGTTATTCCACTTAATATAAGAATCATTAGCAAGAGGTGCCTCCGCACAGCCCCAGGAAGGGAGGCTGCCCCTGTCTCTCCCTGGTTGCTCATGGCCATGCCGGGGCATCCCAGCCCTAACTCAGCCTTAGTAACACCACAGGATTAAAGCACTGCCACCTTGTCACGTTTTGGCAGCTTGGAGTGGGAGGTTTTACACTCAACTGAGAGCATGACACTGTGCTACAAAGCCAGGCACCCTTCTAATTATGCATTTTGGATTTGGAACTGGAAAGTAATTGACAGTGATCTTTCAGGCTTCCATTTTAAAACTCTTAATAGGTTCAGTTTCCATTTTTGAGTGTCTGTTGCACACAGAGCCTCTATTAACCAGCTGATGACTGCATCCAAGACTGCTACTTAGGATATCCCTGGAGCAAGATCTGTGCCTAAACCAGGAAGTGAAGAGAAAAATATTCCATGAGAAGTCATTAATAAGGGTTATGAATAGTACCATGGTACTACTATGCCCACAACTGAAGGAAGGACAAGAAGAAAGAGCCTACTCCTGTCACCCTGATTTTTTCAGCCTTCTAAATGTTTGCACTTTTGTAATGGAGCCTCTCATGCATATAATGTAAACAAAACAATGTTTTTCTAACTGTTCCTTTTTGTTTTCAATCTTCCTCTAAGGAGGAGACAATTGATAGACTTATAATTTGACCAGTGTGGTTGGAGAAGAGGCAACCTCATCCTCCAATCCAAGAAAATCTATGTCAGAAATCTATAAATACAAGGTCAAAAAATTAAACTGTGCCTTTTTCTGCTTAAAAGTGGCTGTCTCTGTGTTGTTCATTTCATGTCCTCTAGTGACACACTCCAGACCAAAAGACAAGCTGAGTGAGATGCCAAAGCTTTCTTTTGGATAACAGTGTACACGTCTATTGGTAAAATCATTCCGTTCCCTCTGAATACATTACTTTGTGGGTCTCCAGTACTCAGCAGGCATCTTCCCCGATGCAAAACCGGTGTGAGCATACCCCATCCTTCTTCCTCCTCCAAGATGTTTCCTGAGAGACTTTGGAGTGGACAATAGCACAGCTGAGTTTCCTTAGGGAGCCTGTCAGCTCCTCGGGAGCTGCTTTTCTGCTTCTGCCAAACATACAGCCAGAACTACAACCTGGCCTCGGTCTGGGCAGTCAGGACAAGCTGAGGGAACCTGATTAAAGAGTCTACTTTAGCCAAAAGCAACCAACACATGCTCTAAGTCAAGAGACAAAACAGCAAGCCGCAGCAAGGACAATGATCAGCCAAGCCTTTGCCTGCTGCTTCCACAGGAAACGACACTCGACCAGAACATCTGGGATCTAAGGGTAAGATGAAAAAGAAATCACAGAGCTGGCTCAGAAGGGCACATGGGAGGGCAGGAGCAGGCTCAGAGAAAATGTGAGGTTTTGCTTCTTCCTAAATGTTGATGATTCCAGGCACCACTTAAATCTCAACCCATAGTTAAGAGGTCTGTGCTGGAAAGAAAGAAATCCAGACTAAAGCTTCTTTGCTGACATATTGATCGAGTCAGAGAGAGGGCTGTCTCCCAGGTCCCAAATGGGATACAGATTAGCCACAGTTTTTGCAATGTTTTTCTGTCTGAACTCTCCAGCACAAGCTTCCTGCCAATGAATGTGACTTGCAGAGGTGTTAAGAAGCCAAACTTGTGGTCACATGCAGTCTTCAGTGCAAAGCAATCACTTGCACTAAATAAAACAAAATTTAAAAAAATAAATTTTTTTAAATTAAAAAATTTATTTTTAAAACACCACAAAATTCCCAGAAAAGGTAATTATCAAATAACAGCAGTCTTAAGGAACCACACAAATATTAAGTGATAGATTTGCTACTTTTCAGCTTTTCCTTCTTTTAGCATTTTAAGGTATTGAAAAGCACACTTCTAACAGCAATTCATTTACAATTTTGGAAGAACATGTTTTGCTATACATCCAACATTATAATATTAAAGACACTTTGAGACAAGCTATATTTTGAATCCATCTCTGCCTGAACAAATCCCAGAGCCAAAAGTTCAGCCATAACCAAAAAGAGAAAGCAAAAAGTAAAAATCAAGTTTCTAAAATCTCCTCTAGATTTTCATGCCTTCATGCCTAGTGAAGCCAGGCAGCCTGGCCATAAGTGAGCAGAGTATTTATCTGTTATTTGGATATTTAAGACTTAAAGAAAGAGGAGTCCGTGTCACCCATCAGTAAAGCAAGAAACTTGATGGCAAGGATGGACTCTGAAAGCTCAGCAATCATTTCAGGTGTGGAGACTCAGCACTGATGCTTGGGGAACTCCCGTTCCTGGCTACATTTCCTGTGACCTGCCTCACTAAATACTCACACACTGTAGGTCTCTTCCTCACTCCTTCCCAGACGAAGGACTCTGATAGGAAAGACATTCGCAGGTATTTGGGAGCCCCTCCTGTCTGAGCGGCTCATTCCTCACCATTCCCTCCTCTCCCAGGGCTGGACAGCAGTGGCCCATCCCTCCCTAACTCCTGGAAGAGGGAGATAAAGCACTCCAACTGCTTAATGGGGGCTCGACAATACTCACTTCATGGCATGTTAAAACCTCGTTTGCTTTTACTTTAGTAATCTTGTCCACACCCCACCCATGCCTCTATTCTTCCTGCACCACTCTTCCCCCTCCCGCAATTCCCCCCATCTCTCCACTTACTTCTCTACCCGCTGTTCTGTCCCTTCTCTTTCAACTGTTTACTGTTTTCCATAGATCACCGGCTGGAGTTCACCTCCCCACACCATTTGCATTGTCAGCATATTGCTCCTGGGCCCAGAAATTCAGGCATGTAGTGGCTGATCTACTTTTACAGCCACTGTTTGGCTGTTCTAATCTGCTTCCGGATACAGTATGACTCAACTCGTCTCTGTTTCATTTCACAGGTACCTGGCTGTCAGTTCAAGATCAATCCCCCCCCCAAACATTTGTCTCTTTGGCTTTGGTGCCTTTTCTTCATGGACAATACCACCATCCTCTTTGACATCCAGCCTCCCCATGGGCTGCATTCACATCCTCAGAGGGAAGCTAAATCCCATTTTTCAGGTTCTTTCTGAAACAAAGTTTTAAAACACAACATTCTCTTTCTAACAATATAAGTCAAATTCCTTGCTGTACTCCCAAACCTTCCCTTCCAATTACCAAAATGCCTTTTTCTCTAGCCTGACATAATGCCATTCAAACTGATGATCGTTGTTTACTCCAAATCCTCCTCATCCCCCTTCTGAGTGTGCCATTCATCTGTACAAATCTCTAGTTCTCCATTCTTTTCTCTCACAAAAACATCAGGCCATGTATCTCAGCTTCCATGGCTTTTGTAGCTTGTTCCTCTCCCTCCAGGATCCTGGAGACCTCTCAAAATCTATCCCAGAAACACCAAAACCCACTTTGTTTTCAAAAAAAAAAAGGCATTCATGCTTTCTCTGGTTGAACCCATCGTATTTGGGAGGGATTCTGTCTCAATATTTCAAGAAGGTAAGCTTGACTTTTGAAGCTTTGATACCAATCATCATCCAAGACATATGTAGAGACAGTCCTCTTTAAGTATCACGTCTGCATGTTCTTTTTAGTCAAAACAGTGCTTTTGTGCAGCATCTCTCACAATACCAAGCTCCCACTAGAGCTTTTAATATTCCCTAATACTCTAGTGCTTGCAGTCTTAAGCTTCACTAAATACTTAGTGACTAAGTATTTGGTGACAAAAACAGTGGCTATTATTGGCATCCTTTGATGTCTAATATTAAATTTAAAGCTAAGAAATTCAGTGATTATCCAAAAGCTTCACACTTTTGAAAGTTATGGGACTGCTGATGCTTGCTAGTCGAAGAAGTTGGAAACACAAGAAAGACATTTCTGTATATCAATAGGCAAGTGTTTATGGTCCTTTAGTTTGAATCTTATGATTGGCCTTTAAAAAATCCATTCTCTCATAACAGGGCAAATCATTCAGTGACCCTAGATGGGTTCTTAGGATGCAGAATTTTAAGGTAGGTTTATTAGACTTGACCTACCCCAACAAACCAGGAAAAGCTCAGTACCCCAGAAAGGGTCAGATTGCCAAGTGGACTTTTACAGGACACAAACTGACACTGAACAGTATTTTTTTAAAAAGTAAATCCAGGCATGCATATGATCCATAAGAGAGTTACTAAGTTTGTTACTGTGAAGGCTCAATACTTGCTAATGTACAAATAGGTTGTTGACCTTGAGTCTTCAACCTAAGCCTAACTTAGGCAATATAAAAAAATTAAGACCAACATTGCTAAATCCAACACCTTGTTAATTTAGTGCTAATGAGTTTCAAAGCATATTAAAAAAAAAATCATAAACCCTTATAAACTCCAGATTAAAAAAAAAAAAAAAAAAGTCACCTGATGACAGTTCTAAAACAGACAATTTGTCTTTTCAAAGCCAAACTGCTGGGGGCAGGGATAGCTCTTCATAAATAATGCTCTGGGTTAGAGGCTATTTATTGATTTCAGGACTACAAAAAAGCCATTAATAGAACAAGATCACAAAGAGAGCTTAAAATACTTTATGTTCTGAAGAGCTTAAGGGAAACAAACAACCTATATGTTCCAATATATTTTTAAATAATATACATGAGATTTTTTTGTTGTTGTTCATGAAAGAGGCCAGACTGGAAGCCGAACTCATGGATTTATGCCTGGAACAGGTGCGGATTTCTGACACATTGCCTCCTTCCCCACAAACAGGGCTTAATTCTGACCTGAAAAAACCAACGACAACTAGAGGAACCTGACAGTCACTGCCCTGGCCTTGCAGTCCCTCGTCCTCCTATTGGGATGGGCAGCATCAGCTGTGGGGATGACCTCAGGAACATACACACTCCCTTTCCTTTGAGAACAGGACCAAGGCCTGACAAACTCCTTCTACTACAAGGAACAACACAGCCCAAGCAGGAAAAAAATTCTACTTTTTTAAACTATGTTTATGGCATACAGACATCTTCAAAATTATCTTCACCTCTTACACAAAACCAGCTGGGAAAGTTGCAGGAGCTCAAATATATTTTGTAATATTTTTCCTGGTAAAAACAGGAGGGAGAAATGGGAAGTCTGCCACTCAAAGGAAGCAGATTTGAAATTATCTGTTCTGATTAGTACTCTGTGTACTTCTTGGAAACATCAGAAGGGGAGACTCTAAGCACTATCTGTACACAGGACAGAATTTGCTTTTTTTTCCTGACTGTGGTTTCAGTTCTGCTGTCTTGCTTAATGACACAGGAACTTTACAAGAAAATGACTGGATATAAATCTCAGGGCATTTTTAAAAGCCTTTAAAATACCAACATAGATACTACATCAAGCCAACTTCTTATATTATTGCCTTTGATCCCAAAGAAAAAAAAACCAAACATAACAAAATACTAATGAAAGTTATAGGCACCTCATGCAGATCTGGCCCCAACTGCCACAGCTGCACTGATTCTAATGAAGTGAGGACATTTTTTATCAGCTGTGGACTTGGCCTGACAAAGGTGAAGGCACTCAGCAGCATATCAAATAAAGTGTGTGCATTTAAGCTCATTTTACTTACCATTAAAGCCTTCGTGCTTTGAAAAAAGAGTACAGAGCTGTAATTCTTGCAGAAATGCAATTAATTTCTCATCTGGCTAAGAAAGCAATACAGAAATAAGACCCATACCAGTATTCCCTTAAGTTCAGAGGACATTCTGCTGACTTTGAGAGACCTTCATCAGTCAAAATGACACAACTATTTGTTTGGAGATCTGAGATAGGTTCCTAAAAGCAGAAACAAGCCATAGTCCAGTCTGAAATAACTATTAAATGTTCAGCTTCTTGGGCCATAAGCTAAAATCCTTATTTCTGCACCAAGAATCACCTGATACATGGCCACAGTTGGTCAAATTCTTTTCACAGGTCAAGAAAAGAGGAAGAGTCAGCACAAGGAGAGTGTTATTTCAGATGACCCAGGCAGACTAGTTCACTGTTTGGTTTGTTGTTTTTTGTTTTTTTTTTTTTTAAATAAGTGGAGCAGTCAGTGCTAAAAGTTAATATTGTAACAATTCCTGTGGAATTCAGCTCCCTAGAGACTGCTCCGAAGTCCATGAGCAGCCCTCCCCAATGCCCCGTGCCGGCCGCACTTACCCCCAGCCACCTTGCTCCTTTGTTGGCAGCCTGCTGAATCTGCACTTTTTTAAGGGTGACATTGTAGACAGCTCCATCTTCCACCTCTTCACCCCCATCCTGAAATGTGGTCTGCCAGGAAAAGGAGAAAGAAAGAATGAAAGAACGAAAGAACGAACAAAAGAATGAACAAAAGAACGAAAGAACGAGCCGAGCGGCCCCTACGTTTTCCCCCTTCTGCTGACCACAGTCTATCCCTGGTCTGAAGCAGCAGAGCAGAGGAGATGGGCAGCATAAATTAAAGACAACAATCAAAGCATACCCTTAAGTTGAGGGAACACTGGAGATATTCTTGGCAAGCGGTCCTTTCCTGTGATATTGAGATACCCTGACTTTCCATTTAACTGTTTTTCCTAGACTAGCACATATTTTAAATAGTTGCATAAAATCTTCTAAGGAAGAAGTTTGGTTTTGATAAGCAGTCGTCTCTTTCCTCTCCTCTTTTCTACACCAATTAATCTCTTTGGCCTTTCGTTTAGGGAAGGATTCACACTTTTAAAACTGTTGAATTACTTCGGCAGACAGCCTTGAAAGTTTGAAGCTACAGAGCACTTAAAATACAGCAACATTTTAATTCTCTTGAGCAGAAGGGATCTGAAGCGCTTGTGGGTTGCTTTTCCAAAAAACTATTATTTCAAGAACAAGAAAAAAAACCCAAGCAACTTTACAGCGGAGGGGGGGGGGGGGG
>VZRF01009594.1:822391-852596 GCA_013396875.1 Vireo altiloquus
CGATAATAAAGCAGAGTGCGATTGCGATGTCTACAGAACTTCCAGCGAACGTGTGGTGTAGGGACTCTGCTCGGAACCGGGCACGGCATCTCTGGGCACAGCGTATCCCGGTACCAGGACAGCATCGCTGGGCATGTCATCGCCGGCATCGGACACGACACCCCTGGCACCGGGCACAGCATCGCCGGGACCGGGCACGGCACCGCCGGCACCGAACACGGCACCGTCGGGCCCGGGCACAGCATCGCTGGGCACAGCATCGTCCGGCACCGGGCACGGCATCGTCCGGCACCGCGCATGGCTGGGACCCGCGGCAGGGCAGGACAGGGGACGGGACAGCCGGTTACCATTTTCGCTCTCCACAGCAGTTTCATCCTCGGCGGCTTGCCGGGCGCCTGGTCGTACGCGCCACGCTGCGCCCGCCGCGGGCCGGGCCAGGCCGGGCCGAGCCGAGCCGAGCCGAGCCGAGCGGCCCCTGGACTGCGCGGGAGGGAAGGGCCGGGGGAGGGACAGACGGACGGACGGACGGGGGAGGTGGCCGCTCCTGGCGCCGCCTCGGCCAAGCCCGCTCGGAGTTTCCTGTTTATGGCCGCGGCCCCGCTCAGAGCGCTCTGGTAGTGCCTGCGCTGCCCGGGAGTCCTCGCTCGGCACAGCGTGCGGCGGGCGAGTCCTGCCTGGCTCCCAGGGAAGCGCCTCCTCCTCCTCCTCTCCCTCCTCTTAACCCCCTTCCCCTCCCTCCTCTTTCTCCTCTGCCGCTGCCCGGGCAGGGCGGAGGGGAGCAGGGTCAGGCGTTCGGGGCGCCGTAAGGAAGGAATTTTAAGCTATGCTTAACTTTAAAAACTTACTTCTACCAGTTGCGAAGTAAGGAAATTAAAGGTCTTAGTAAGCCCTGCTCTGCAATCGCCGACACTATCCTCACCTTTATTCCATATCGCTCTCAAAGAAGCCCCCGTGCATCTCTGTGGATGCTCCAGCTGCAGGCACCTGCGTGGTGACGCGACGATCTCAAGACACCCTAAAAACCCCACTAACTTCGTTGCCTCTTGAGCTGTCTTGAGTTACCTGCCTTTTGGGACTCAGAATAGGGATGATTCAAGCACACAAATTCCCGTGCAAGGCAACGAAAGTGCTAACAACTGAAACAGAGCTCAGACGTCCCGAAGCCCCACACTAACTTCCAGCATATTCCTGTTCTTATTTCCACCAGTGTTAGTACCGATGATCTGAGGAGCAGTGCAGACTTAGGGGCTGTCAGCATTCGCACCTCTTAACACAAGGAACCATACGGAAGCAAGGAATGTTATTTTCAGCTATGAAACCAAGACTGAGCTGTGTCGTCTCAGGTGCCCTGATCTGATCACTTGCCAGGCTGTGCATTTAGTTTATGTGTGTGATCATGAAGTGATCCAGAATATACAGACTTTCATAACCTGACTCAAGTGTACTGCACTCTACAAATCAAGGTGTAGATTTCCCAAAGTCCTGTGGCTTCTCCTGTAAAACTGCACAGAGCATTCTGAATGCTTTAGATCTTGCAAACCGCTCTTCCATGTCATAATTTTAATGTGCAGAAAGTGGAGTGTGTGTTGAATCCCTCGTTGCCAGCCCAGCAGGTATGTGAGTACTTGCAGAGCAAGTTGCCATTGAACAGGACCAACATATCAGCATATGAAAATGGATATCCAGCCACAAGGAATACAACACCAAAGCCAAAAAATTACACTGAAATAAAAGCTTTTTTGTGCTATCATGTCCTGCTCCCACGGTACAAGCACTACCATATCACTTTGGATGGCAGTCACATAGCAATGGCACTTATTTCCATTTCTTTATTTAAAAGAAAATGGCAGTGAGTTAATACAGTGGGAAGAAGCTCCTGTATTTGATTCAAGTTGGCTTCTGTTGAATCACGTTTCAGACTGGATCCTTACAGAACACCTTGTGGACAGACACACTCAGGACTTTTCATTCAAGGCAGAGCACAAGCTCTCTCAGAAATTATGTTCCTGAATCCTCTTGGCCAGTGACAAGTGACAGAGAGAACCTCCATCAGGAAGGAGCAGCAGATGACCTCATCCAGTTTAGCAAGCAGCAGAAAGCTACCATTTTTATTCATTGGATTTGCCATTAGTCTAGCACAGATTTAGATTTTCTTCACAGATTATTTTTAGGGACATACAGTGCCCATACTTTAGAACCACTGAATTGTTCAGATTGGAAACAATCTCTAAGATGACTGAGTCATTTCACAGTGAAATGTTGCAGAAGGGACAGTAATCAGACATTCTATTAGTGGTCTGCCTTGGGAAAAGGGTATTTCAAGGCCCCTAAAAAATCTGCCTTATATATGCAAACACTGATTATTTAATACTGGGAAAGAGAAAAAGCTTATGTAACATTTAACTACATTTTAAATCCATTATACAGTGTACAACCACTTATTTGAGACCAAGAGACAGAGTTCGAATGCACAGGAAAACATGAAGATCAAGCAGGCTCTGATTAATCTAAAGGATGTTCTGTAAAGATTTCAAGGACAGAAGGAAGCCTGAAAATGAGTAAGAAGAATCTACAACTCAGTTTAGTAGAACTGCTGGTTTGCTCTTTTAGCAGACTTTAATCACAAAACTGATCTACAGCAATGAACCATGCGGTCAACACCGTGTTAAACATTTGGTTCTTTCCAAATCATGTTCACATGCAATAACTACATTCCTGCCATAATCGAGCCCTGTGCCTGCCCTTTCTACCAAAGCAGAATTGTTCCTCTAATACATCTGAGCATGCATTCCCTCCCCCTTGCAACAAGAAAAAAGCACAAATCCACTAGTGAATGCAACTTTACACTTCTCACAGTGAAATGTTATATAAGAAAATACTTTGAGGTCTGGAAAGCTCTCATACTGCAGATCATTGACCACTTACAGCCCAACAAGAACTGGCCGACTGTCTGCAGAGAAATAAGGTAGTGGCAGAGTGATGATTTTCCCTGGGTTTCAGCTGTTGCTACAGCTGGCACGCAGATGCCTGCACAGGAAGACAAAGCACAAGATCTATAAAGCAGCTGGAAATAAAGAACAGCTCGTCTGACTGCCTCTGCTCAGGGCCTGACAGAAGGAGAGGAGGAAACAGAAGTAAGAGATACTCGAATATGGAAAATATTTGGGAGAGCAAAGGAAAAGGACAAAGCAACCAGGTGATGTAAGGATGATCCCTGACAGCTTCTCCAGGAGAGAAAAAAATCACACAGCCTAAAAAGACAAAGCCATGTATCTGAGGTGTGCATGCAACTCACCTTCGCTGGGCAAGGATGTTCCCTGGGAGATGGGAAAAAAACCACATCACCATCTCTTTTTTTTTTTTTTTTAAAAAAAAAAGAGGAAAAACACTCCTTGCATTACAAACGCCATAAGTTAAATCATGGTTTCAAGAAGATCCTTTCAATGGCAATGCCAGCTCAAGCCATTTCCACTCCCTGGTGCTTCAACAGGCCAGGAGCCAGAACTGGTTGTGTGTTGGTTATGCAATACACTTCCTAGTAACCATGCCTTTGTAGTGAACATTTTTATAGTATTACCTTTTTCTCCAAAGCAATGCCACCTCAAGTGCATTACCTGACTGTTATTTGAAAAAGAAGATTCCATTGAGACACTCTGTTCATTCCATACGAAATACAAGAATCCATCATATAGAATAAAGCCTGTCCAGAGAAACACCCCTACAATGGATGATGCCTTTGGAGTACCTACAAAAGAAAATAAATACTGTTTCTGTTAAGACTATCTCATTAATTGTTATTCATCTGGTTTCTTTAAACCATATTTACTTCTTCCTTTCTGTTTATGGCATGTGCCCTCAGTATGGTAACTAACAGGTGCCGTGGGGGCTACAGTTCTGGAGATTGAAACAAAAAAACCCCATCATATGCAGGTGAACCACAAAAGCTACATAATGCAGACACTACAGAAATCCAAACACAAATCAGTTTTATATTGTGTTTCTCTGACAGCCCACTCTGACATGTGGCTTGGCTGCAGAGAGCTCTTCACTGTAGACACTACACGAGATTCACCTGGAAGTGTTCCTTTACATTGTGCACACCTGAGTTCCAGCTTCCCACTCCATTACACAGTTAGTTTGTCATGGGCTGATTTAGAGCTGCTTAATTTTCCGTGCACTGCAATCTCCTGAATGTCCTTTATGGCACAAAGCATCTCACAGGTACATACCTCACATTTCCATCAGCATGGGCAATGCTCTGCACATGCTGCAAGCTGATGTAGAAGGGAGCAGAGGTGAGCCAGGTCTTCCATCTGCCTCATCTGGGATTAATCAACTTGGTTATATATATTCGTTAAATGAGTGAGATGTGCTATCATTACACATCAGCCAGTAAGAAAAGTTGTTGGAATCAAACATTAAATTTCAATTGCAAACTACTAACTAATCAAAGCAAACAAAATGCTACATTACACACTGTATACACACTGCTTTCTGACTGTCTGCAACCTTTGCAAGCCTCACTCCCGTGCAAAAGGGTAAACACTGCTCCCCCCTCACTCTGAAAGATGTGACAATGCAATTGCAGTTGCAGCTTAGTAAAGAACCAGACACACAAGTCCATCATAATCTGTCTTCCTGGACACCAGAACAAAACAGAAGCCTTCAAGTAATTGCAAATATTAACCAGGTTCATTGCAAAATGCCAGAGGAAATGCACCAGAGTTCCCATACATAAAACTAAATTAATGATTTATAAGGCCACATAATTAACTATGCTAAGTCAAAAAATTATGTCGTTAAGGAAGCACATCCAGCCGTCCCTGGCCCTCTGATTTTGCGTGTGATTGCAATTAGATAGGCATGCACTGTTTCACAGGCTGTGCTGTCCAAGGGGACATAATCTTAGATCTGGGGGGGCATATCTCCTTCAGGAACAGCGAGTCCCTGGACTCCCATTGGGAAAGCCTTCAAAGCAATCCTGTGTGTAAAACCAGGGGCACATCACTGGGAAAGTGCACCCCTGCTATGTCTTGGGGAGGAACAACATTGGATTGTACTCGCTGAGCCTCGGCCTCCAGAGGTGTGCAAGTAGTGCCTGTGTGCCTCAGGGTCTGGACTTAGCCCTGTCCCTACTCACCCACACCTTATCCCTACTCACTCTCTCTAGGCTCCTTGGAAATGACCTGCAGGAGCAGACACTGCAGGTCCTAGAACTCAAGTTTCAGTTTCACAGATCACAAAACACCCAGAAACTTCTCTTAAACTGTAAGTGCATTGAGAAGTCTCCTGTTCCTATTCCATGCCCACATGTCCCTACAGCTCCAGAGCAATACCTTTCTCTAATTTCGTGCTGCAGAGCTCCTCAGTTGCTCACAGTAAATCCTCTCTGGTGCACATTTCAGCAGCTTTGAAGGAAGAAACAACACCCTGGGGTGCATGATGAGAGCATGGTTTTCTGAGGCTCACAACTCAGTCAAATCAAAGCCAAAACTAAGGCACTTCACAGTTATGGCTATTTCAATGCCAAATTTCAGCACATAGGCCTCAGCTACTCACACTGCAGAGCTGTTCAAAAGAAGGCAGCAAAAAGGCTTTATGGAAGGGAAAAATAGTTTTCCACTCTCCTCATATTCACACATGGATGAAATGTTTTCGCTCCAACTTTCCAAAAAATTCACCTTTGAGCAGAGGCCAAGGGCCTTATTTGAACAATTGAAAAACTCTCTGCAAAGAATAAATACTTTAATCATGTAAACAGACACCACTCAATTATCAATTTGACTGTGGGTAACTCTCCTGACAGCAATTCCATTGTCATGGGACCAAAATCAACCTCAGTGCTTACACAGAACTCATAAAAATTATCTCTGCCTTCTCCAACAAAAAGTTATGGAAGACTGAGAAGGCTAATATATCCAGCAAGCATTTTATCTCTACAAGAACGCAACAGTGCCGTAACAGAAAACACCAAAATGCCTAAGCCAAAATCTTCCTGTCACATATAAAATCAATCAAATGGCTCTCATATGGTTACTCAAAAGATTGTCTTCACTGTGTTTCAGATCTCTTTTTCTGCACCTAAGCTAGGTTTAATAATTAAACTGGCCATGGCACAAACATGTATTGGGTTGATTTAGCACAATGCTGATTTTCCCTAATTCCTCTCTTGTTTCCATACACAGGCTGATTTTCCGTAAGAAGCTTCTTAGTTTGAATACATTTACAAATTTATCATTTATATTATTGGCTAGTTAGTACTCAATCCTCCCCCTCATTCCCAAATTACTTGCCATGGTTTCTGTGCTTTTCAAGCAAGCTTCAGTTTCCAGAATAAGAAATTTAACTATTTGATTAAATGAGTTCTCAAAACTTCCCATTTACAAACATAACTTGCTTTTTCCCTTCTGCCCTGTTTCATTTTGCTTTGGTTACAGATATACTGCACATAGGCCTTTTATAGCCCTGTTACAGTATGTTTAAACAGGATAAATCTCTGTTGGCTATAAGAGTTTTCATCTCCTAATTCTAGCACAGAGTCTTTTTCATTTTTCCTCTTAAAAAAGAAATATTTCCTCCCCTAGAAGCCTGTATCACTCCAGTATCCTTTAGTCCAAGAACTCCCCAGAGAACTCTGGGATTAATAATTATATTGGCATGTCTGTTATTTAGGATGCTGGGAGTACTTCCCCTTCTGTTTGGGGCCTCCTGCCCCTCTGAGTAGACCTTTGCGAGTGAGCTCTGTATTTATATCTAACTAGTTCAAAGCCCAAGGACTTTGTCCCTCCCACCCATTGGGTTATAATCAGATGGCAGCATGTCTTAGGTTTGACTCATGCCCTTCATGCATACACTTAGTTTCCATAATGGGTAAATGAAGAGTTTGAATTTAAATGCTGTTCATACAACAAATCCTAGACCTCTAAGACTAAAATAACAGGGATAAATTAATCATAAATTTTTGTATTCTTATCACAGTTTATGTTATTTGCTTTTTTAGTCTAAATGATCCATATTAAACTTAAAAACTATGTCCCCCCTTTATTGTGGGACATGTTTCAGGATACTCAGAAGTTCCTAGATCCCAATTTAAGGAGCCTGCTGAATGCCTGTCATATCAGAGAGATCTTCTGGATGCTGGAGATGGTTGTACACCATGGACAGTTTTCTCAGCCAGATTTAAAACAGTCATGAAAGCTTTCTACCAACCCAAATTTTTTCCCAGCACTCAGGCAACAGTAAGCCAGAGTTGTCATAATTTTTTCTCCTCTTCATTGGGCTGAAAGAGAAATAATTGAAGGGAAGCAACAATTCATCTTATCTACAGGTCTCTTGGGTTTTTTAATGCTATATTCATTGTATCTGACTTCACCAAATCCTACAAGGATTTTATAACCCTTCTACAGAGCCCAGGAGGCCCTATTAAATCAGACACCTATTAGATCAGGAAGCTTCTACACAGCTTTCTTTTGAGCAGAGAGGAGCCACAAACAAGAGAATTGTAAACAAATATGTAACAGATAACTCTAGAAATAGATGTAGTGGTCCCTCTGCAACCACGTAATGTTTTTTCATCAAACATACTCCTCAAACAATTAAAATTTCTGGGCTTAACTAACTACTTCAGCCTTGAACATAGGAATCTCTAAATTAGAAATTATATCATTTGAGTGCAATGAAATAAAATCCAGGTTTGGTGAGACTGGGGTTTGGGGGTTTTGAGTTATTTTCTTCTTTGATTGCTTTTACCTCCTCCGTCTCTAAAATATCCTACAGTCACACACAACAGTCTGTACAACAGTGGCTTGCCTTCTTCAGCTTCCATGAATCTTTCTCAGGGAAGTTGCTCTTTTCATAATCTAAAAACTCTCCAGCAAGTTCCACCCTTGGAGAAGAAATTCTGCAACTGTTGGAAAACAAGACAAAGGCAGTTTTGAACAGCGGACAGCAACACATTTGCTTGTAATGTCCATTATGTTCTCTCTCTCATGAAACACAACAGTTGAGTAAAGTCACAACACAGATAAGGACATCCATGTCCATCAGATGCAGTGCCAGCCACACACACAATGGCATCGTTACATCCACTCTGGTTTAATAAATGAGTGCTAAACATGTTTCTGGAAGTGGCCTATTTTGCTTGAGGAGGCAAAAATGCTTTTATCAGCATAAGTCAACTCCAACTTTTTCCCTTTCTGCTGCTGTGACTCATCTTCCACCTACTGCAGACTCTGAGCTTTCCAAAGCTCACATTCCAACCCACCAAATCAGTAAAAATGCAGCTTCAAGACTTTCTTTTTCATTCATTTATTTAATACTCACTTTTAAGACCCCTCCTTATTTTGATTTTAGAAGCTTTTCATCTCTACTGGTGCTTCTTATCACAGATCAATGCCCACCAGAAGCTCCCCAAGGATAAAGGTTTTGTCTTTTATATACTACCACTATACCCTTGGTAACCCATTTCAAAATGATGCACCCAGCTTTGAGATGCACCTTTATCCTGATGCCAAATATGATCTGTAGTTCACAACAATGGGACAGAAACAGTATTTCCTTTACTAACAGATGTTAAATGCAGAGCCCTTTTTGAGGCATAACACTAGTGATCTATAAATACTTGCTTTTGTTGGTATTTACCTTCATACTTTCCCCTAAAGCCTTCCCCTTGTTTGATCTACCTCTGTTCTGCCTTTTGATTTTCATGCTGTGCTCTGAGACAGACAGACTTTTGCTCACTTGCAAATGTCCCAGGACACGGCATAAACCCTTGCTATGACCTTTAGGCATTGTTACAGTGCAAGGACAGATTTTACAATGGATCTCTTGAGTTCAACATCCAACACTTCTGCCACTGTAGCCACTGGGATGCAGAGTAATAGAGCACAACTCGCTTGAACAAATGATCAGCACCTATTAAAAATGCTGTGAATTTTTGGGAGCAGCACACTCCAGCTGAAAAGAAATCTCTCTTGCTACTTGGCTGCTGCTGTCATCCATCTGTCACTTCCTTGAAGTGCTGCTGGTGACTTCAGCAGATTCACTTGCAAGGGAAAGGTGACAGGATTAGACCCACAGGCTGTAAACACTCCCCTCTGGGATCACCTGGCTTTATTATTACTGGGACATTGTGCTCGGACAGCAAAGACATTCATTTAAGGATACCTATTTCTATTTTCAGCTCTATTACATCTATTTTTATTTGAACTTATTTAAAGACAACATTATCAACCCAGGAACAAAAGGCAGGAAGGAGATGGAAGCCCACAATGCTCTAGACAATGACAGGAAACAAGTTGTGTTTTGACAGTTCCCTCAGTTCTCTTCCAGATGATCTATACCAAAGAATTAGACAAAGTCCAAAAGGCAAAATAAAACCCAAAACCCTGTGAAGAGGAAATCTTGTGTGGGTGCTAACAGAGTGGAAAATCTTAGAGAAAATTCAAGTCTAGCATCTAGCCTACTGACAACTTACTCAAACCGTATCCATTGTATTGGGTTGACATACTAAAAAGTATTTTCAAGGTTTTACAGAATGACTTCCTCAATAAAACCCAAGACCTTCGAAACTGGCCAAAGCTGAACACTGTTACGCAAAATTGTAACAGAAGTTGACACAGAAGCCACTGTTTTGTTCTGTGGAGATCAGCTGGAAACACAGGAATAAACAGGTTGGAAGAGCCTCTTTTCAGGGGCATATTATAAACAGAAATTAATTGTGCAATATGTTACTATGCTTGGGGAGATGAGCTGGATTGGGAATCAAAACCTAAAGTAGATAATTATAAAATATGCAGTTGTATTAAAAACCATTAAACCACACACCAAAAAGTCAAAGGAGTATTAAATTCTTTCACTTTGCATTATAAGATGAACACGGAGAGATCCATGGAGGAACATTTCTGGTAAAGTTACTCCATACTTGTCCACAACTGATTTGTCAGGACATATATATGCATTAAATAGGCAATTTTTAAATCCCGGTATAGCCACATTTGCCTTCTGCATTACAGGGATTTTGCAACATCCTCAAAAAAATGAGCTTAAACATAGAATCCTTCATATACAAATCAGTTCTGACTTGAAGCCACCTTGCTAGAGAGGCCTATTCAAACTGCAAGGCAAATCTTTGGTAATACTGCCAGCAAGAACACCAGAAAGAGTCAAATATTACAAAATAATACAAAAGTACAAATAAAGCGGTCACCAGTGCACTGAAGAATGCAATAAATGACCCAATGCATTCCCCATCCAGCACCAGACTGTAGAAATGATATGGCCCTATTTCCTGGGCCCTTTCCAGAAACAAGACTCCATTGGCTCATAGATTTTTCAGAAGGCTTTTATTTATCAAGAAAAGGAAAGATCAACCTTTCTCCCTCCAGCCAGGTTCAGCTAGACAAGTCGTCTCTCTGACTGTGTCTGTGTCTCTGCAGCACAGTCTCTCCAAGAATCCAAAACAAACAAAGCCCAACTCTTTCTTTGATCAAGGAAAGCACCTTACCAAAACATCATTCATATTTACATTTTTTCATATTTACAAGTCATGGATTTCTCCGGGGAATCTACAGAAGTTCCCTTTAGAAATGAAGTAAACTATTACAATTGAAGACAAGTTAAAAAGAAATTGCTTTCTCCAGCTTTTTGCTGTGATCTCTCTATGATCTACCAAGGAGTCAGCCACCACACCAGACAGCATCAGGTTACTGTATATTTCAGTTATTACAGATTTATCCTGGATTAAACCTGCAACAAGAAGTGAAATGACTCCGTATCTTCCTCTTCCTCCAAATACATGTCAATTATTCTTCATGGATTGTTTTCTAAACCTTTCCTTTGCCAAGCAAAAAGAAAGCAAAGAAGCCACAAGCTTTTTTTTTTTTTTTTTTTCAGAAAAAATTGAGAATTTAAGATCCAGCTGTGCAAGCAGCCAGCTGTACATTCATCACCACGATGTGGCATGATGTGTCACTTGAGAATTTGGCATCCACTTAAGAAAAGGAATTCTGCTTATTTTTTGTTTCACTGGCTAGTCCAAAACCAAGTGCAAAGTTGCATAATCCCTCTAACTCTGTTGGAGAAATAACAGTTAGAACCAAGGTCCACGGAAGAGGGCAGGGAAAAAAAATCCCAGCCCTCTTTTCTGGATAAGCTGTTATAAATTAAGAAGCAAGAGTTCTGTAGAGAAAGCACTGCTCTTACTCCTACAGGCAAGCTTCTTGCTCTTCCAAGTGGACTCCAGACTTCATGTATTTCTTTCCCTTCCTCCCTTCCTCCCCCAGCCTTTGATGACAGTGTTTGGCAGGAACTTCTAACTTAAAAAAATCCAGACTGTCTTTGTGCTACCCCAGCAAACCTCCGTGGGGAAAGGATGTTCTTTGCTCAGCAATTCCTGTTCAGCACAGAATGCCAGCATGAGGAAAGCAGCTGGAGTGACTTCCTATTCTCCATTCAAGCCTGGCAGCCTTGGAGCAAAGCCTTACAAAAAGAAAGAGAGGCTGAAACCAGCAGGGAATCACTGACCAAGAAATGCACAAGGACTCTGGTAAGATGTTATTTCCAGAGCTCTCACAACACAGGACTCAATAAAAACCTGTGCCACCAGGGGCCTGGAAAAGCCAGTGGATGGTTGTGGATAATTCTGTGGCTGCAGACCCGACAGCTGCCATGAAGACACATAAGGATATTGTCCAGTTCAATCTGAACACCAAGAGATTTACTACAAATCCCTTTCCACAGGCAATTCTAACAATGCAGCTATCACTGTATCTCCCCAGCCTTCAAGATTATTTTGATGGACATTACTTTTTTCCTGAGAAATACAATGTCTATGTATAAGTGCAAGGAAAGCCAAAGTTTAATCCAAAGATTACAGCCATGAAGTCCTCCTATTCTCAATCAGACTGCTCCTCAATCTTTAATTTGAAAATCCATATATTACTTGCTAATTTCCTTACGATTAAATACCAAAATCCAAAGCATTTGAGATCATAGCTGAGTTCTGGGAGAGACCCAAGAGTTAAATCTCCGGGGAAGTCAGGCAAGGCTGATAATTGGGTTCAGACAGGGATATATGTTTGGGTTTTTAAGACAGTGGTACTCGATAGCATTCCAGCCTTGCATTTTCTTCTCTTTTTCAGCTTTACTAATTTCTTCCTTTTAAGGAAAGGTGACATTTTTACTTTCATCACTAATCACATCTAGATAACACTAACTAACCCTTTACAACAGCCTGGCTACTGAAGGTTTAGTGAGGGGGGAAGGATGAGAGGATGGAACAGTGCTGCTCGTCCAAGGCAATTAACTCCAGTTTGAAGGTCTGGCCTTTTCCTGAGGCTGTGTCACCACAACACTCACACCAATTGTATCCCCATAAGAGGATGGGTCCCCTTCCTCCTCTCCCCACCTCCTTTTCTTTAGCCACTGTGGATTTCCTTCCCTGCAACCTCATTGCCAGCTCTCAGCCTACTCAGGGACAAATGAGAAATTCCTCTGGTTCAATCTGCAGTTGAGGGATGAGCAACGCAGCTCCTCCAACAGTATTTAGACAAGAAGAGTGGAAAAGAAATATTCCAAAGGAATATTCTACTCATTAAATGTTGATTAACATAAAAATACATTAAAGGAATGCCCTGCATGTAACATACAAGACATTAATGAACTTTTTCCTACATGTTTAATCAAAAGTCTTAAAAAAATATGTGTATCATGTCCATGTTAGGACTAGTTCCAGCAGCAGCCCTCTCCCAGAACATTCCTATGACAGCAAATCCTTTGCCTATCCTAACCTGTCCTCCCTAATCTTTGCTGGTCTCTGTGCTCATACAAGAACAGAATTCATCACCAGATCAAACACAGATATTAAACAAGTATGCTAAAAAAAGAGAATCCACAGCAAAACCTGATTAGTCTCGAGGGGAGGGAAACACCAGGGACTATGGAACCCCTTCTCAAGACATTATTGTGCTTATTGTGCTGCTGGAAATCTAGGTCACTGTTTTGCCTTTTCCTGATCAGTTATTTGAGGAACTGTTTTACAGTCTCCATTGATGTAAGTATTCAGGCCAGCAACAGTGCAGAGTAGGAGAAGGTTACCTTCAAAAATGTTTAATGAAGACCAAAAGGGAATTTTTCCAGTTTATCTTGTTTCCACTACAAACAAAGGTGCCATTACAGCTGAAAGAGGGCCTACACAAAGATAGCTCAAAAAGGCCATTATAGTTCTCCAATAATGGATTATGAACATACTTTTGTTTTAATCCTCCATCTTTCAGCCATAAACCCAGAGCAGTAAACCCCAAGTACCCCCTGCCTATGGCAGGCAGTTGGAACTACATGACCTTTAAGGTCCCTTCCAACCCAAACCATTCTGTGACCCTCTGACAGTCTATTTACCTCCTGCAATTAATTTGTTGCCCGTAAGCCAATTTCCAGCAGAAAAATGCCAGCATTCCCCAAGCTACAACCACAGTTACAGCTGGATTGCAGCTTCCCGAGCTAAGGCAACTTTGGTAGAACATGTGACATATCCTAAATTCCTTCTCTATCAAGAAGGTGATCCTGCAGGTAGGGCTGCTACAGGAGTAAATTTTCCCACCAGCTGTTTTCTTCATAATAAGGGAGGGGTAGTGGGTGTAATATATGTATATATGTGTGTGTCCTGGGTTGCAGTATATTCTATCACCATCTTCATGAACTGTTGAAACCAGGTGAAGCAGTGCTCCCTGCCTTCCCCCCCAGGTCCCGCTCTGGATTATCTTCTGTTAATGGCCCATCAGTGCCTTGCCCATGACTCAGAGATAACTCCCTCCTGGACTATCTCCTGTTCATGGGACNCTGCATTTATTTATTTATATTTTTTTTCTATTAAATTATAATTCTGACTTGCGATCTCCCACTGGTTTGATTTCAAACTAGTACAGTGTGTGTGTCTATTTTTTTTTCCAGGGCTGCTGTTTTCTATTAAGAAGAACCTCACAAAGCTGTGTCATTTCCTAATTAATAATAGGATAATTATTATCTACACAGTCCAAGTGTAACTTTAAAAAACTGTTATACTTTAGAGCAGTGTTTTCACTTTGTGATTCAATATCTTTGTTAATATACAAAAGGTCATGTAGAATGGGACAAGTGAAATATAGAACATTGTTGCCCAGCAAACAGGGGTTCTTTCATGTAATCATGAAATGGGTTGGAAGGGACGTTAAAGATCATCTCATTCCACCCTTGCGGGGACACCTTCCACTATCCCAGATTGCTCCGAGCCCCCTCCAACTTGGCCTTGGACAATTCCAGGGATGGAAGGGATGCAGGAATGGGATATAATCACTTAAAGTCACTTGGAAAGGGGAGCGTGTGCAGCAGAGAAATACCTGCAAAGCATTGGCCTGTTATTTGGTACATAAGCAGCAAGGCAAAATGAAAACCCCAAAACATCCAAATATACTAAACTGTCTGAAGAAACACATTCATTAAATCAAACACACAGCAAGTACAACATATATATATATATATAGGAAAAGGAATATATCTTGCATTCACCTGCGCAGTCCGACTCCATTCAGAGGCAAAGGAGCTTAAACCCAAATTCCATATTGATGTAAATAAGGATCATACCTGCAGCACCCATAGAACAACAGCCAGAGAGGCTGCAAGACCCTCAGCTCCTGGGCAGGACTTGCCCACCATGGGTGCTGCATAACTCAGACAGGTCTGGGAGTCTCCAAATGCCTGAAAATGGGCACACAGAGCTGCCCTATACATATTACAGGAGTTGGAGTGAATTCTCCTCCTCCATACTGGATATATCACTGTATTCACCCATGGCATAAAAGAAAAAATTGGCTTTCCTTCCTCTTAAAAAGGGAAATAGCAATACCCTGAAATCACATAGCTTCCAGGCAGGTTCCCAAGCACACTTTGTTTTTGTTGACTAAAGTAATGCCCAACAATGGCAAGTGAAAGCAGGTTTTCCTACACTATAAAAAGTCTTATTCTATTAGAAAATAGCAGTTCTTAAATCATGTTATTTAGCCAACACTCATCCTTGCATAATAAAAGAATACGGGGTATCCAGGTAGAGAAATATGAGTTGTTTGGGATGCCCAGGCTCACAAGCCTATGGTTAAAGCATCCCCAGCAACTCTGGGTGTTCCCAAAGAACACCCAAATCTGCCTTTTCTTTTTCCTTGAAATACAGCCAGTGTTTTTCAGTTTGATAAGAATCAGCAGGCAGTTGCTCTGGAAGGAGGAGATGGTAGGTGTTAATTACTCCACTGGTAACCAGGATTTGCCTGGTTTACTCTATGAACAGAGTCACAACTCCAGTGGGCTTTCTGCCAGCACAGCTCCCCTCATTCCCAGAGAAGGGCCCGTAAAGAGACAGGTGGAAATGAGATCAGATTTGGACTGAACATTGGTGCAATATTCAACACGTACAAGGCTCCTACCAAAATTTAAATTACCATTACTGTCTGTCTCATAGCCACCACTTTCCCTGGTCCTGTGCTTCTGGAAACCATCTGAGCTCCACTGATCAGCATGGAAGCAAATCTGTGTGCACACTAATCATTTGACCCCAAATCTTAAATTATTTTCTGAACTGATATTTTCTAAGAATGAAATATGTCTGAGTCCCAATAATCATCTTAATTTTAAAGGGAAAGAAGATGAAGAAGAATATTTTATATATATATATATATGTTTAATATATATGTGTGTGTGAAATATATAATATATGTTATGTGCAATATATGAAAGGTCTCTTCTCCTTCCATTGCTAAACTTTCATTTTGCTCCCCTGTATTTTCTATCTGTAAACAAAGGCTCTTGGGAAGTTCCCTGGTTCTTTCTTAGGGCAAGAGGAAATATGTCCAACTGTTTGACAAACAGCATCCTGATAACACTTCATAATTAATATGGAAGATTTTCTCCACCTATAATCTCTGGTGTGACCACACTCAATAGAATGGGATTTTTTATTTTTTTTTTTTAATAATCAAAGTCCTGGGTTATTTCTGTAATTTTTCGTTAAGATTTTTGCTATCCTAAAATTTAACCTGGTTACCCTATGACATGTAAATGTCCTTATTTGTCATTACCCTTACAGACTGATTGCTGCTCTGTGGGTTTCAATTCTACTATTAATAAACAGAAAAGGGAAAAATTATTATTTTTAGGCATAGAGAAAGGGAAACAATCAAGATAATGAAGCCCTGGAAAAATCTCTGGAAGTGAGGTGATAATTCCAATCACTTTGAGGCTAAACAAGCCAGATGAGGCAGATTAGGTGGAATCGTTTTGTGAAGGTCTGACTTTCAGAGGAGCCCAAGCAGGAAACATTCCCAGCTCAGGACCTAAATCCTGGCTAATCTTTATGGCCCCTTGGCAGAGTGCAGAGCACTAGGGCCCCACTCTGGAGCCAGGAGCAGTGAACACGAGATATCCGACACTCTCATGTTCAATGAGCTGGAGTGCGGGCAGCGTAGAGGCAGCTTATGCCACCACAGCACAGGTTCAAATTGTCTGGATGTGGTTATGAGCAGCTGTGAACAGATCTTGCTTCTTCCCTCATATCCTTTGTTTCTTATTTTTAAAACCTTAGGGTTTAGCAGGAACATCGAGTCTCCAGCAGATTACAGGACCATGTGACTGCTCCAGACTTTGAACTCAGATAAACTTCTTGCTGAATGAAGACATGTAAAATGCTTCCAGCAGAGATTATTTTGCATCAGGGTGTACTAAGAAATGCAACAGAATTTTAACACTCACATTTCAGAGGTACAAAAGAGAGGAACCATCCTTGTCCTGAGTGCAGCCTTTCAGGGGAAGCTCCAGAGCTGCCCCTCCAAACACACAGCAACACTTATACTACTGTGGAAGCAGACCATGGTTTAGTTTGGGGATTAAAACACCCTGATTCCATATAATGATGCATCAGTTTCTGTCTAATCAATGCACACAACTTTGCTTCCAAAAGACATCCTCAGAAATCCTGAAGTCACACATTTAAATCAGTAAAATCAGGTCCAAACTGGCCACATTGGGATGGATTAGAATTTCTGCATGCTTTTTAGCCTGGAGAGATACCATGGTTTATCTAATATTTGAGTAAAGATAAAGAAAATCCCAGCCCTGACCATCAGGATGTTTTCCCCTAGGTGAAGAACATATGGCTTGGACCCTGGCTCACTTCCAGATGGAGTCATTAGGGACTGTTTTCCCTATGGTTTTCACTGGATAAAGCACTCCTCTCCAGTTCCTCCTATGAACATTTTTACCTTTTTGTGGGGCACTAATCAGTACCTCCTGCCCTCTGCCCCAAAGAGGCATTTTAGCAAGAAGGGAAGTAATTTCTTAAAGTTATAATTATATCCCAGTCCCCTCAAAATGTAGTTGGGAGGGGCAGAGATAGAATTATAATTTTAAATATAATTGGAAAAATAGAGATACAGATGGAGATAAACACCAATCTGTTAACATTATTTTGAGTTCCTAAAGATCCATCAGACACTATCTCCTGTATCAGAATGGTGGCTCATGGAGAGGGACAGCACTGGCAAAGAAGCCAAAGGCCGATACTGCACATCCAGAAATGCACTTGGGTTCTGGGAATACTCTTCCAATTAATCCATTCAATAGGGTAGTTTGAGATTTGACTTCCATCCTGTAAGGATGTGACACTGTTTATTGAAGAGATTGAAAATTTGGTGGGTTTTGATCAGGGCAAAGAAAAAGAGGGAAGTTTCCGGGGGAGATGTAAAATTTCCAGTGTCTCTGGAGGAAAACCTCTAGAGACACTTAAACGGAGCTTGAGAAGCAATCAGCTCTATCCAGCAGAAAACAACACACATCCCTGAGGTGCAACATTGCCATCATGTGGCCATCCCAACTCTGCAGGAACACGAGCAGGGACAGGAGGAATCAGAACTTTATCCCAGATTCGCAGCTTTTTCAATTGTCTTTAGCACTGGCAGCCTACGGGAGAACTGGTGAGGGAGTGACACCCTCTCTTGACATCCCTCTCCAAAGAAAAACACTCCTTTCTCCAGACTTCCCCTCCTTTATGCCAGAGAGCAGAGGTATTTTGTACTTCCCAAGGCACAGCACTGCCAGGGTGAAATTGCACTGCACAGAATAGAGCACAACTGACCATCCAAAATGTACAGAAACACCAGAAATGACAAATGGAACATTCCTGATGTCAGGAAGCCAATCTTTAGGATTAATCTGAATGAGAACAGCACAAAGGCCTGGATCAGGAAGGAACTACAGCACATATATATGTGAAAATATATGAAGAAAATATACAGAAGTTAACATAGAATCAGGAATTGAAAGCAAAGCAAATTATTGAAATGAGGAATTTAAGGAAAAAAATTAAATACTACCAGTGGGTGGAATGCAGAAATGAGCTGTGATAAAATATGCAGATAGCAAAGCTTTACAGTGGAGCAGCAACAGAATTGAACAAGATCCAGGAATGATGAGGGGCATTGAGAGTGTCAGTGAAGACAAGTAATTTCCTGCTTGAGCCAAAAGCTATTAATCCCCGCAAAATTTGTGTCTGCCCTCCTCTGGCACCCTGGCACAAAGCATGATTGAGCTTACTCATGGAATGGCCCACTGCTCCCTGGAATTACAGACTCAGGGAGGGGGACATAAACTTCCTAAGAAAGGGAAAACCTTGGTGCAGAAGTACAACAGGAATTTTCTGTCCAGCTGGCACATCAGGCAGATAAACACATAAATAATTGGGAAAGAAACTCAGTTGGATATTGGTTAGAACACCTAGATTTCATCTGTAACAATCTTGTAGCAAAACTTCACTACTAAAAATGGGCAATGGAGTCACTTGAGAAATGAAAAAAAATATTGACATGCACAGAACAGTAGCTCAACTCTCACAGACGCCTGGCCCCACAAAAGCAATTTCTGTTTGTGTTCCTGTCTCCCAGCACCTGGCACCTGGAAACACCTAAAGGAACCTGCCTGCTGTCACCATCTCAACTGGGCCAAGTCCCTACACTGGGAAAGATCCTTCTGCACTGAACTCCCAAGTCCAGGGAGGAACTTTCTTCTGCACCACGGAATTTGCAAAGAAAGATTGCAAGAGCCCTAAAGTGGAAACTTTAAAAGCCTCTGAAGGAAATCAGATAAATATTTGCTATTAGCCTGAGCTGGACCTGCTGACATGGTAATTACACCGTTTTAATTTTTTTTTTTTTGGGTGGTGTTTGCATGTTTGTTTTGCTAGATTCAATCATGGAACCTGTAACAATCTTGAAAAGTATGGCTGTTTTTGTTGTGCAATTTCTCCTCTCTAAGGTAAAAGAGAAATTTTTACACTTTTTTTTTTTTTAGCAAAACGGCTGATTTGTGAATATGCCCCCAGTCCCCAAAAGTTTTGTTCTCTGTGTCATCAACCAAGTTTCCATATGCTGCTGCAAGTTTCAGTAGCTTTTTGAAGAGACTGTCCACTATTATTTATGTAGTTAAAGTGCAAAACAAACTAAAGGTTTGAATTAAAATATTACTTTTTCATTTAGGACTGTCAGCTCTATAGCATATAAACTGGGAGATTTTTTCAATACAACATGAATACAGGAGAGAAAACAGTTTTCCAAGAATTCCTGACACACCAGGGCACCGTGGTAAAGACTTGCTGCTGGCAGAGGCAGACCCACGTGTGTGCCAAGTGTCCCTACCACATACAGACGGAGAAAGAAGCCAGAGTCCCACACAAAGAATTACACAGGGTCTTTGGCTTCCCACACAGACCCCCAGTGACTCCCCAAAACACGCACCTTCTCTTCTATGAGCTGAGGAGCTTCTCAGGCAGAGTCCTCCAAAAAGGCCACGCCACAAACTGCAGTGCCCAATGCGAACACCCCAAGGCTGTGCTGTTTGAGGCAGGCGCTTACCTGGATGCAGCCACAGCTGCCTGTGCAAGAATCAGCTGCATCACCCTCTACTTAAATTTCTCACTCTGCAACAAGGCTCAGCACTGCTGCGTGCTGAGGCAAATGTTCAGCTTCCTGCTGAGGCACCCCCACATCTCACTCTGCATTTATTTCTCTCAGCCCTATCCCTGCCAGGACGGTCTCCCTGGGACTCTGAGGGACCTCTGCAGCCTCTGGCCACAGGTAACACTGCAGAGGCTTCCAGGAGGGGCATGACCATACCTGCTCTGCCATTTTGTGTGTGGCATCATGGGGGCAACGCCTTGTCACCCAGCTCTGCTAGTGTAAGAAACAAGTTCTAGTAAGCCCCTGCACTTGATGAATCGGAGTGTTGAGGGAGTCAATCACTGATTGATTGTCCTGTACTTATCTCCCTAATTGTTGCTAATTACCCTGTATTGTACTCCCTTTTTCGTTGGATTTTTTCTTCACTGCTCCCTGAAAGGGGGCCTGAGACCAGAGGGGGATAGGCGTATGCAAATAAAAGGGACCCTTTGCATCATGGGATCATTTTTATGGAATAAAAAACCCCTCAGACAACGAGTGACACACAATCAGAAGACTTAAAAGACACCCCAAGTTGAGGAAAGGGTAGACACATCTCCTAATCCTGATTTGGGCTGCTACCCTGATCTACAAGGAACTGGACTAGTGTGTAGACTGGACTTCAAAGTAAGAAAAGTAGTCTTTTAGGGCTTCTATGAGGAACAGAATTTGGGCATATGCTGCACTGTACCCTAGCAACAGATTGACACACCTCCTTCTCCTCCAGACTGCCTGCGGGAGCGTATGACAGTGGGAGTGCATCCTGTTGAGACCCCCTGCCCAACTGATTCATAGAATAAAGAGCTGAGTATTAATAAAGGCTTAAACCATGTTCAGTTCACCAGCAGATCCACAAAACCTACATCAAATTAAACTGACCGCAATCAAAACGTATTTTAGGACAGACTTTCCCCAGGAAATGCAGGGGAACCTAGCTGGACAGCAGAATTTAAAGCCTTTTCCTCTCTCAGGCTGGCCTCCCAGCAGCCTTTCTCAGCCATGGAAGGCAGTCTGCTTCCTCTGATGTCTCCAAGCCAAGCAGGGCTTTTCCCAGGTGTGTTTCTGCCCTCTCAGAGGCAACAGCTATAGCCCTGTTATAAACAAAATGGATGTAAATGGGTTAGTCACCTTTTTGGAAGTTTGACTAGTTTATTGATGACAAACAACAACTGAGAACTGGGGCCCGAGATAAGCCTGAGACCCCGAATGACAAAGCAGACAGTTACACAGCGTGTGCCATGCTGGGTGCTCCGTTGGCCTCACAAAGTGCCTCAGAAGGACCCCGCCCCTCCCCCAGGAGTGTCCTTTTATAGCCTTAGATGGGATCAGGAATGCACCAATCAGGAGGGCTCGATTGTAGGGGTTCTGATTGGTCCGTTTCTACGGTGCTTCCCTGACCAATCATTTTGCCAACTCCCAGTGTGATTGGTCGTTGTCGTTGTCCAATCCCATTTGCTTTACTTGAGGTGATGTAACCTGTGACGTAATCCTTCCTCATCACCGTCTTTCTAGATGTTTCCCCTCATTGCCTTTCCTCAGCACAGCGCCTTCCAGTGTCCACACCGAAACACTACACTTGTACAATGGCGCAGCTTAACTTAATTAGCATTAGTGAAAAAATTAACAAACCATATTAGACTCAGTCCCAATACAACTCAAGTAACATCTTAAAACTTCTATCACCCCAGACCCAGAAATATTGTGAGGCATTTAAAAATGCCAAAGGAGTAATTCAGTGGAAGTCCTCATTCTGAAGTGTTTCCCCATGGCAAACACCTGCGCTGAGGATGGCACAGATCCCTCCACTTTTTGATGTGAAACTGAGACCACAGATGGCAAAAAACACCAATAAAGTCCCCTCCTGCCAAATTTAACCCATGGAATAACTCTGGATTTCAAATAACTGGTTATGAACATTTTTTTGTTTTAATCCTCTACCTTAAATGCCAGAGCAGTAAGCCCCAAATGTCAGTACTCCCTGCCCATGGCAGGCAGTTGGAACTACATGACCTTTAAGGTCCCTTCCAACGCAAACCATTCTGTGACTCTCTGATAGTCTATTTATTGTGGTGGTCAACAACTGGCCTGAAGGCCTCACAATAATAATTAATCCCATTTTAAAATGGGATTATACATACCTTGACCAGTAGATTATGTAACTTGACCAGTAAGGACAGTTGGGACTGTGTAAGGACTGTAGGACAGCAAGCCCAGACGGCTGAAGCGGAGATCAGCTGTTGGCTGATTGAGCAGGCAGGAACAGGTCCAACCAATCAGGAGCCAGCATGCAGACCCCCAAATGTAGATAAGGAAGATAGAGACCAATAAAGACAGCTGTTGTGCATGAACTTAGGTGTGTTATGTCGCATTCCTGCCTCTGACATCAAAGTGACATCTATTTACCTCCTGCAATTAATTTGTTGCCCGTAAGCCAATTTCCAGCAGAAAAATGCCAGCATTCCCCAAGCTACAACCACAGTTACAGCTGGATTGCAGCTTCCCGAGCTAAGGCAACTTTGGTAGAACATGTGACATATCCTAAATTCCTTCTCTATCAAGAAGGTGATCCTGCAGGTAGGGCTGCTACAGGAGTAAATTTTCCCACCAGCTGTTTTCTTCATAAAAAGGGGGGGTGGTGGCTGTAATATATGTATATATATGAAAGGAATGAGAAAGAGGTGTCTTTACAAACAAACTGGGGGCATGCTGGTAGATAAAGCCAGATACTGAGAGGTGAAAGAAGCAATGGGACAAACCATAAATTCCATGGGAATTCCACTAATTGACACAGTTTCTCACTCAAGGCTGTTCTAATTCCCTAGACTTAGAGAATAAGAACAGAGACACGAGGAAGAAGAAAAGGTGTGGGGGGAGGTATACATTAGAAGGGGGTCTGTATTAGGCAATTTGGGAAATCTGTACCTCTCAAGTATCTCAGCCAATGGGGAAAGAGAGTGTCATGGTTTGACGCTGGCCAAACACCAGCCACCTACAAAAGCCTTTTGCTCACTTTCTCTTGCTCTCAGCTGGGTAGAGGAGAGAGAAAAAAAAATTAACTAAGGACTCATGAGTTGAGAGTAGAGAAAACACTCTAAGGGGAAAACAGGTTCAAATTTAAAGGTGTAAAGTAAATTTATTATTAACAGAGGAGGATAATGAGAAGTAAAATAAGCCTTTAAAACACCTTTATTCCACTTAGGCCCTCCCTCCTTCCCACGGACAGTGCAGGGAGACAGGGCGTGGGGGTTTTGGTCAGTTTGTCACTTGAGATCTTTTTCTGTTCACTCAGGGAGAGGAGTCTTCTGCTATGCCATAGGATCTCTCCCACAGGCAAACAGTCTTCCCAAAACTGCTGTGGTGTGGGTCACTCGTCCACAGGGTGTACTCTTTTAAGGATAGGCTGCTCTAGCTTGGAAGCAACGGCCCTCTATCTCTGGAAGCAAGGGCCCTCTCTCTCTATTAGGGTCTCCCACTGGATCACAGCTTTCTGTGGCATCCACCTGCTCCAGTGTGAGCACTTCTCCCATGGGCTGCAAGTGGATTTCTGCATCCTCCATGGACTTCATGGATTACAGGGGAACAGTTTGTTTCACTATGGTCCTCACCACAGCTTGCTCCAGCTCTGATGCTTGGAGCACCTCCTCCCTGTTTTTTTTCCACTGACCTTGGTGCCGCCATGTTGTTCTCCCTCACACGTCCTCACTTCCTCTTCTTCTCTGACTAGAAGAAAAGCTGCTGTCTATAAGTACCATTGCCAACAAGTTCTACCAATTCAAAGATTCTTGCAGCACTGAGAGGTTGATCTCGTCCAGGTTCCATGACAGGGAATCGCTCGCCATGTTTCTGCTTCTGGCCATGGGGCCCCTGCTGCCACATGTGCAGACAGTGGCAGCCGCTGCAGTGCTGGTGCTATTCAACACCTCTTTTCACACAGGGCTCTGGGAAGGAGAAGACACCGCCACCACCCCTGCCCTTCTGCCCGCAGCGCGGCTGGCTAGGGGCAGTCAGGCAGGCAAGGCTCTCCATGGGCCACACCAAGATGGCAGTGGCTGCGGTGGCACATCGATGTGCACTGCCTGGGATGGGCCCAGTGGTGGTGCCTCGCCACCTCTGGAAAAAAATGCGCATGCGCTGTTTTCATTTTCTTCTGGAATATGTAATCTCGGAGGCATTACCAACCTCTCTAATTAGGCCAGCAGCAGGTCCATCTTAAGAGCCATCAGAGACTGGCTCTGTCGGACATGGTGGAAGCTTCCAGCAGCTTCTCACAGAAGCCACTTCCCCCGCTACCAAAAAATCAGGCTGTGTCATATCAACACAGAGAGATGGAAATGTGGACAAGAAATTGGGATAAAAAGGAGGCTGCATCTTCCAACAACTTGAGAGACTCCATAAGAAATGCCCCATGGCCTCTCCCTTTATTCAAATAAAGTAAAAGGACTCCTCTGTCTTCTTTTTGGACATAAACCTCTGGTGTTTGTGGATTAATTTTCCTGACAAACTAGGATGCTCTTGTCCAGGATATTTCCACCATCTGGGGGCGGCAGGCAATGAGCAGAGCTGAAGGTGCCTCACCCAGTTTTGGTGATCAGCTCCCCTTGGTGGCTGCCAGCACTGGGCAATTGATTGGGTACCCGAGAGTGTGCAGGAGACAGATGAGTAGCAGACCAGAGGGGTCCATGAAGAGTCTTCAGGGAAGGACCACTGAAAATCTCACCAGTGAGTAAAATGGCATCTTCGGAGAGTAAACCTGAGAGGGCACCCATGGAGGGTAGCACAGGTAAAACTGGGCACCCAGGGAGGGTAACAAAGGTAAAGCTCAGAAGAGGCCCTGGCAAAAGGGATGATGATTCCAAAATATCTCCAAAGAATCCCTTGGAAGAATGTTGAGTTGATTTACACATGCTCTCAGAAGTAATTAAGGACATGGATGCCCAAAAGGGGCAATAAGGGAAAGTCAAGAAAGGGTCTCAACAAGCCATGCCCGGGGGGGGCAATAAGGGGAGTCTAGAAGGGGTCTTGACAACAGGGGATGGACGGATGGTGTTGATATGTTGGGAAAGGATTGGTTGAAGGGGAGTGTGGGGAAATATGGTTGAGGCAAGGAGTGGCAGGACTGGGCGCAGAGGTGCGGGACCAGGAGCATGGGCTGGAGACCTGTCGGGACTGTGGGGCAGCCAGGACTCAGCGCCAGGTGGTTCCTGACCCTGTCTTCCCCCTGGGCAGGGCCAGCAATGGCCCCTGGCCTCCATAAGGCTGCAGGACACCCCAGCCACCGGTGGTGCTGCCAGCCATGCCTGCTCGGTGTGCCGGAGGGAACACATTGGACACTGCGGCAGGACAGGGACCAGCTCTGGGATATGGTGAGTAGTGAGGAGAGTGAGCACAAGGAGAAGGAGGAAGAGGAGGAAGGAATATCTGGGAAATGCAAATTGTACGTGGAAGGTGCAGGATTTAAGAATAACAAACGAAATTGTCAAACCAAGACATCCCACAGTTCTGGATCCCTACACCGTTCTGAATCAGATCCCTTCTTCACATGTGTCTTGGTTTAAAAGACAGGTATTTGCTAAGGAGGGCAGGAGCCTCTCTTGGAACAGAAAATGTAACTCTCTTTCCTCTAAATTGTTATAATTTCAAAATTAAGGGGCTTTCAGGCAAAGATATGAGGAGTAGGAATAACAGTTCTTTACTAATAGATATAGATATATATATAACAAGGCAAACAAACAGCAGTAACTGTGTCAGTGATATCAAACCGAGCAGACTCAGAGCAGCCTCTCCCGGTGAGCAGGGCGGGTGCGATGTTCCCCCGCGGCTGCAGGGGGCGCTGCGGAGCGAGCTCGGCACCACGCGGTGATGGCGGAGGGGAAGTCACTGCACAGACTTTGTGAGGGCAGAGGGACTTCGGGAACAGCAGGCTGGAGCAGGAGAGATGGACTCAAATCTCGCGTTGTGGATGAGATGTACCAAACTCCGGAGCTGCAGCAGGATTTCTGGACGTCTCGGCAGGCAGGGGGTGCCGCGGCTACAGTGTAGTAAAAAACTTACAGTAGCAGCAGTCACAGCAGTAGAAGGATCAGCAGCAGAAAGCTGAAGCAGCAGCAGCGGTAGAGAAGCGGCGGCAGAAAGCAGCGGCAGCAGCAGAGGAGCAGCGAGCAGCACGGCCTCTGTCTCTCCCCTCCGGATCCCCGAGCACACNCTCACCAGGTATAACCTGGTCTTTGAGCGAAGACTATTTTACGGATGGGTTTGTCTTTTTTTGAGGCAGAATTAACTCAAACAGTTTTCTCAAGTATACTTCTTATGTGTACTACTGGAACTTTATTCCCGTCAGTTGTTTGTAGGGGTTCAGATAGGGTAGGACTTGCTCGGTTTGTGGAGTTTCGGGTGTTAACTAATTAGGTGGCTTTTGCTAAATGCATCTCTCAGTTTTTGAAAGTCTTCTTACTCAGTGCTTTCAATGTGGTTTTGAGCAGTTTATTGTACCGTTCTACTTTCTCAGCTGCTGGTGCATGGTAAGGAATATGGTACACTCACTCAATGTCATGTTCTCTGGCTCAGGTGTTGATAAGGCTGTTTCTGAAATGAGTCTCATTATCAGATTTAATTTTCTCAGGGGTACTATGCTTTTAAAGGACATGCTTTTTAAGGCTCAGGATGGTGTTACGAGTCGTAGCATGAGGCACAGGGTAGGTTTCTAACTATTCCGTGGTGGCTTCTATTATGGTGAGCACGTAGCGCTTGCTTTGGTGTGTTTGAGGCAGTGTGATGTAATCAACTTGCCAGGCTTCTCTATACTTGTATTTGGACTACCGCCTACTATACTATAGGGGTTTCACTTGTTTGGTCTGTTTGATTGTAGTGCACGTTTTACAGTTATGGATAACTTGAGAAATGCTGTCTATGGTTAGATTCACTCTTCGGTCTTGTGTTTACTTATAAGTAGCATCTTTGTCTTGATGGCTTGAGGCATCATGGGCTCACTGAGCTAAGAACAATTCTCTTTTGTGTTGCCAATTTAAATCTATCTGGGACACTTCTATTTTTGCAGTTTGATTTACTTGTTTGTTGTTACGATGTTTTTTATTAGTCTGACTTTTAGGAATATGAGTATTTATGTGACGGACTCTCATAGGCAGCTTCTTTATTTGAGTGGCAATGTCTTTCTACTTATTAGTAGTTTAGATTGGTTTCTTTCTGTGCTGTTAGTTGGCTTTTTTTTACTTTTCCAGCCAACTTCACAGAGTATTGGTTACTATTTAGGAATCTGTGTAGAGGTAGAGCTTTGGTCACTTCTCTTTTTCGGCGATGTCTAAGGCTAATTGGATGGTTTTGAGTTTAGCAAGTTGGCTGGATCTGTCTTCTCTCTCGGTAGCTTGAGCGACTTGTCGCGTGGGGCTCTATACAGCAGCTTTTTATTTTCGGTTAGCACTTACAATCCGGTAGGAACTATCGGTGAAGAGAGTATATCGCTTTTCACTCTCCGGTAGCTCATTGTATGGTGGGGTTTCTTCAGTCTGTGTCACTTGCTCTTCTTCTTCAGAAGATAATCTAAAAGTCTCATTTTTTGGCCAGTTTGTAATTATTTTCAGGATCTCAGGGCGATTTGGGTTTTTGATACGGGCGCGTTGTGTGATCAGGGCGATTCATTTGCTCTAGGTAGTATCGGTGGCGTGATGCGTGGAGGGAACTTTTCTCTTGAACATCTATTCTAGCACTGGTAGTCGGGGTGCTAGGAGGAGTTGTGTTTTAGTGCCAATTATCTCTGAGGCAGTTTGGACTCTTTTATAGGCGGCTAAGATTTTCTTTTCTGTGGGAGTGTAGTTGGTTTCAGACTTTTTGTAGTTTCGGTTCTAGAATCTCAGTGGTCGGTCTCAAGTTTCACTAGGTACTTTCTGCCATAGGCTCTAGGACAAACTATGGCTCTCGGCTGTGGAGTATAGCACATTCTTCACTTCTGGTCTTGTCTTGACTGGGTTAAGGGTTACTGCATGAGCGATTTCTTGTTTGATTTGGGCGAAGGCTTGTTGCTGTTTTGGGTTCTAGTGGAAATCGTTCTTCTTGTGGGTAATTAAGTAGAGAGGGCTTACAATCTGGCTATACTCGGGAATGTGCATTTTCTAGAAGTTTATGGCACTCAGGAAAGTTTGTGTCTCTTTCTTGTTGGTTGGTGGAGACATTGCGGTGATCTTATTAATGACTTCAGTGGGAATCTGACGCCGTCCATCTTGCCATTTCACTCTCAGGAACTGGATTTCTCGAGCAGGTCTCTTGACTTTGTTCTTCTTGATGGCGAAGCTGGCTTTCAGGAGAATCTGAATGATCTTCTTTCTCTTCTCAAAGACTTCTGTTGCTGTGTTCTCCCACACAATGATGTCGTCAATGTATTGTAGGTGTTTTGGAGTCTTACTTTTCTCCAGTGCAGTCTGGATCAGTCTATGGCAGATGGTGGGACTGTGCTTCCACCCCTGGGGCAGTCGGTTTTAGGTGTACTGTACGCTCTTTTAGGTGAAGGCAAACTGAGGCTTGCATTCTGTTGTCAAAGGAATGGAGAAAAAGGCATTGGCAATGTCAATGGTGGCGTACTACTTTGTTGTCTTGGACTCTAACTCGTACTGCAGCTCTAACATGTCTGGCACAGCAGCGTTTAGTGGTGGAGTCACTTCATTTAAGTTATGATAGTCTACAGTTAATCTCTATTCTCTGTCAGACTTGTGCACAGGTCAGATGGGGCTGTTGAAGGGTGAGTGGGTCTTGTTGACCACTCTTTGGCTCTTTAGTTCTCGAATCATCTTGTGAATGGGGATCATAGCATCTCGATTGGTTCGGTACTGTCGGCGGTGCACTGTCGAGGTGGCAATTGGTACTTGTAGTTCTTCTACCTTCAGGAGTCTTACTGCAGAAGGTTTCTTTGACAGTCTAGGCAGGGTATTCAATTATTTAATGTCCTCCGCCTCTACGGCAGCAATCTCAAATGCCCATTTGAGTCTTTTTGGGTCTTTGTAGTAGTCATTTTGGAGAAAGTCTATGCCTAAAATACATGGAGCTTCTGGGCCAGTTACGATAGGATGTTTCTGTCACTTTTTTTCAGTCAGGCTCACTTCAGCTTCTAACAGAGTCAGTTGTTGTGATCCCCCCGTCACCCCGGCAATGGAAACAGGTTTTGTTTCTACATGTTTTGATGGCATGAGCGTACACTGCGCACCGGTATCAACTAATGTTTGGTATTTCTGTGGCTCTGATGTGCCAAGCTATCGAACTCACACTGTCTAAAAGACTCGGTTTTTCCGTGCTTCTTCTTGGCTAGAGGCAGGGCCCCTCTAGCACTGGTTACTATTTTTTTTCTGGGCATATATGGTAGAGGTGCTTTTAAGGGGATCTGACATATCATTTTCTTTTTTGTAATAACTCGCAGCTTGGTTACAGGAGGCTGAGGCTACTTTCATATTAGCAGAGCTTCTTTGGTTAGTGTTTTTCTCTTTGAGTTTACGCACTCGTGTTGTCAGGACAGAGGTGGGTTTCTTATCTTACCTTCTCATGTCTTCTTCATGGTCACACAGAAAATACTACAGCTTAGTTCGTGGGGTGTACTTTTTTTCTCTAGCTGGGGGACGCTGGGCTCTGGCTTGGGGATTTGTGACACGCACTGGTGCCACACTGATCTTCTTCACTTCCTCCCTTATCTCTTTCATTTTCTTTTTGAGATCTTTAATTACAGCCGAGACATGAGCCTGTATCGGGCCACTGATCATACTGTCAAAATTTTTAAGTTTATTGGCAATGGAACTTACTGTCTTTCGGTTGTTATCAGCATTAATTGTGGCAATGAAGGTGGTGTATTGAGATGGCCTTAGATTTGTTAGACTCTACAACATTAGTCCTGTGCACTTGACTTTGTCAGGGTCATTATCATGCTGTCTACTTGTCTCAAAAAGTATCTCTTAACACTGCCACTTCCCTCAGCCGTTGGATCTTTTCTTCAAGGGTTTTCCAGTGTATGTTATGGTGGTGCTCTTGCAGTCGCTTTCTGTGGACAAACTTCTCTCTTATACTTCTCAATAGCCGTTCTCAGAGGGAAAGGGGCTCTTGCTCTCTCACGAATATCAGATTCACTCTTGAGTTTTGGGTCAAGGGTCTCAAATTCTTTGCTTCATTACTATCTAGTTGTATACTTGTACCCACAAAATCTCAGACTC
>VZRF01009596.1:2154-47887 GCA_013396875.1 Vireo altiloquus
TATAAGAGTATATAATTACAGTGATGTTAAGGCATAATTTTGCTCTCTATACTTCAATGAAACTTCCATATCTTATCTTTCATTCAGTGTCTTGTAGCCTTCATGTCAAACTGAAGTAAGAGAACTCTACTCAGAAATAATAGAGGCATGTTTAGACCTATTTCTCTTTTTACTGATGCTGGCTAGGAATCAAGAGTCGACACAGCCTTTAGCATGAAAAGTGGAAGCAGAACACGTGCTCTAGGAAACAGCATTTTTCCTTTGACTTAGGAAAATAAATGAAAAATAAATTGAGGTACCTACACTAGCCAAAATCTCTATTTCAATATATTTAGTGAAAAGGCTATTCTCCAACAGATTTGTAATTAGCAAGACTTTTAGTCATTCTTCTTAAAATACAAAGCAGCATTCAAGATTGAAGAAAAAATTGTATCCCTAATCTGATGTTTGCCCAATTTTCAGAGCTCTGGCCCCAGGCTTCTTTTCTTCCATCAATTGCAGTGGATTAATGGCAAAAATTATTTCCTTTTTGTTATCACATGCATGCTTCCAAGTCTATATATTCTTCTGTATTTGTGTTCTTGCACAGTAAACCACATTGCCATTTATAAAGGAGTTATAAAGCAGTGACTTACCACCCCTCCCATCACTATTTCAAATGGTCTGGTAGCTAGCTGATCTCCTTCTCCTCAAGCAGCCTTTTTTCAATAAAACCCTTCAAGGTTCAGAAGTCAGCATACAAATAAAAGTAAAAGAGTAGAGGCTTTCAGATCTAAGACAAAATGAGAGAGAAAAAGAAGCATCATTTAGCATTACAATGATCTCATTTGTAAATAAGTGCAATGATTTTGTCAGTAGATGTTCATCTTTCTGAGTGAAAGTTTCCTTAGACATTTTTTCCTTGCACTCTGGATGACCTTCTGAAGTCTAAAATAAACCTGAGCAGGGTGCATCTGTCCTCATTTTCCTACATGTTTCTACTAGGAGATATAAAAATGATATATGCCTAATAGTATTTTAAATACATTTATTGGAACTGAATCTGATTCCCTTGCAGCATTTCACAGAGTCACCATTATCTCAACTCACGGAAAAACATAGTAAGAGCTAGGCCTGGGACTGAATGGCTATAAGTGGCAAGTTTTTGTAGCAAAGCTTTCCTACAAACCTTCCATTCATTCCTGTTCCTATTACAGAGCACCTGCTTTGAATCATCACCTCAAAGAACGTAATCTTTTCCTCATTTTTGCTTCTCCCATTTTGCCTCAGCAAAATAAATTCAAGACTGAAGTCCAAAATCATGGGGAAGAAGGAACATATTTCTTTCTTATTTCACAATGAGCTGGGACACAAGGACTTCTTACCCTTCTTGGAATCAGGTAGAGAGTGCCTTTGAAGTCCTCCCCCCAACAATTTGCCTCTGATATGGAGTTGTTTATACCCAGGCAGGGGTCCTTGGAAAGGTACTAGCTGTGCTTTGCAATTCTCTGCAATGTTTATGAGCAGAAAGATTTAAATTTAAACTTCCTTTCACAAATGAGTTATTTGGACTTTTGTCTTTTATGTCTGGACATAGAGAGGGCAGCTGGACAAAAAAGACATCACCATGGTATAGGCAATTAATTCTCCCTTACTGTGACATTCATATATTCTCCCTCTCAGCATCATTCCTGTTCAAATCCATCTGTCTGTCTGTCTGGTCCCCATCACCTCTTTATGTCATTTACTAGCACAAATAACCGTATTAAAAAAAAAAGAAAAAAATTCTAACAGGAGGTAATTCTGTTGTTATTTTAGTCCAAACTACTGTATTCTTCAAGAAACTTAGTGCGTACCTTCCAGAATATTTTTCTGAATGATATTTTTCTGAAAGATATTTTTTCTTCATTTTAACCTTTTATTTTTCTATATTCACTCAAAGTACTCAAAACTACTATTCCTCAATTCAGGCTAAACACCCTGGCTGTAATAAAAAATGTAAGTAATTTTACAGCTATAAAACCACAGGTGTGAAAAGCAAGGCTAACATAAGATAAAACATACATGAACAAAGAACACAGGTGGTAGGAAGATCAGAGTAACAAAACAGCCTTCCTTGGCAAATGTTTAGCTATACCTTGTTGTTAGTTTACCTGGTGGGAGCTGTACACACACAGCAGGAGTAAAAATACTGCTATGACACTGATAACAACACAAAAGGCAGTGAAAAAGAGGATAAAAATCAATAGAAGAATGTTGCAGATGAAGCTATGGTCTCAAAATTCAATCAAACTCAATAAACTTGGTTCAAATTATTATTATTGCATCTTTGCATTGGTTTGCTGAAATCCATGGGAACAAATTGGTAACTGTGAATTTCCAATGGACACTAAGCAGAGTTTTCCTTTCCCTCCACAACGCCTCTGGAATTTCTCAGCAAGTCCCATCACTTCTGACATAAATTTTTCAGGTCACATACAGCAAACCAAGCTCTATTTCACTCAGTGTAGCTAGTGACATCCATATATGATGTATGACTAATATCACCACTTCATGCTATATGAAAAAACCTTTTCCTTAAAAAAAATGGGCTACTATATCGCACTCTGTAAAAAGAAAATTATTCCAAGAGTCAGAGCAAAAGTACTCAAATCATCCCAAACCTAAATTATGGAAGTTGCAGAATCATTACTCTCTTCAAAAGCATCCAAGCCTCTCAGCCAAGTCCTTTGTCAATGATTTTATGTCACCTTTACTACCACTGTGAAGCATCAGGACCTTGGAGTTTAGCATCATTACCCAGCTGAGGAACAGCTGAAGAATGTAGCCTTTCCTTACAAGAGCGAGTAAAGGTGCCTGACTCACACATAATATTAATATTCAAACCACAGCCATGAGAAACCATTGAAGAAAATATTTTACTACTTGAAGGTCAACAAGGACAAAGGACTTCAGGGGACAAAATAATTTCACAGGAGATTCAACTGTTGAGGCAGACATAAAAGAATAAAACCACTTACATAGCCTTTTGTTTAACCTTTCCAAGCACTTTGGAAATCTCTTCAATTCTTCCTGTCCGTGAGAGATTTTATGTGCAGATATGAGAAGAGACTTGCCAAATTCTTCAGTACTTCCAGACACTGAATTCTCTAGGCATTTAAAACTATTAGTAATTGTTAATACAGATTTCAGTTATTTTACTCAATTCTGCAGCCAGAATTTTATTGACTTCACTGTCTCACTCAGACGAATTAAATACTCTCCTTTACAACTTGTGAAGGTTCTTTTTTCTTACAAACATTGAATTAACAGTGAAGGAATTGTTATGAGTAGTTCTTTCTACGGCCCTGGTTCAGAAAATATCTCTCACAATAACTTCCTAATGGATAATTTCTTGGATATTGATGCTAGCATTAGCAAATAACCTACAATCTGCTGTATACTTTTCCCAGTGCTTTCAGAAATATTTTTTGGATACTGCTGTAAAAAAGACAGAGTGTACTCACTAGCAGGCACCTAAATATTATAGTAATTCCTCTGTTCCTCCTTTTGTTATGCCCCCATTTTATCAATAGTTATACCTAGGTATAAAATTACAACCTGCTCATCTGAACAGTCTCTTTTCTCCCTCAGCTGATCTACTACTCCTACTGCTCCTACTTTTCACTTTCTGAGCATTAGTCATTCATGGCTTTACTTACCAATAAAACTACTGTTCTTTAGTAGTTCTAGACTTTAAAAATACAGCTTCAGTGAACCAAGTCCTTTGGAATATATTAAGAGTAGTAAGTAGCAATCAGGGAAGGAACTTCTAACTTATGTACTGAGTTATTTGCATAAATCAAAAACTAAAACACTCTTGCCTCACAGCATTACTTTTATAATCAGTAAAAGAGACATGAGAGAATCCAATAGATATATCATCAGATTATAAAGCAAAAGCATCGAGAAATCCTGCACAGAAGCACAGTAATAAGGATGAAGGAAGATATTTCAGTTTAAAAGCTTAATTGCTTCTTTAAAATACTAAGTTCTTGGTGGGAAAGAGGAATTAACATTTAAGCAAAAGCAACTTAAAATGCTCTTCTATAAAGCTGAAGACAGAATACATTATTTCTCTGGACTGAAAAATAGCCATACAGAAAAAATATTTTCAAATATTAAAACATAAGCTTAAATTTTGGTGACCTGGGTCCAGCTATACTCAGAATAAAATTTACAAGACAGCATAATTATACAAGTAATGTCATAGAAGTAGACTTATTGCAAAATTAATAACAATAAATTAAAACTATGTAAGGAAAGAGACCATACCACTATGTATTTACCCAGATCACATATTCAAATATCCTTGATGACTTGAAGGAACAAACAAGCCATATTTAAGATGACATCACAAACGAAAATAGAAGTGGGTTTTAAAAGGATACTGCAAATAATGAATAAAGAAAAAATTTTTAAACCACAAATCACTTATCCAAAGTCCATTTACAAATGTTTTCCATCATCAACAACAACAAAAAAAAAAGTGATAAAACCATGAAAGATGTACAAATGTCCCATGAAAATAAATATGGGAATCTTTAATAGCACAGAAAAGATCTTTAGCAGGAATACATTGTTGGCTGATGTCAACAAGACTACAATAGCTTTTCTCAGCAGTATATTGGTTCTTTCTGATGCCTTTAAGAAAATGTACATGTTTTTGTTTTCCACAGACTTGTATGCTTAATATAGGGCTTTAATATAGAACACTTCATATTCTAATATTTTAGCTATAAGCAGTGTCATTAAAGATGAGACTTTGCAGAGTTTTTCTTGAGCATTTTGCCCTCTTCAGTGAAGGAATTTTTTGATCATGGTTTTACTCAGTGGTGACAGGCTACTTACTTGATGGCAAGTCAGAAATATTCATGGTTCAAACTGTGATTTAAATTCTTTATCACTAATTGTTGCATTAGCAAGCCAAACAATTCGATGTAACTTATGCTCACTTTTTTTTTGCAGAGGAGTCTCAAATCTGTTACAATAGCACAGTTAGAAATAGTTACCTACAGATCAAGGGACTGTTGCTACACTTTTAAACTGATATTCTTAAGTGGTTCAACAGAGACTCTGTGATAATTAGATTCAGTCCCTCTTAAATAAAAACTGGGTTTCTAGAGGGGACCAGAAAGATATGGTCATTTCTTTCTATAGTAAAATTGAAGAAGACACTGCAATTTATATTAAAAAAGACTCCTACTGGCAGGAGTTTCTTCTTGGAGATCAGCATTAATAGGGGACAATTATGTAAATCACATAGACTATGAATCAAAACAGAGAGATCAGACCATTTTTCATTTCTGTATCATTTATCTGCATCATTTGTCTGCATCATAAACCTTTCTGCAATGTAAAGATAAACAAACTTGCCTTTTTTTTTTGTCTTGTTAAACGAAGTGCAAAGTAGTCAAAGGAAATGTTCATGGAAAAAAAAATTATCTTATGAAAATAAAAGAGCAAAAGAGGAAACATACTGAAAGCTAAAGTATATGAGGATAAAATCTGAGGTCTCATAAACATCTTGTAGTCTCCCTGCACAAACATATTCTGGTAATGGTTCATCAAATCCTTATCTGCATGAGGAATTCCTACTGGATATGATGATTACTACATGAAAAGCACTTACCACTCTGACAAGAAAATCATCACTGAATTGAGATGTAATACTTGAACACAGGGGGAAAAAAAGAAAATAAACTTTGATATAACTATTGGATCAACATTTTCAATAGCTCTTTAGCAAGTGCCAAAGAACTGTAGCAGACCGAGCAAATAAAAATATAGAGAAAGACAAACACCATTAACTTGAACTCCATCTGCAGAGAGAATACTGTTAGCCTGGTTCTGACAGATTATGGGCAGATGCATAGGGCTGCATCCAGTCCCTCCCTAATTAACAGGTTTTAGAAGCTTCTCAGTTGAACCACTTCTTGTTGTTGAGACAAATACTTGAGTACGCAACCTATTAGGAAAAAAATCAACTGCTTTTAGAATCAGCCGAAGTAAATATTTCCTTCCTCAGTTGATATGAAAGTTACTTTTAGCCATATAGTGGGCCTTACATCACAGCTATAAACTGAGAAACCATCTCACTTATTCAATATTTAGCCCTATCTTTCCAAGGCTTTTCTTCTTTATCAATGGTCAAATGTTCTGATTTAATTCAGAGTATTTTTAATATGTGCTTGGCGTAAAATATGTACTTGTGTAACTGTCAATTGCAATTAGTTCGCTCATTCCTTAAAAATTTAAAGGCAGACATTCATTCTCATTTACTTAATCCTGTGGGACTTTGTGTATCTAACCAAAGGGTCTTTTAAAATATGAAGCTACTTGGATGTATTCATTTTATTCATGGCAATTAGGTCACAGGCCAGACACCACAGCTCCAGAGCACCAGAGTACAGTTGGCAGCTGCTTTGCAGTGCAGAGTGCTTTCCTTCCTCTCCTGCATTGTATACCACACACATAAACAGCCTTCAAAATCAACAGGGTTGACTTTTCAGCTTGATTGTGTGCAGTTCAATGGCACATCATGAATATGTAATTACCAGTATTTGACAGAGGAATGTAATCACTAAATATCTCTCTCCGTTTGAGCATACCTTCCATTGGAGGGACCAGGATGAAACAATATTCTGTGGGTTTCCACGCCTCCACATATGAACTGAGAAAGCACCCTGTGGTGACAGCAGCTGCTGCTCTCTGCTGTAATGGATATAGGCTTGGAAGCATTGCTGGAGACAGGACTACATCTGTGGTCTCTAGAATCTTTACATCTTTAAATGCACGTTCCCTTGCTCTACCAAAGGGAATGACTCTGTTGTGAGTCTTTTGAAAAACTCTTGTGGTGTCCTCCAAGAATGGATCACCTTTACATTTGCACTGTGGCTGTGCTCACAATGAGGAACTGTATCCGTTCCACTGTACTTTCAAGTGCTGAAGTGAGAGCTGGATTTCAGCAACTGGGTCCGCTAAAAAATGCACTCATTTGCATTTTATTAAAAATTTCCAAGGAGAAGATCTACCCAGGTGTTAAAGTCCAGTGCTTCATCTCAAACAAAGGGTATCTCCACCTCAGTGTTATCGGAGACACAGAACCAGAGCAATACACACCCACTGCCCTTGGAGCTATCTCTCCAGCTTCTGTCTCAGGCATTTTCCAGGACTGGTTCCACTGTGTTGGAACACCTCCACCAACAGTCCTGTTATACAGTAACACTATCTTTCATTTTCACTTGGTAACCTTAGCTTCCTCGATGACAAGTTTACCTTTCAAATTCCCCAACAATAAACAGTCTTCTGTAGAAGCTTCCAGGCCTTGCCATACCTTTCATTTCCTTTGGAAGACTCCCAAGACACAAATAATGCTGAATGAGGAGCAGGGAAGTCTGTGTTTACTGAAGGATATTATAAAAAACTGTAGCTTGACTAAACATTCCAGAACTAGGAAAACAATGTATACATATCGATGAAGCTGAATCTCTTTTTTAATATATATTTTTTATTATTTGTATTTTCAACTGGCCACTTCAATCATATTTCTCATAAAAAAGGGATTCCATTTCAAATGTTAGGCGGCTTCACCAAAATTATGTGGGTGCAAGATCCCAGAAACTGTTTTTGACAGTGTTAGTGAGCCCCCCAGCAGCACAATACAGACCTCAACTTCAAACTTGTTCACTAATTTGGTCACTGTGAGCAAAACACATTTCTCCAACTCCCTTTGGGAAAGGACTCATAAAGACATGGCATAAAAAGCAGTATAACCATCTTACAGAAATAACTCTTAAGTGTAAAAACAGGGAGAGTAGGCTGTTAGGAAAAAAGGCAAAGGACGCCATAGGGAGAAAAAAATGTTTAAAGACAGACAGACACTTGAAATTTTCATTTGTCTTCACTTGACCAAAATTATACCACGAATAAACAACACAAACTGTCTCAGCCATATTCTTACTGTATCTGCTGCAGTAAAGCAGCTTTGCCTCTCCTCCATGTGTGCTGCTGTTTACATAATCAATTCTGACTCAGTTATTTAATGATGTGAAATACAAATATTTCTTTATCAACTCATTTTGCAAAATATTCTTCCTAATTAATCTCTCTCCAACACCACCTATTACTTTCTCTCTGGTTTTAACCACAAGTTTTCACAGCAAATGTTACAAGAGGATGACAAGGGCAATTATCACTAGAACAAAGCAGAACAAAGCTATGGTAATGAGAGGAGCTGCAGTTCATTCACTGAGGTTCTGGCAGTGATGAAAGGAGTAAACTAAGCCTACCTTTATTTTATAGATAACAAAGCAATTACAGCATGTAAAGTAATACAGAGAAAATAATAATTTACAGGAAAACCAAGAGAACAGAAGACTCTGAAAAATACAAAGGAAACCACAGTTGTATTAAAAATAATTCACTACATCAAAATTACTATGAATAGGTGACATGTAAGAAGTGTTGGGATGCATAGCAAATAAAACCACTTTTTCAAAAGGAAATATTGTTAATTGGTAGAAAACAAAACAAACTCCCAAAACTACAGAAACAGAGCAAAACAAGATGTAAGGTGGAAAAAAAAAAATAAAAAAAAAAAAACAACCAAACCAAAAAACACAGGAAGAAACAGAAGTGTTTTATTCAATCCTGCAAAGGGGTAGCATATTTTGTTGTCATAAAATTTATCCACAGAAAGCAAAAGGTTGTTTGAGTGGGGGGAACACCATGATCCAGGGGCAGCCCATGAACACTGGGAGGAAAAGACAACTTTAGAATGGTGCACTCACATCACTTTGGCAGGTTGGTGAAGATCATGAGAAATTAGAAATACCATTGCACTTCTTCCATAGCTGGCACTCAGAAGCTGTGAGAAAGGTAAACTAAAATTGCTTCTTTCTAGCAGAGCCTTTGAATTAAGCTCAGAAATTGAAAACTTCTCAGTGTATGAGCTGGAAGGCCCAGATAGGGCTCATATGTTGCCCCTCCTAAAAAGTGGCCACCCACACACACCTCCACCAGATTGAAATGCTGCCAATAAAAATTGGTTACATATTCACATCATGTCATCTTGTCTTCTGATTTCAGCAATTTGGCCCATATTAGAAACAGCAAGCAAATTAGTGCAAGCCTTAGTTAGGAAAAAGCTTCTGCACTAGAAATTCCCTCAAATTAATCTGAAAGCCATGAAACACCGCACTGAAATCCAACATTTCCTTGGCTCATGTTTTGGCAGCACAGAATGACTTAAAAGCAAATTAAGAACATGCAAAAAGAAATCTGAGGCTCAAAAAGGGTAAGTAGCTGCCTCAGACTCATGCAGAGAGTAACCAAGATAGCCTCAGGTCCTCCTTGTGCAGTCAATCTACAGCCCTGCTCTGCATCAGCTTGAAGTGTATTTGTGGTAACCTCTCCTAGATCCTCAACATCCATTAAAATAAGACATCATTTCCTTCTTCTGGGTTAGAATTGCCCATCCTTGCCTACAAGGAATGTCCTAAGAATTCAAAGCAGGTCAGTAGTACCTTCCACAGAAGACAGATGCCACAGATGTGTATCTTCTTTATCTCCCTGGCACACAGTTCAGCATGAGCATCTACAGACTGGAAAGCAGCATTAACCCTGTGTGCTGGGTTAAGGAGCTGAGGCTTTAAGCAGTACTCCAGCAGATTAGGAGCAGGAGTGAGTGCCAAGTGACCTGAGTTTCCACCCTCTTTCTGAACTTGTTTTATTGCAGAGCATAACCTCTATAAGTCTCAATTCTCACACTTGAAAAAGTCAAATAATTACACCTCTGTACCTCACAGGGACTCTGTGAAGTTTAAATTAATAATGTTTGCCAAGTGCTATGTAAGTGCAAAGAATTATTAAGGTCACTCAGCATCAAAAAGGGGACCAGAGTCCAAGGTTTTATGGCACTTGGCCCCATATATAAAACACAAGACTTTCCGCTCAAGCAGTTGTATTAAATAAATCCAGGGCTTCAGTTTTTTACTATTTAATATGTGAAATGTCTAGACAGCTGTTCATTCCAAAACTGGTTTCTAAAAAACAAATACATTTTTACAAAGAAAAATTGTGATTTTTTGGGCTGCTTATCTACTCACTAAGACATTTTCTGGCAGGTTAAATAAGAATTTTCCTCTGGAAGTTCTATCCCACAAGCAAATTATTTTTTCTAAGACATTAAAAAAGAATATGATGGAAAAAATGATAATTCTCATAAATAAATAATAGATGGAAGCTTGTTTTTATTTACAAACCATTGTAGGAATATACCTTTTTTGTTGTTTTATTTTTAAGCTCAAAAAATGATGGTTTTTATCGCATAGAAAGAAGAATGCAAGATTTTTCTGTGTTTATGTTCATGGAAGCATTTATCTTGGGAAAAAAACCAACTCATTAACAATCCTTGACTTCAAATTATGCCATTATAAAGAGGAGTTAAACACAGTATAAACATGCCCTTAATAACATCTTGGCCCATTCATTTGGGAGGCTCTCGGGGACCCACAAAGCACAGGACTAATTTGTCATTCAAACTGGCACACAATTAAGATGAGGTACTATAGGTAGCTTTAGTATTACAAGACAGGATGATGGAATCAGTCGCTGCTTCCATGCTTTCTCTTCTAGATACATTCAATAAGTAATAGTTCTCTGGAACATGGTTTAAGATCTGGTAAGAAGCTTCTTATTATCCCTTCCAGTCACACTAACAAAGGTCTCCAAAACATATTCAGTGCATTCCTTTCCTTGGGCTGGGTAGGGGAGACAAATTGTGAGTGAACTTTAAAAAAATCTCTCACTGACAATGGATAATATTTTAAAACAGTAATTCTCTGTAATATGTTCCCCGTCCCACGGGAATCCAGTAAAATTTGCAAATGTCAGACAACCAGGATAAAATTTCAACCATCACTCCCAAGACTTTCCCCACAGGGCTGCTGTCAGTCCCTTCTCCACCCAACTTGTGGATGTATTTGGGATTGCCACTACCCAGGTGTAGTACACTGTACTTTAATAGATTAAAAATCATAGCTAATAAATATTAAAATAAAATACTCCATCTGGAGTATTAGGTTAAATGTTTTCTTTAAAGAAAAATACACAGAAACAATATTACCCTGGACCTTGCTCTTTCACCAATAGTTTTATAAATTAATCAATAGCAGCTGTTGGAAAGCTTTAATTAATTTGAAAATGAGAATGTAAAAATATACACGTTGGCTTAAATCAACTCTACTGGAAGGAAAATTTTGCCAGTGTTGTAGCCAGATTGTCCTTGCTGATGAAACACAAAGCTGTTTCATCAGCAAGGTTCATAAAACTACTTTTTACAAAGCTAGAATTTGAAGTGAAACCTGACATCCATCTTTGAAACAAACAGAGTTTCTGATGAAGAGAGCAGTTTGAATTTCTTTTGGCTTGCTGGAGTAACATCATTAGATATCTCATATATTTCTGGTTATGAACAATAACCACTATTCAAGGTTTATCTTCACATTTCTGTTCAGTAAGTCATGTTCACTTGTAAGTCAGGTTGGAAAGTTCTCAACCATAAAATCCACACAGTCCTCAGCCTTTCCAGACTGACAGCAGATTAACATATTTCCCATAATGTAGCTATCCCTTAAGAGACAGAATGACCTGTTTCTGAAGTGGTGAAAGGGGAGAACTGTTTAAGGTCTATCTGATTAACCAGATACTTTACTGTGAATATTTTTCATCAGTTGCAGAGAAGGAATGAAATTCAAAACTCCTTATGGTACGTTTTCATTTCCTGAACTTCTCCAATTTCATCCCCAAAAAGGTATACTTCATCTCTGCAAGGTGAATGTAAATTATTTTGATAGTGTCACAATAAAATAAAAGCTACATGCTTGAAATCAGCTTGGTGAAAATAAAAAGAAGTGCCAGATGCAGCAATGCCTGACATGTTGTGCTCATCACTCTACTAGCCCAGGGAGACTGTACCTTTAAACAAGAAAGCGTTTCAGTTTCAGTGCACTGTCTGGTTCCTGTCTCCTTCCACATTCCATATGTCAGCTCTGTAACTATTACTTGAGTTAATCTAAAAGAAATAACCTACCTATTCAAGAGAAGTCTGAACATTTCACATAAGATTACATTTCTTCCTTTCCATGTCAGGAGCGATAAGCAAAACCCAATACCCTGAGCAAAGAAATGATAATTCAAAGAGAAAGAAAATACTCTTGACATTGTAACAATAACAAGTTATTAATATAATTCACTTCAGTTGAAAGAAAGTAGAATACATTTAAAATGCAACTGAATAAAGGTTAAGTGTATTTTGTGTTTTGCTCTGCATTAAATATAAATATCTGTCATATCAAATCCTAGACTAGTTGTAAGCGCCCTCTTAAAATCTATGTTTCTAGAAGAAAAGAAAGCAATTTAAAATACCATTTTTATAAATGACAAAATCCAAATCAGCCAAACCCCGTATGGAATAACTCAAGAAATCTAACATAGTTATTCTGAGTAGACTTCTCCACACACTGGGAACATAACAATCTCTTTAATAAAATTGGTGCTATTGAGATACAATACCCTTGCAGCATCTCACTTAGGGACAGTTTCCCAAAGTAAAGGAGTATAAAGTAGACCTATGTCTTCCTTTTCCTTGCTTGTTTCATATTATCCCTTCCATACTCCCCTCTAAGAAAACCACATATTTTTATATAAGTATTTAACCAATACAAATAACACTGCACTGGAGATTTATTCATAAGTATTTTTAAAAGGTACATGCTGTATTACAAAAGTACAATACAAAACCCAAACATAACTAGTAACAAATCCAATGTCATTCTCTCCCTCTTGTTAATTTATAAGAGCAGTCAATTTGAAGAAAGCACTGATTTCTGAAGGCAGCATTGGCTTCTGTACATTTGGGATCAAAGACTGGAGCTACCAGAACTCCTCACTTTCACCAGTGGCATCTTTGTTCTTTCCTGGGACACTTTCAAGTCAGCATTTGAAATGCCTTTTCTTTCCTATAAAGTTTAGGTCAAACACTGTCCCCCAAAGGGAAGAATCGCTGAAAGGAAAGGAAAGCAATGGGCTTTAAGCTGGCTTCCCACTAGAGTTTATTTTTCAAATTGAACACCAGTGACAGGAGCGTTCTGTTCTAAAGTTAGGAGATACGGCCTGTCAGCACAAGCAAGAGTCTCATTATTTTGAAAGAAAACACAAACAATGAAAAACAAACGTTCTAACTTTTGGGGATTTGGGGTACAAGCCCCTGCTTAGGGCGCATGCTCCAGACGGTAAAGTTCTTCACAGCCAAAGAAAAAATCGACTTGCTACTCTTTGCTTTACAATGGTCAGAAATATGCACAAGGTTGCTTATGTAGATACCAGCTACTGCATGTATGACCTTTGTTCCCTGTACCCTAATCAGCCACTAACAAATTAGTGGGTGTAACAGAATAAAAGGTATTTTTCAGTAGCATTTCTGTTTCTCTATCATGCTTTTTAAGTTTCAAAAACTTAAAAGGTAAAGCACTTGACAGGAGTGGTGTGTAAAAATTGCCTGAGAAGGTGGGAACCCTCAGAGTTAGAAGAAGGACACACAAAAAATATTCATGCGCAGAAGTGTTCTTCAGTTAAAAGGAATTAAATGAAGAAAGCTGAGGAAGGAAATAACAAGGAATAACACAAAAGGATACAGAGGGGAAAGAAGAATTAAAATTTTGAAAGAGAGAGTTAATGAGAAGTTCTGCTCCAAATCGATGCAGTATAAAATCATACAAAGGTAATTAGAAGAGCATGTTTAGTCGGTGAATGGAACACACAGCTTATTTGGAACCACAGTTTTTCCATCACAAAGGCCATTCCAGCATCAACAACAGATACAAATGTTTGCCTACTGCTATGAGAAAACATATCTTCACAATGAGTTGAAGGTTATATTTAAGAAGGCGAGGAATGCAGCCGGCTCTTGCAAAGGACAAATGTATCTTGTGCTGTAGCTCTAAAGATAGTAGAAACTTGTGACTCTGATGATATTTTCAAGGTTTTAGAAACCACTGCCTCTGTTCAGAAAACATCTGCAGAAACCAGCAGCATATGGACAATGCCAAAGAGTAAAGAGAAAATAAGCCAGTAAATTTTTCCTTTTAAACCTGTGACGACAAGCTCAAAGGCAGTTGAACAGCCCCTTTTTACTGGGAAAAAGACACATAAAAATTCTGCAATAAAAGTGGAGGGTGGAAAGAATACAGAAGTCTACTAATATGGAAGTTACATATAAGGAAAGTAACTTCAGTGAGGAATGGAACAAGTCAATTAAAATAGACACCAACTCAGAGGAGCGATCTCCATGTCTGCCTCTGCTACTTCCTCTCAAGTAAAAAAACAAAGACTGAAAACAAATCCAGTGCACTTCCCTACCAAAGAAGGAGGACAGCCACCCCGTTAGTATAGCAGCTTTCCTGCATGGATGGCACAGGAGTAGTAGAACAGCAGGAAGTTTGCAAGAAGAATTTGAAAAGTTCTGCTTAGATATTCCTCACTCTTCAGGAAGCCTCCATAGGGAATGTCCTCTGTACCTTTTTGACCTCAAGGTAGGTATTAAACTCTGCATTTGTTAAAAGTCATATGGCCAAAAAAATGATCAAACACTAACACATGTTAAGCAGTTGCAGCTGAGACAGCATATTTTCTTTCAGATTTGACTACAAAGAGAATTTAAATAATATACAGCAGGGTGGCAGTTTAACTCTTGCCATGAAGATTAAGACGATGACCTCAACTTCCCTCCCACTCATCTGGGACTCTGGCCTTTAGGCTAGTTAGCTCTGTCACAGTCATGCTGTGAAGTTACTTTCAACTCCATTGAGAGATTTTTGTTGGAAGAAAATATCTTTAGAAATAAAATAGTTCTTTAAAATTAGTAAATAAAAGGCTCTGATTAAAATGCATTCCCTTAGTTATTGCAAATCAACAGATACAGATCTATCATGACTTTGCAAGGAATTTTGAGATCTAAAAAAATTATTTATAAAACTGTTTTAAATTTTTTTTTCTTTAAAGAAGCATCTATAAAAGAATTCCAAAAATGATATTAGTTAAAATATATTTGCAATTCTCATAATTTACCAGAATATTCTTAATATATTCAAGAAAGACTTTCCTTCAAGCGCCTCACACTCAATTCAAGACACATTTTGGGGAAAGTACAACAGCATTCCAGTCCAAAATCTATTAAAGTTAGTGTTTTGTTGAATGGGAGAAATAAAGTGGCAGTTAGTGTGCATAACTGGTGACAGGAAAGACACCCAAGAAAGATGTTTCTGACTCAGAAAATAGCTAAAGCATTTCCTGCAGCTAAACAGGTTAAAAGTTCTGAAGCAAGCCTGTGGTACCAGAGGATGTTTACTAGTATTTTGAATGATATAAATAAAAGTGACAGTAACAAAAAAACACCCTGGTAACTAGAAAAGAGCTACTACTAACTCCTAAGAGAATTATGAAGAAAAGTAATTCTTTCATCACAATTTTGCCATTTTCCTTATACAGAAATTATGGGCGTGAGAGAACACAGGAAAAACAATGTTCACACTTTCATAAACTAAGACTGTATTTAAAAACGCATTTTCCAGTTTACAGCTTCTGCATACTTTTCTTTAAGGAATGGCAAGAGATCCAAAATATGGAAACACATCTGGAGTCTGCGTTGTCAAAACAACATATTTTCTTGAAAACACATTTATATGAAAATTCTAAAGCTATTATTCTAAATCTGATATATCAAAGTTATAGGAAAGAGGACAGCATTTTTGCTACATGTATAGCAGCTCACAAATGCTGAATCATGTTAATGATGTTCTTTTAAGGCTGCAGGAGAAATCCAACCAGGTGTCTGTGTTTTACGTAAGGGTAAAATCAGTGTTGTCAGATTATAGTAAAGAGAGTGGCCCAGACCTGAACACAAACAAGAAAAAATCTGTTTCTTATTGCAGTTCTTTGTAAACCATTTGTTGACTTTTGTTTGACAAGTTACCTCTAAGGCATGAAAGAGCTAAACCATGAAGACTACAAGCCCTACAAGCTTGTAATTTTTTTTCGAATCTCCAAAAGCATAAACAATTATACTGAAATCTTTTCATAATGCAGTCAAGATGTTCTACATGAGTCACTATTAACAAAGACAACACACTGCCACTAATGACTTTAACTACTCTCGTATATTATCATCATCAAGCACAGTGTCTTCTTATTTGCTAGGACATAGACTGCATCAGTTCACCCAGAAAGCATTCAACAAAAACTTTCCAGGTTCTCCCAGGAAAACTGGGTGAAAACTTTATTTTAGGGTGTTCATACTAGAGTGTGATAACTCAGGCTAGCATGTCACTGCTCACTCCAAACCAGTTAATTGACAGCTGTACCAGGAAAATATTAACAGCTGGCCAAAAAAGTCAGCTGAAGACACACCCTCCTAACAGAGGGAACAAGAGCATGCCTGCGACTTGCCAAGTAATGTTACAGCTAAGCTCCCCAGAGATGGTTAATCTTAAATTAGGATGGTGTCTGCAAGACATGCAGTGATGTTTCTAACTACTCCAAAAGTGTATTCTACAAGTCACTCAAACTTAAAACAGTCACAATGGTAGACAATGTATCTGCTTAATTTTAGGAAATGAAGCAAAACAAAGGTAGCTAAATCTTGGACATCAAAGAGAATACAGACCCACAGATTTTAGTAGCTGTAGGATACTAAAATTAGTGGATATGATTGCTGGTAGATTTTTTAAAGTTTCTGGAGAGGGTAGTTTTGTGTAGGAAAGTAAGTTAATAAGTAAGAGAGTTGTAGTAATTAAAATGGTCTTGACATTTTGCCGTATTTTCCCTATTCCAGTTCAGCCTCATCCTTCTCATTTCTTTCACTTCATATGCACTTCCATGTCCCTTACAAATGCTACATAGTATCCATAATCTGTAGTGCACTAAAACTGGAATAAAACAACGATGGGGCGATTATTTTTTTTATGTTGAATTTCAGAGCAACAGTTTCTATGAGGGAAAAAAAATCTATGTAAAAATTAAAAAACTAAACAATTTTCAAAGGAAATTAAACTCTGTGGTGTACCTACACTAATGGGAGTAAGCTAAGATGCCTCATGAAACACTGATGATTTCTGCAGTGTCCTTTAGAGATAGCATACACCAAAAGAGCCCTTTCAAATAAAAGGCAACTTTTACTGCATCCCTGAATGCTGGTAATATGCACACAGAGAAGGGTAACTATATTAAGAGACTTATTTTATTCCTGAAGCTAGAATGCACTTTTAGCTGATACAGCACTTATAAAATAATACCTATTTAAAACAATGGTATGTAATTTAACACATTCTAAATTCTCCTTTTGATTGGTAACTGCTACATCAAAATAAATAGCCCAGGTTTTTGTTTCTGTGGACATTCAAAACATAAACAATGTCTTTGTTTACCTCAAATAATTTTTTGTTTATTTTGAATGGAAGAAAACATACAATTTCTTGATGAATTAATAGCTATTTGCACCCAGGAGATAGAATATTATGCACAGAGAAGGGTTTTTTTCTGTTAGGATGGGGTGTGTTTTGTATTTTGTGGTGATTCTGACCTGAAAATTGGTCTTGTACAACCCATGAGGTTGTCCAAAGAGTAGCATTTTCTTTTTATAGTTTCAGGCAGCTGGCTCATATTACCCCTCTAATATCAACTTTCACATTCACAGAGTATAGTAATAACTAAATAATTTATAATATCTGTTAGAAACAGGTCTGAAGCTTCATTAATTTTTAGAAAATTTACATGATTCAACGTAAAGACAGACAGCAACATAAGACAATTTAATACTCAGCTGTGGGAATGTATGACAGCTGTGATGTTAAAAAGAGCAGGCTTCCTATTGCTGTTACCTTAGGTCAGTATTTATAGGGTAGCAAGAAGCCTTAACTTTATAAAATTTTGGTGCCTCAAACAAGGATAGCGAACAAAACCAAGGAAGAGTGATATGCCTCCGTGCAAATCCTTGGGACAGAAATGTTTTGATGTTGCATGTAATTCTGGACCCATGTGCATAAAGACTAAGTTAGAAGGAGCAGAACAGATGGTCAGAGGTGCACAATATCTGTCTAAGGAGTTACTCGGAGAAATGAAAGAATAGTGTTTGCCTAATCTTTGAGATCCCAAGGACTGGCAAAGCCAGTGACACAGCCCAGGCGGTGCCGGTGTCCCCTGCTCTCCTCACTCATGACCCTCTCAAACAGGCGTTCCTCACATTGGTTAAGCTTTGGAAACCCTTGCCATGAGGCACTGTGGCTTACAGGCACCCATGAAGCAACTGGGCTGCTTGATAGGAAAATGAAAACCACCAGGCTATTAAATAAAAAGACATCTCCAAGCTACAGGCTGCTGTAAACGCGGACCTTGTTTTGGAGGAGGTGTACTCAGTATGCTGCTACACCATGGTGCCTTCCATGTCCTGCAGGTACTTCAAGGCTTCTGCTCCCAAATCCTGGCCTGACAAGACTTTTGTCTCAGCCTAGAAAAACAGTTCACCTGATTTTACAGAACAAACCAGTCCTCTGCTGCATACTTTGATTTGTTGAGGCTGTTTATGAGGTATGATACTGATGCCTTAGGTTTTAACTTTTATATTTTTCAAATCCTGTACTGCTAGTGTAACTCTGAAGTTTCCTGTAGCTTGTTAAGTGCTGTTCTCTCATGCTAAGACAGACATAACCAAACCTCTCCAGCTTGCTCTCCAAGGACACCCAGACCATCCTAGGCCCAAGAACTGTAAACCTTCATCTTGGGGAGAGGGGGGCAAGCTTGGGGAAATTCCATCATTGGCTGGGTTCTGGTTGGTGAATTTATGCTGATATAAAAGTGTGAAGAACTCGTGACCTGCTGTCCGCTGTGGGATCCACTGAGGCAGGACCCTCTGGAGCCCAAAGTGTACATCTGAAGGCCTTTCAAATAAATACCTCCTTTATTTCTTTTTCCTGTCTAGTCTCTGTTTCTAGGTAACTGTAAAAGGCATCAATACAATGCTATTTACCCAACAGCTACAGTAACACTAATGAAGAGCACACCAAACCTAGACAGGAGGTATTATCAAAAATGTAATGTATTTTAATATATTTAATACATTTTAAAGGGTTCCTTTAAAATGTGTTGCATGAAAGAAATAATGCACAGCTTAAGAAGCCACGATGTCAAGATCCATCAGGAAGGAGAAAAAGGGAGAAAGGGGGAAAAGGAGGAAAGAAAATGCTGGGGGGAGGTGTGGGGAGAGAGAGGAAAGTTGTGGAACCTGCTAGGTTAACTGAAAACCAAGCAAAAATCCAGAACATTTTATGAAATACATAAACCTCCTATGAGGTCTCTTGTCCAAACACACCAAGTTTTGGAGCCCTACCTGAACAAACCCCATATCTTGTTTTCTTGATATCTGATGAGTTGAACACTACAATTTATCTAAATTCTGAAGGACATACTCCCCTAAGTGCAAGGACTTAGTCTACGAGAATAGTCTACAAGATTTAATTCACTGACTTAGTCTACAAGAATGAAAATAACTAAAGATAACTCCCACATCTAAAAAAGAGAATGCTATCTTGTTCATAATTTATTAACTTGAAATAAAGTGTTCAAGCCCTGGAAAATTCAGCAAATAACTGTTTTCCTGCTTTTCAAAACCAGCCCCAGTATTACAGAATTTCATATGTTGAAGTCACCAGGCAAAACAACTTTCTTAGCCAATTTTAGTCAAATTCCCAAGATGTCTAATTTTTCTTTCTTTCTCCAAGACAGTAATTATGGAATCTGTCAATGACAGATGCTGTAACCATCCTTCAGACCTAGTTAAGCACTGTTAGTTATATGGATTTAATATATAACCTATTCAAAAGCAGTGTGTTGAAAACATTCTTCCAAATCATTGGCTACTAATGAAATATCAGCTCTTCCACATTAAATTATATTATATTATGGTGCTGCTTCACCTCTTCACAATGTAATTCTCTGCTGAAAGATCAAGGATGCTGCCAATTTCGTGCCCTTTAATCAAATCTGAATGCTCAAATGTTTTATCTGGCTTCTACTTGCTAGTCTGGCCTTGCACACGGTCCTATTTAACTCCTGTGTGGTTTCTATAAAGTCTGACAGGATGTCTTGGCATGATTACAGTTCCTATATGTGCTGAAGTTATTACTGTGGTATTAGAAAATGTGTTGTCAACCAGGAATTAACAAGCCAGCTAAGATAAAATAACTGTAATCCTGCACCTTCATTAAAACTGGATTCAAACTGTGATTATCAAAGAGAAGGAAATACGGGTTTGCAGCTAATGCCACAGCTGTATGCTGAAGGCTTCAATTCCTGGTACTCTGAAAGATTTCTTGCTTGATCTGTAGCTCTGCCTCTTGGAGCCATGAGATTGTAAGCACTTGTTAAAGCATCTAGTCACGTTTGCAGATCCTTCAAAAGGTCCTTGCATATCACTGACTTTCAATATTACACAAGCATGAAAGCTATGATTTTTAAAAACTTCAACACATTTGCACCTCCAGAAGAGAGTATACCTCAAAGACATTGACAGCTGTATGTCTTCACCATATTCAGCTGTAAATTCGGTATATCTTTGCTAAAACCACTTCACTGCAGTGTTCAGAAAATAATTTTACCTAATGATGAGGGTGGCTCATTGTTTTATGGTCCTAAGATATGACTGCTCCACACACCTATCCTTTAACAAATGTAACTTCCTTTGTATAGGAAAAAAAAAGCTAGGAAAAAAAAATCAGAGTACAAAGAAAACAAAGCCGTTAGCCATGGAGGTAGATCTTAAAGACTAATGAATGAAACGGGGAGAAAGAGTGACAGTAACACCTATTAAAAGGTCTGAAAGAGACATCAAAGGCACCTGAACTGATTATGTGGATTGACTGAAAAATCAGAAAGGCAAACAGAGTTCAAAATTGAAAGGCATTTTCAATTTTGGACCTATCTCCAGAGTCATCAAAGAACTGAAGAAAGAATAAGGAAAGAATAAGGAAAGAATAAGGAAAGAATAAGGAAAGAATGGATGTTGAATGAAATAAAAATGTGACACATCCACGTTTTAGTGAATTTTGTTTTCAAATTATTAGAGTAAATTATTAGAGTAAATTAATTCAAATTATTCAAATAATTCAAATAATAAATTCAAATTATTAGAGTAAAAACCTCATTAATTTTTCCTATTGGGCAAGTAGACACAATTACATTGTATACTCAAATTCTATTGCATTCTTAGTGAAAACAATGGGTAGTCTCTTTCTTCCTTAACATTTGTTAAAAGAAGTAGCAGTAGAATTACCACAGTCAGATGAATAGTACCTAGTTAATGCAGCATAACTTAGGACACTCCTTTGAAAAAAAAAAAAAGATTTTTTAATGATTTTATCATATCAATTTGTTACATTTAATACATGAAACACTCTAAAATTCTTTAGGAAAATCAGCAGAGTTCCCAAAAAGCCTTTATCCAAGAGAAAACTGCAGTTCTGTAGTAAAAGCAACTCAATTGGTTCTCCTATTCTATTTTGTGCCCAAAGCACAAAACGTAATTCAACTTTTAATTCCACGCTAGGAATATAATGTATTGATTTGGGCTATGGTAGAGATAATTTTCTCCGCAGTGGCTGGTATGGGACTGTGTTTTGGATTTGTGCTGAACACAGGGTTGATTACACAGAGATGTTTTTGTTATTGCTGAGCAGGGCTTACACAGAGCCAAGGCCTTCTCTGCTCTTTGTACTTCCACGCTGGTGAGGAAGTTGGGGGTGCATGGGAGGCTGGGAGGAGACACAGCTGGGACAGGTGACCCAAACTGACCAAAGGGATATTCCAGATCATATGGCATAAAGCTGTGGGGAATAAGGAGAAAGGAGGGAACATTTGGAGTGATGGCATTTGTCCTTCCAGCAACCATTACACATGATGGGGCCCTGCTCTCCTGGAGATGGCAGAACACCTGCCTGCCATGGGAAGTGGTGAATTAATTCCTTGTTTTGCTTTGCTTGTGTACATGGATTTTCTTTTCCCTATTAAACTCTTTATGTCTCAGCCCAGGAGTTTTCTGGTTTTTACCCTTCCCATTCTCTCCCTGGTCTCACCGGCGGGGGAGTAGCAGAGTGGCTGCCTGGGGCTTGGCTGCTGGCTGGCGTTAGACCATGACATTTGGTTTCCACTAGAATGGTCATAATCCAGTTAGCAGAAAGTGGCACCTGGATGTAGACATTAGTCTGTGACAATTCTAGGCTCCATTATAAAACCCACATCCAGGAAAGATCCTGAAACTCCGGCTCTTTTTGGACGATCTTCTTTGTCCAAAGGACAAAGATCACTGCGTTCAGATACAAGACCTTTTCGGTGTACTGAAAAACATCTGAAGAGACTGCGGAAGACACCAAAGTGCCAACTGAAAACTCTTGAATGAGAGATGAGCTGGATAACTTTTCCACAACACAGAGGAAATGGCTATTTTTGCCAGAACTTAGTCCTTCAGATTTTTTTCCAGAACTCAGTCCTTCTAGGGTCACCTAGGGCAGGTTTTCCAAATGAAATAAAAAGCAAAAGCCATTCTGATTTTTCCCACTTAAAAGGCCTGATCGTAATTTCGCAGCGAGATTAGTGCCCTCGCATTGAGCATGGCAGAGCACCAGAACAGGCTGACTAGGGTGATCATGGAGCCTTCCTCGCTGGAGACATTCAAAATCCACCTGGATGCATTCCTGCGTAACCTGCCCTAGGCGACCCTGCCTAGACCCAGGGGGATGGACTGGGTGACCTCCAGAGATTGCTTCTAACTCTAACAATTCTGTGATTCCACGATAATGCAAGAATAAGCCTGATTACATTTACGAACATTAAATATTGGCATGTAAATATTCAAAGAAGGTGTAGCAGATGATTTTATCCACTGAAAATTCATTTCTATATTTTTCACTGGAGATCTGTGTTACATTAATGACTGCTTTGATAGTATGTAATCTTAAATTTTCATACTTTAAAAAAATATTTCTGTCCATAATCAAGCACAAGCCTGTATTTGCTTTTTATTTAAAGAGGTAAGATCATATGTCTTGGTAAACAGAGTATATTGTTTTAATTTTGTTAACTGTATTTGAGTGTCTGTCTTACACAGTATCTTGCAGGCTATGAATATTCAAGACATCTTCTGCTAAGCAATTTCAATTAATTTGTCTCTCGTGTCACAATCAGAGAAATAGTTTGCATTTTTTCAGGAAATGGACAGAGTCCCAGATATACATTGCCTGCCAGAATTTACACTTATCACTGTTCAGAGAAGATATTGTGCAGGATTTACTACCAATGTTACAATCAGGTTGCAATAAATGTTACTTTGAATTAGATGTACTTTAATTTACCATGACTTTTGCATCTCTAAGCACCCTGTTGGAGTTCTGCTGTTAATATTAACTGAAGCACATGGTTCTTTTGTTACTCATTAATGGCCCTATTCAACAGAAATTGAATTTCCACAGCTGCCAAGCACTGCAGGCTCCTAAGGCTGGGTACCCACAGTGCCTAATCCTGGTGCAACTGATAGATTGTCCCTTGCAAAGAGTTAGAGTTTTCTTCAGGGCTGCCATACCATCTCAGATGGCTTTCCACAGCCTTCTCATCCAGATCCAAGGAGAAAAACCATGTCCAGGAAATTGATGGAACTGTTTCTGGAAGGGCTGACACACCTGTCCATTTTAAAAGGCGTCCTTTGGACATTAGAGGGCTTTCCAAGTATTTCAGGTAATAGGTGTTAAATCAACCTGAAAGGAAATTATTAAATTATATGAAACTTGATGAAAGCACATTTTTTATTGAGTGGCTTACAGGTAACAGGAAAGCACTAAAAATTCAACATTTTCACACTTCCATTTTGTCAAAGGCTATCAAATTTGATTCTTACGGTTTCCACAGTATATTTCTTATAGCACAAGATTCCTACCTAACTGAAAATTCTCCAAAATTCAGAAAAAGCTGAAGACCGTCTCACAGATACTTCATTTCCATAACCATTTTACCATTTCATGATTCACAGTTAATCTGTGGACATGGTACTTTTTGCTGTATGCTAGGATTTCTAATGATGCAAGGTATTTCTACTAAATATAGGAGCTTAAGATAAAATCATTTGTGATACTTGTTTCTCATGTAACCCGACCTTGACGAAAATTATCAGAACTTCAAAGAAAGCATTTTGATAAAGCACTTGTCAAAACATATCTATAGATCTAACTCTTCATATCTTTTACTTTGCCATTCAAGCAGTTTATGTTGAGGTTAGAGACAGACTCTAAATACCAGCTGAGCATAATAATTCATGGAGATGGAATACTATGATAAAAGCAGCACCACCAAGAAAGCCTTTCCAGCATCCCCATCCTGTTTTCTGCCTGTAAATATGTCTTGAGCCCATCATAAAATCATTGAATCATAGAATGATTTGGGTCGGAAGGGACTTTAAATATCATCTCATTTCAGCATCCCTGCCATGTGCAAGAGCACCTTCTGCTAGACCAAGTTTATATCACAGCCCCATCCAACCTGGCCTCAAGCACTACAGGGATGGGACATCCACAGCTTTTTTGGGCCTGTTCCAGTACTTCACCACCCTCTCAGTTGAGGGATACATCTGGAGTGGGTAGCTCACTTTGCAAGCTGCAAACTGGGATGAAGTTTGAGATGCAGATTGAGCTCTGAGTGTGAGCCTGAACAAGAGGCCATGAACTGCCAACCCTTTGGATAAAAGGGGGAATGAAGACAAGAGGTGCCAGCCAGGTGAATGGACATTGAGAGACACAGTGGGAGCACAGGAAGAGCAAGACTTGCACGTGGGTAGACTGTGAAAGTATAAAAGCCCAGGGGTTGCTTTGTTGGGGGTCCCTCCTCAGAGCCACCAGCTCAGGCTGTTTCTGTGTTACTGCGCTGAGAACAAACTGCTTTATGGAACAAGACGTGTGAGACTCAGCTATGATGAAATCTGATCTGACTGTGTGAGTGGGGTGTGTGGAGAGCAAAGAGGGACCTGCCACGTCCCTGGAGCCACTCATTGTGAAAGGGCTTTAGTCCCATCAGTGAAAGTCCCTGGCCTCGGGATTGTGACTGCCAGAGAGGCTCATGAACGGTCAGACTGGGAAGTTTCCTTAACATTCACGCTATAATATCTAATCTGATTCTTCTGCCTTTTAGTTACCCCCTTGGTCTGTCAATACATGCCCTTGTAAATAGTCCCTCTCCAACTTTCCTGTAGACTCCTTTCAGGTACTGGGAGGCTTCAATTAGGTACCTCAAAGTCTTCTCTTTCCTAGGCTGGCCGATCTCAACTCTCTCAGCCTTTTTTCGTTGGAGAGGTGCTCGTCCCTCTAATGACCTTGGTAGCACTCCTCTGGACTTGTTCCAACAGGTCGATGTCCTCCCTGACCCATACTCCTCAGGACGGTGAGCTCCACCAGTACATGATCACTGCAGTCCAAGCTGCCTCCCATCTTGATATCCCCAATTAGCTCACCTATGCTGGTGATCAACAGACTCAGTAACACAACCCCTCCGGTAGGGCTGTGTATTACCGGGATCAGGAAGCTATTTTCCATGCATTCCAGGAGTTTCCTGAACTGCCTTCATCTTGCTCTGCTACTTTTCCAGCAGATATCAGGATGGCTGCAGTCTCCCAGCAGGATGAGAGCCTGTGAGAGTGATCCTTTCTGTAGCTGGAGCAAGAAGGTCTCATCAATAGGCTGTCCTTGGACAGGGACCTGTAGTGACACCAACCACAAGGTTCCCTTTGTTGCCTCAGTCTCTCTTTGTTACCCACAGGCTTTTAGCTGCTCATTTCTTCTTCTTCAGCTCACAGGTTGTTCTTCAGAGACGGCTCATCACACTCAATCCACCTCTTGATATAGAGGGCAACCCCTCCATCTCTCCTTCCTCCCCTGTCCCTTCCTAACGGCCTCTAGCCATCAATAGCTGTACTCCTGTCAGGGGATTCATCCCACCAGGATGTAATGGCAGCTANAACCATTTTACCATTTCATGATTCACAGTTAATCTGTGGACATGGTACTTTTTGCTGTATGCTAGGATTTCTAATGATGCAAGGTATTTCTACTAAATATAGGAGCTTAAGATAAAATCATTTGTGATACTTGTTTCTCATGTAACCCGACCTTGACGAAAATTATCAGAACTTCAAAGAAAGCATTTTGATAAAGCACTTGTCAAAACATATCTATAGATCTAACTCTTCATATCTTTTACTTTGCCATTCAAGCAGTTTATGTTGAGGTTAGAGACAGACTCTAAATACCAGCTGAGCATAATAATTCATGGAGATGGAATACTATGATAAAAGCAGCACCACCAAGAAAGCCTTTCCAGCATCCCCATCCTGTTTTCTGCCTGTAAATATGTCTTGAGCCCATCATAAAATCATTGAATCATAGAATGATTTGGGTCGGAAGGGACTTTAAATATCATCTCATTTCAGCATCCCTGCCATGTGCAAGAGCACCTTCTGCTAGACCAAGTTTATATCACAGCCCCATCCAACCTGGCCTCAAGCACTACAGGGATGGGACATCCACAGCTTTTTTGGGCCTGTTCCAGTACTTCACCACCCTCTCAGTTGAGGGATACATCTGGAGTGGGTAGCTCACTTTGCAAGCTGCAAACTGGGATGAAGTTTGAGATGCAGATTGAGCTCTGAGTGTGAGCCTGAACAAGAGGCCATGAACTGCCAACCCTTTGGATAAAAGGGGGAATGAAGACAAGAGGTGCCAGCCAGGTGAATGGACATTGAGAGACACAGTGGGAGCACAGGAAGAGCAAGACTTGCACGTGGGTAGACTGTGAAAGTATAAAAGCCCAGGGGTTGCTTTGTTGGGGGTCCCTCCTCAGAGCCACCAGCTCAGGCTGTTTCTGTGTTACTGCGCTGAGAACAAACTGCTTTATGGAACAAGACGTGTGAGACTCAGCTATGATGAAATCTGATCTGACTGTGTGAGTGGGGTGTGTGGAGAGCAAAGAGGGACCTGCCACGTCCCTGGAGCCACTCATTGTGAAAGGGCTTTAGTCCCATCAGTGAAAGTCCCTGGCCTCGGGATTGTGACTGCCAGAGAGGCTCATGAACGGTCAGACTGGGAAGTTTCCTTAACATTCACGCTATAATATCTAATCTGATTCTTCTGCCTTTTAGTTACCCCCTTGGTCTGTCAATACATGCCCTTGTAAATAGTCCCTCTCCAACTTTCCTGTAGACTCCTTTCAGGTACTGGGAGGCTTCAATTAGGTACCTCAAAGTCTTCTCTTTCCTAGGCTGGCCGATCTCAACTCTCTCAGCCTTTTTTCGTTGGAGAGGTGCTCGTCCCTCTAATGACCTTGGTAGCACTCCTCTGGACTTGTTCCAACAGGTCGATGTCCTCCCTGACCCATACTCCTCAGGACGGTGAGCTCCACCAGTACATGATCACTGCAGTCCAAGCTGCCTCCCATCTTGATATCCCCAATTAGCTCACCTATGCTGGTGATCAACAGACTCAGTAACACAACCCCTCCGGTAGGGCTGTGTATTACCGGGATCAGGAAGCTATTTTCCATGCATTCCAGGAGTTTCCTGAACTGCCTTCATCTTGCTCTGCTACTTTTCCAGCAGATATCAGGGTGGCTGAAGTCTCCCAGCAGGACGGGAGCCTGTGAGTGTGATCCTTTCTGTAGCTGGAACAAGAAGGTCTCATCAATAGGCTGTCCTTGGACAGGGACCTGTAGTGACACCAACCACAAGGTTCCCTTTGTTGCCTCAGTCTCTCTTTGTTACCCACAGGCTTTTAGCTGCTCATTTCTTCTTCTTCAGCTCACAGGTTGTTCTTCAGAGACGGCTCATCACACTCAATCCACCTCTTGATATAGAGGGCAACCCCTCCATCTCTCCTTCCTCCCCTGTCCCTTCCTAACGGCCTCTAGCCATCAATAGCTGTACTCCTGTCAGGGGATTCATCCCACCAGGATGTAATGGCAGCTAGAACATCCCTTTCAAGCAGCATGGTGGCTTCCAGTTCCCTCCTGTTTGTTCCCAAAGCTGCGTGCAGTGCCATAGAGGCACTCCAGCTGTGCCACTAGTCATGTGGCCTTCCTATAGAAACACATTTAATTCCCGTCAGTTCGTTCTCCAGTGTTTCCCTGCTGGCTCTTGTTACCCCAGGAGTTCCTGGCTCATTCCACAAGACTGCAAGTGTGTCCAGGTGTGGTCAGCACTCTGTGATTTCAGAATTAGCAGCACAGAGCCCTCTCTAGCACCCTGTCCCTCTAGCCTTTGCCTCTCACAACCACAGCTAGCCACCCTCAAGTCTGATATTGTCCCTCTATCCTGACACATCTAGCTCTGCAAGACACTCTAGTACCCAAGCAAAAATGCTTCTCCCTCACTGAGAAAGGCAAGACCCATCTGATGCCAGCATGCCTGGTGCTGCATAAATCCTTCCATGGTCAAAGAACCCAAAATTTTTGCAGTGACACCAGCCATGGAGCCATATATCAATAGACTCCATCTGTCTGTTTCTTCCAATGTTGCCGTCTTCAACTGGAAGAACAGAGGAGAATATAACTTGTGCCCTAGAATCCCTTAGCCACTGCCCCAAGAACCCTGAAGTGGCTTTTGGTCACGCTCGGACTGTGCGCTGCCACTTCATCACTCCCTCCATGGAGGATCACTAAAAGGTAGGACTCCAACACCCAGCAATTTTCAATGTGTTGGCTGCAGGTGTTTGACAGATCCTGCCTGCCTTAGGGAGGGAGAACCTACAGTAAAAATGTTTTATTTCTATGCTAATAATTAACAGAGAAAATCCCCATTTTTTTTCTCAAAATACCAAGCTCTCAATATCGTCAGGATGGCATGCAGGGTTCCGATTTATCTCTGAGATAGAAATTGACTGGAAATCATACAATTTTTTGCCTGTTGCAATTTTGAATTTCTCTTTTTTCCAGACATATACAGCATTCCAATAGCTTTGTAAATTCATGCCAGGAATGTACATTCAGATAATCGCAGCATTAAAATTACTAGCTATAGATTAAAATCTTAAAGTCATAAAATCCAATAAAATAAACTAAATACAATTTAAATACATCAGGGACTACGATTCTTAGCCAGTATGAAAATTCATTGTATTTAGTGGGATTGCTTGTAAGGTCCAGGACGGCTCTTCAGTATTTTGCGAATCTACCAATGTTAGTCTGCAGATCACAGAATCTTTATACAGTCTTTATAATTAACATGAAAAAAAGGTTAGCAGCACTGGATATTTTTTTTTTTAATTCAAGTATAGCAAAAATCAATATAATTTAACAGAAAATTGCTGTTAAGCTTCATGTTAACTCAATATATAGGTATGTTTTCTTCAAGTTGCGTTTTTATTTCCTTGGGTAAGCACTACATGTCATAGTTAAAGACTTCTATGTTAAACAAAGAATTTTAATTAAGACTAAATTCAGTTGTAGGAAAACAAAAAACCATCGAGTTTCAGACAAGGAACATCAGAGAACACACCTACCTTTGCCATTTTCTTTACATTTTCTGGTGCACCACCTGGCCCAATATAGTCTCAATTGCATATGTACAGAAAGATATTTTGCTATCGGCAGTAGTTGTTAATGCTTTTTTTTTCCCACTCTCATGGTTCATACAACATACTTTACAGTGTCCAGATGGTTTTTTATACTGGATTATCAAATCACAAAATATTTCAAGTTGGAAGAGACCCATTAGGGTCAGCAAGTCCAGCTCCCTGGTCTCCATGAGGCTACTCAAAATAAAACCATAGGAGGATCATCCAGATGCGCCTTGAACCCTGTCAGACCTCTGACCACTTCCCTGGGTAGACTGTTCTGATCACTCTTTGGGTTCAGAACCCTCCTCTATACAAGATCCTCTGTCACCAAGGAGGATCCAGCTCCTCCTAATTTATAATCATCATCAAACTAACCTAATGTACATTTGACTCCTGCATCCAGAAAATTTATAAAAATACTAATGACACTGGCCTAAAATTGAGCCCTGTGGAACTGTGATCAGCTATTTCTTGATTTTTCCATCCATTTGAAGTTTTGCCTGCTGCACCTCTATTTAGGTTACTTTCTTTCTTTGTGGATTTAAAAAAAAATCTTTAAACATTTGAGAAACATTTTCAAATTAAAGACAAACTTATGTAAGATAATACATGTTCCACAGAATCCTTTTTATTAGGGATAAAATTTCAAGAAAAATCAATTAAAAGTGCTCAAAAGTGGTCACTATTCTACCCAAAATCCAGTTCAAATTAGCAGTCACTTGCACTGCATGGTAGGTATACAGACAAACTGTTTTGCAGAAAATGAAAAAAAAAACAGAGTGAAGAAATTTTCATTCATTCCTCTGTGGATCAAATATACCAGGTAATGCATCTATCAAAATGAACATAAAGATCACCAGATCTTTAATATCAAAATCCATAAAAACACCCAAGTCATGTACTCCAGTGTTTCATTGGCCTTACCATTGAAAAGGTTTTTTGCTGATTTCTACATTGATCTTTTTTCCTTCTTGCAATCTGAGCTCATTAGCACTCTCCTCTCCACTGAAGGGAAAAAAGCCATTCTTTTCCTTTTAGCAAGCACCCTTCTAATTATATCAGTAACTGGCTCACAGTGTTTACTAACCTTTTCTCAAAGATAAACATTTAAAGACCTTTCAATTCTTTCTTGCAGGTCACATTTGCTCATGCACTGCCCTTTTCTGGATTCACCTCCATTTATATGATTCTCCTTACATGCCCAAACACACATGTTCTCCTGGTAAGAGATCACACATGTTACTCAGGAAGCAATACTGTGACCCATTCGTGTTTCTCTTGTATGAGATAAGAACTAAATTTTCCTTAAAAGCACACATGCTGATCTTGTGGAGTCCCTCTGTCAACATGCTAGCTTGTCCTCTCTTGAGTTTCATCTTAGTTTTTCCCCAGGCCATTTAAAAAAAAAATTTCTCCTACAGTTAGTCATCTCCAAATGTAAATAAGACTTTTTAACTTCCATTAAAATATGGAAATCCTGAGACCCCTTATGGAACTACAAAAGATACCTATACTCATTTCAACAGGTAATTTGTGGTAACAGATTCTCTAAATGCTGCTACTTACGCCTGCAATATTTTCAATTGAGAGCATTTTATTCTTTACCCTTTTAGGCTACTATATTAACCAGTGTCAAAAGCTCGTGGCATTTATTATATCTCCCCTATCCAAGCTTCTTTTCACCTCGTTATAATTTGTTTTGACTTATTTTGTTCTTGATAAATCCAAGCTAGTTATTACTCTGTTCCCTGTTATTTTTCAAAAGCTCAAAATCTTGGAACTGAAAGAGCTCATTAGTCCGTGCTTCCTGGGTCTCCTATTTCTACATAAAAGTTAGTACCAGGCATACACTTTCCATTTTTCTAGCACTCCTGTTGCACAGCACTTCCCCATCATTTCTTAAATGCAACTTCTAACCAGTCTGAAATTGCTTAGGTCACTAAGCATGCAATTACCACATTTATCTGAGCAGACGATTTGAAAACATCTAATTTATCTAAGTGGTGTCTTATCTGTCTTTCCCAGAGTTCAGCTTGAAACTTTTGTCATCGGTATTTTGTTAGCCATGTGCTTCTGGCTGACCTTTTTGTGAAGACAAAGTGTAACAAGACTTATATATCTATGTGATGATTTGGGAAGGGAAAGGGTTTCCTTTTCCCTTCAATTTCCTTTTGCCAGTAAGAGATTTGTGAAACTTGTAATTAACTCACTTTAAAAAGCTTTTGTTTTACCCTTGACATTTTCTTCTACTTAACCTCATTTTGTACCTTGACTTTTCAACTTTGTTACTACATATTCATATTATATTTCTTTTCCATCAGACTGTCAGCTTGATAACCAAGTTTGCATTTTGTGTTTACTCACTCCTTGAGGTTAGTAAAGTTGTCATGACTTGGACTTATTTACTCCACCTAGCCATCCTATTCTATCCAGTTTTCTTCCTGTGTAACCTTAAGTAACCATTCTGAGAGCTAGTTGGAATCTGTTTTCTGGAAGTTCATCATCTCTTTTTTTGCTTTCTTCTCTTCCCAAAGATCACAAAACCTTATTTCAGTTTCAGTCATTATCAGTTCAAAACCTCAGACAGTTTCCCAGTTCAAAACCTCAGACTTTGATTTCCCTCTCTACTTGTTGCATCCCTCTCTGCTTGTTCTTTAGCAAAAGAAATCTTTCACTTGTCAGCCCCTGCATTCTCTTTGGCAGCCTGGGTCTTCACTTGGGTTTGTTAAAATCTTCCATTGAACTCATGTTTTTCACATGGTGCTTTCTACATTTTGTTTGTCATGTACTCAGGGCAGGAAAATTGTCTTCTTCATGTTCAAAATCACACTTTTTTTTTTGCCTGAGCAGAATACAGACAGGAATACTAGCAGTCCAGTAATGAGTAATGTCACAAAACCCATTATACCAATTAAACAATGTTTCTGACCGTGCATTAAGATTTTCAGCTTCTCCTGTTTATAACCCACATTCGTTCGCTTATGTGCTGACATGCAAGATTTTTTTTTTACTTTTATTAGCTTTTGTGAATGACTTTACCTAGTTTTGCTGTCTTATCTAAAGACCATTTATGATCATCCACTGTTTCTCCTTACATCCTGCTCCTTGATCTTCACTCAAGGAATAGGTCAAAGTGTAGAGGTGGTTTCTCCTCGTGTTTAGGTAAATATGTCTTGTCCAGAAGCCCATAAGCATCACTGCAAAAAGTTTTATACTCATCTTTGAAAAATGCCAGTATTCAATGTTACTCAAACTTCTGAGTTAAAATTACACTGGGTAATTTTACAAGGGGTAAGAGGTTTGTCCTCAATTTTTTAAACAAGGCCAGGAAAATTTAAAGGAATATTTCTGTTCATCTTTCAAGTAAACATTGAAGCTTAGTTCTCTATGCAACTATAAGAAGGTGCTCTAGAAGCCCTTTTCTTTTTTACTAAATTCAGTAAAATCTGAGAATAATTCTCCTCTTTGATTTGATCATTCCATAGTTGCCTTTTTCATGACTTGTTAACCCTTCTTTGAAGCAGCTGGTTTCTGAGATCCTTGGATACAGTCTACTAGAGTAGCCAGGACCCTGACACAGCAAACTGAACAATTGCTTTCTGATGCTCTTTAGTCATTTTTGTCCATTTTTTCACTAGGGGCCAAGCTCTTGCTCCTAAGACTGGATACCAAGAAATTAATTACTGTACATTCATCAGTTTTTAGACAGGATGCTGAAGAACTCAAGTAGTGAGAGGATGAGCACCGAAGTACTCTTCTTCTGATGTGCAGACAACAAGGAAACTCCACTGCATCAAAGCCTGGCAGCTATGCACCTACAGAGCTGATAGCACTACCCAGGTCCCAGTGACAGGAGGGGTGGGTGATAGGCACTCCAAAACCAGCAGTGCAGGAAGAAACCAAGACACTCACATGAAAAGCAGTTGAGACTACAGGAAACACAGATGAAAACATCAAGTACTGGATATGATTACCCTAAATCATACGAGAGTCTCATACCAAATGAACCAATATTTCAGTGTCCCTAAAGCACAGGAAAGATGTCAACATCTGCACTGTTGAAGTGACCAAAGTATTTGATTAAGATGACAGGGATGACAATGAAGAATAAGAGCAAGAAGCAAACTGCTTCAGAGAACACTGGGAGCCGTAAATCTCCATTTCCTAATTGAAATCATAAAATCTCCACTTCTCTGACCATTCTAGAAGAGCATACAAGAATTGTTTACTATGAATGTTACTATATTACAGATTTAACTGAAACCCAAACATATCAATGCTTCCTGCAATGACCGAACATCAGTAACATCTTAGTGTATGCCTTTCTAACTTAAGAAAACTAGAATTCTAGATTAGTACCTATGACTCTTGCATGAAGTCTGGTTTTTCCGATTCCCCGTTTAATCTGATTTACGCATTGTATTGGGCCAAACAGCACCTGAACAATACAAGCTCAGTAGCCGAAAAATTTTAAAACCAAAAGTTTTGCTTTTTCCTATAAAATTTTTAAAGTCAGTAGACTTTCAAGAACAAGCAGTAACAGATGTTACAGATGACAGGAAAAGAAGTCTTTGTCCAAGGAAGCACAGGAATAGTTCTGTGAAAAAATCCAGCTCATATGTGTACCATCAAAACTAGATGATTAAGTTTTAAGAGAGTGTTTTCAGAAGTCTTATGAGCTGTTTTATGTATTGCTCTTTGTGCTTTATTCCTTCTCCTGAGCCCAAGATTTTACCCCTAGAACGCCTGTGAAAGGAAAGAAAAAAAACCCTCTTTTGTTTTTTTTAAAAACACTGAATACTTTATTCCATATTTAAGTGCTATTATTTGTATTGCCAACTCGTTTCTCTGTTAAAAGAATCAATATAGTGTCTAACATAGAGCAGTAGCAATGGCCAGCCTGAATGGAAAAAGTCCATGGTGGAGTTGGGAAAGCATAAACAGGGGTAGGAGGCATCTCCTGAAAAAAACCTGGAGGGAATTAATATCAAGTGTAACTGCCTGTGCTGAGGAATGGACATGTGAGCTTCATCTGAACCTTATACAATTAACACAGGGAGCAAAATTGGTCTTATCTAAGTTTTCAAGAACATCTGGTTTCCCAGCATAAGATGACTGAATTGGTATTGAACTCCATGTTCAGCAATTATCACATTAATTAAAATATCTAATGGGCAGTGGTATTTACCCAGGAGAATTCTAGGGAAAGACAAGACTGGGGATTGGAGCATCTCACACACTGAAATTGAGCAAGAGACAGTGTCTAACCTCTGAGGAACTTCCATGTTCTTTGAATGGGACAGTTGCTAATTTCTAGAAATGTAACTCAAAATTTTCAAATGGGGTGTAAATATGAATTCTCAAAAACAGAGGTTCTTAAATTTTTTATCTGAAAGGAATTATCTCCGTAGCTGCAGCTCATTTCATAAAACGTCTCAGGTAAATAAAACTCTTCTTTATTCTAAAAACAGAATTTGCAGGCACTCTTACTGTAGTCTATAACTTGCATGACATATCTTCTCACATTGATGAGAAACAAATCAAGCCTGCAAGTTTCTCTTTCACTGCCAGTTATTGTCGAGAGCCAAATTTTCTCCTACTTCTCTTAAACTAAAATTGCCCTTTACTCTCCCAGTTTCTTAATTGCATGAGAGTTTGGTGCAAATCACAGAATGAAAAACAGAGACCAACAGGTAAGCTCTGTGATGCAACCCAAACTGGAGAATGTCCACCCACCTCCTTGTGCCCTGTAAGCATTTTTCTTATAAAAATGGGGGAGAAAAATAATAAAAAATGTAGGATTTTAGAATTTCCTTTAGGTGCTCTTTTCTGTAAGTGCAGCTTGGCTGGAGTTACACCTCTGAACTGTAGGAGAAAGTACCAATGGAAGGCAAATGCTCTCTGGGCTCCAGGGACATAGAGGAAGCAGTGCTGTGCAGTGGGTCTGCAAGGTTTTCATGATCTCTGTGCGGATAATCATCATCATCATCAGTTTATTCTCTGTTAGTGACAGCTCCTACAGGCAGGTAAGAGCTGAGTGAAGTTAGCCAGACAGCCCACTCTGGTCACCAGGCTAACAAATACCACCAGCTCATAACACAAGAGCACCACACAGGAGAGTTTTCCAATTCCAGCTGGAATTGCTCTGTCAGTACAGAGTAATTTGCTCGGAAAAGAACTGGTAAATTACCCATACCTTCTAGATCATTGTATTGACCTTTTTTTGGTTTTTTATTTTGACAGCGCAGGAGGCTTCCCAACTGAGAATGGGTTTCATTAGTATCACACAACAAATAGTAATCATGACTTTTCCATCAGCCTTGTGACAGTAAATTAAATTAGTTCACGTCATTGTTCAGAGCTTAAAATGCTTCCTTGCAAAATTAACTCTTTTTCTTAAAAAAATTAATGACATATTTTAATCATTTTACATCCAGAGAAGCTGGAATCTATTTTTATGAGAAGTCTTTCATTAATTATAGCCAAAGACACTTCAAAACTTGTTTAACTTTAAAAAAAATCCAAATCCAAATATAGATGATTGACCTCCATGAAGTTCAAACTGAGCAAGGTAAATCTTGATAAAAATGTCAGTAGGAATTAATTTATCAGTGGGCAAAAAAATACATAATGTGGTAGAGCCTAGGGGATTAGGGAGTAGGATGTTTCACCCACTTGAGATTTTACATTTATATCATTGAGTCTTTCAGGAAGGGGAAAATATTTCTTTGTTCTTACTATCTCATTTTGTATTTTCCTTCCAGGAAAAAAAAAAGAGAAATACAAGATTTATAACTTCCTTATGAAAAAAGAAAGAAAGAAAAGGAAAGGAAAAAAAAAAAAAGAGTGCATTGGGAGAGTAATCCTACTGCGGATTGCTGATTAAGAGTTTTCTTTGAAACAGATTTTAATTTAGATATCTAGAGGAGATTTTGTGAAATCCACTTGAAGTCTGATATCCATACCTCAAAAAACAAACAATTTTGCTGGAGCCTGAAATTGCAAAGGTTTTCATTTCCACCCATTAGACAATAATGTTATCATTTATCCTGTCATTCCAAATTTGCTTTAAAAGGTGTGATCTTCACATGTAACCCTTCTTGCTCTGTCAAAATTACCAGTGTGAAATTAGAAGGAAAAGTGACAATAGTTTGACACCTTACTGTACAGTGGTCTGACCCAGCCTGAGTGAACAACATGAGCATAATGGAATATCTTGCCATGTTTGCATGCACAGATTGCTTATCCGGCTCCAGCACATAAACAAACCATTTTACACCAAAATATCAAATGCAATTTGCTTTAGAAAGCAATGACATTTTGCTCTCTAAAGAACTTCCTCACCAAGAGTGTAACAGAAAGGGAATAACACTGAAGTCACAACTCTCCAGGTGATGTGTGATTGAAGCAGTCCATACACACTCAAGCCCTCATTCTGGGCACAGCTGGAAGTTGTATTCCCCAAGCATCTCATCTGACACCAGGTTTCCCAGTGTCTCAGTCCTCCTTCTCTAGGCTGAATGATGTCAGGTGCTGCCAATTGACCCCTAAAGATGTACAGACAGACATGGTAGTGAAAAGATTCCCTCTGTGTTAGAAGGAAACCTTGTGATGCATGCTGTGCTTCCAGGCAAGCAGAAACCAGCAGAGATATGACTAAACTCACTGGCACCCAGTAGAGGATGCAAAACCAGGACAATCCCATCAGCATCCGTGAAAAAAGACCTGCTTGAGAAGAACAAAGCAAGGGAACCACTGCAAGGGGACTTTACCACTACTGCAGTGTGTCTGACAATTTGCTTACCAACCTTGTCTTATGGTTTCACCCTCTGTGATAAACATGAAGCTCAAGGTACACACACATCTATCACTTAATGGCACACCGAACTATCAGTGAGGGAGCACAGGAAATATGACTGATAACCAGCCTCTGCTCCCTTCCTGCCTTCCACAGAAGGAGGAGGGAAATAGTGTAGAACAAGGATACCTAATTTTATAGTGCGGCTTTAGGCCCAGGTTCATTCTGTCTGTCTAAGTGCTTAATGAAGCCACTAAATCATCCTAGCTTTCCTCTGCAGTCAATAAAGGAAAACAATGGGCAGAATTACCTGTTATATTAAAGGCATACCCAAGGGCAACAAGATTCCTATTATCAGTGTCTTAGCCAAGAAAGAACTGATTGGGCCAAAATCCCTTACTACTTACTTCAATAAAGTAATACACTTTATTCAGTTTATTAATTAGTGATCTACACAATCATGAATTTAAGCATATTTGTCAGGCTTTCTTCAATTCAGAAATAGCTAAAAAAAACATTAAATAGTTTACTAATATTATGAGTATTTCAGCTATGTCCATGGGATGGACATAGTTTAAGGTTACTGGAAAGACAAGGAAACATTCTGTGGATTTGCAGGAACAGTTCAATCAAATGTGCCTCTATCAATTTGTATTTCTTACTATGAAAACCTTGAATTTTATATTTGTGTTTCCAATTAGACTTTGTCTAATATGTGTTCTCCTATTTCAATAAATTAAATTTCCACTTTAATTATTACAATTTTAGAAGTAGGGCATTTGGCCATAATCTTAACAGTAAATTCATTATGATGTATACATAAAGCAGAATACATGAGTAGTCTTTTGGAATCATGTGTGTTTGCTATGTGTAACACATAAACAGATTAGAATAGCTGAGAACACAATGGAACATTCAATGCAAAATATGTCCTGATAATATTATTTCTGTTCAAATAAATTTTGAGGGGAAAAATCTAATTACATTAGAAAGTCATTTCAAGAGAAAGAAAAGAAGATTAATAAAGCTATGCAATGCCACAAAGATACAGTCACCTGACACCTTAAAATTAGGAAAAAATGTAATTTCACAACCTCAGGAACCATTCATACAAAAAGAAACTTCTTACAGTTACTTTCTGGGAAGTGTGATTGGCAGTATTCTTGTGTAAAGTTAGTATAACCTTGGAAATGCCTCTTGGTGTTAATTCATATAAAGAGCAATTGTAAAAAAAAAAATGGACAACGAAGTGTAAGCATATTTTTCTTTAAGAAAGGTGTCCTTGATCTTTTTACTCCAGATGAATTTCATATGAACTTCCTTCCAGATTTTCTTTGCACTTGACAAAGTGGAAAATTATCCTTTTTGACCTCCATTGTAGGTACTTTTAAAGGAGATAAAAGAGTTTTGACAATATGGCTGCTCATTCTCCCAAACAAATTGTACCACTTCCTCCCGCTGGTCCTGCTACACCCCTGTGAGGAGGTGCAGGGGTTAGGCTCATGCAACATTGCCATCTGGTGATGAAGTGCTTTCATTACTCCGTGAGCAGGTTAGACCTCGCTTTGCAAAAAGAAACCTGGACAAGATGGCTGCTTTTCTCACCCATGACTGACCACCTTTGAATCTCAGTAGGCAAGATAAGTGATTTCAGAAAAATGGGCAATGTCCCATTAAAAAAAGCTATTTTCTTGTATATAGTTCTTATCATCCACTACAAGAAATTGCTCTGTGTTATCACCGCGCTGTGAGAAGCTCCAGCTGCATCTCTTCCATTGTGCCTACAAGTAAACAGTGGAAATAGTTCTGCTGGTTTTCAAAGAATAAACACAAATTGCATTAGTGATTTATTGACATAGGGGAGAAGAGAAAAGCAAAAGCACTATCTCAAGAATCAAAATTCCAGTTAAAAAAAAAAAGAAGTAATTTGTTGCTATTGCACTAGAATGATTGCTAGAGATCTGAAAGGCAAGAAATTTGTTGCTTTTTTGGATTTTTTTAATCCCAAAAGAATCAATGTTGGTAAAGTTCATAACTTGATATTATTAGGCCACCGTATGGAAAAACAAAATCGTGACATTAAGTTTTTTGCCTCTATGTAAGTCACTAGAAGTGAACGTCAATAACCCATATCAACAGCTTGTCAAGCCTGCAGCATCACTTGTTACATCCACAGAACAGTACACAAAAGTAATAACAAGTATGCAGACGTATGCATACAGAACAAAACTCCTTTTAAAAATAAGTGACAGAAATGTGTACAGTCATGCAAAAAAGCATTTGCGTTTTAATTTCTGAGATAAGATTAGGCTTTAGGTTCATGTCTGCCAGCATCCCAGCAAGACTGGAGCAATTCCAGCTAATTTTGATGACAAGTTAGCGTTCCGAAATAACCAAACTCATACAAATGAAAATCTTCTGAAGGAAAGACATGGCTTTTCTACAATTTATATGGTTTTTTTCTGGACAGACAACCGGCTAGGATACCAGCGGGACCCTACACACTGAAAAGAGCAGGGGTGAATGCAGTGAAGGAGAGAGTTGTGGTCAGGGTGAGCTTCGGGAGAGATTCTCAGTTACTTCCAGCTGATCACAGATGTGGAATACAGGAAAGAAAGAACAAGTTTTTGCCAAATTCTAGCTAAGGAACGAGAGTCATGCCTGGAGAAATAAATCAGTTGAAGCTACAGAACATTCTAATGGTGGAAATAGAGAGCTTCTTTTTCGGTCTGGTACAAAAAAAAATCTATTTACACTAGCCAGTGCAAAAAAGTTCTCCCTGGTGTACTTGTAAAGAGTACCTTAATTCACCTTTATTTAAAATCATATGAAAATGTATACACTGAAAAGCAAGTGGAGAACCTGCCGTGCACCCTCGTGATGTAAAGACATCACAAGCAGACCTTAGAAGCTTGATATCTCATGTCAGAACCATTGGGAGTTTAAGTCAAGCCACTGCAGGAACATAAGGTGCTCTTGTTGCATTGTCATTTATTGGTTTTAGAATTACATAATATGTAAGCATATTACAAAAGTAATTCAAAAGGACAAATTAGGGTCCAGAGGCCACAAAACTGACACTGAGAACAAGCACACTGCTGCTGCATCTTAGGTTTGCCTGGACCACAGAACACTACAGATAGCCTATGCAGTAAAATTAGGGAAAATATATTGTGAAAGGGAAGTTCCTCAAAAGATTCCTAGTCTCCATTCTGTGAGATGAAATATGGGCCACATTAAGGTGGCTTGCTTTCTTACAGCAGCTTTCTTGGGAGCTGTAGAGCAGATTTGAGCACCGCCAAACCTGAAGGGAGTTTCTTTGCATTTGACAGCTACAACAATAATAGAATACTTTTTTCCTCATTTTAGGGCACAGGAAAAGGTGAGAAGACTCATATATGCTCTTTTTACTGCAATTGTAGTTTTTTGCTGATCTGGCTGCATTTTGACCCTCTATCTACAGTAGCTTTTGTGTATATCCAAGCACTGCTGCTTCTTCAAAGCAGAGTCACTAACAGAAGCTTATGGAAAGTTATGTTAGTAAATTAACTTCAGATGGAGATGTTTCTGCTTTTTGATGAGCAGATCTAAATAGGGGAAATAAATGTCATGGATAAAGTTCTCGATTTGTTTGTATTTCCAATTATTCCATTTGTTCAGGTATGTTCTGAATCAGTAATTGGTAATCAAAATTGGTAGTCAGTAATCAAAAAAGCTGGAAATAGGAAGAGCAAACTTTTTTGTTTTTGATGTTTGGAAGCAGTGTTACAGAGGGACAGACATGAGCACATGCCAGGCACAATACTTCTGCTTTTTTCTTCTCGGCGTTGTTCTCCCTGCTTAAAACCAAGAAAGAAAGGTGAATGACAATGGAAAAATCCCAAGCACTGTGCTGCATGAAACAGTAAAAAAAAAAAAAAAAGGGTATTTTTGGGTTTGTTTGTTTCTGGTTTTTTAAAATATGATGACATTAAGATTCTCAGGAAATTCTCTGAGTAAAGATTTCCTTTAAAAGTCAACACATCTCAGGTACAGATCCCAGAGGAAGCGACATTTCATCTCATGTTCAAGGTCACTAAAATCCTCTGAAAATAAATTATGAATGGGAGAGAGACTGATCATGTCAAATAGCAAAGCGTAGAGCAACACTAAACAAAAATCTTAGTTGCCTGAACATGTATAGTTTTTATTCTCTTAAGGTAACACAAAGGCATTGCACAGGGGGGCCAGTGAGGCTCCATAAGTGTCGTGTTTCTTGTGCTGGTAGAGTCCTTCCTCGAAGGAATGGAGACATGTCTGTTATGTCAATGTTACCCTTTAATTCTTAATCACAGATTTAATTTCCGTAATTCCTAGATCCATTAAACATAATGGAAGGTGCTATGCACTGTCCTGCCACTCTCAGAGAGGATAATGTCAGAAGTGCAGCAGCACAACCATTTAAATGATTCTGGAACAAGCTCTCTATTTCTTAATTCCTTTCATGACTTTACAGCCTACTGATACTCTGTTTAGGCATTTTAACACGGCTTTAGAAAAAGAGGAGACCATTAAAAAACAAACATTCAAATAGACAATAATGCAAAAATGAGCCTTTAAAAATGGCAGATCCACCTCACCAGGTGCAAGATCCAGCTTCAGATGACACTGTAAGGAGTGCAAGAAAGCATTTAAAAGGAACCTAATTAAGAAAACTGACTGGCACTTGGTCTCATTGTTGGTCTTTTGGTGTAGGGAGAAATCAATCTAGCACAGAAGACTTGACAGCTGTATAACATAAAGGGCAAACTGCAAACTGGAGACTAGGTCCAGACTAAATTCTACATTACGCATTCAGAGAGGGGTCTGCCAGCATTAAATCAGAGAAACAGTCAAATACAGGGAGCGTCTGAGCCCACAGAGTAGTTGACTTTAGCAGACCCTACACACAGCAATTTGCCCTGTGTTTCACCTGCAAAAAGAGAAGCAAGCTGTTGCTTTTTGAGTAGTGAAAAAATAAGTATATTCTTCTCCAATGCACAGGATTTTTCATGGGAAAACTCTGAAGAAGTAGTGGATTTTATTCCTCCAAGATTTATTTTTAACCAGCAGAGGCATTCATGTGTACAGTAGTATGGAGCTTTCTTAATTCCTTTCCATTCACTACTTATCTGTGTGCATTTGAAAATCTAAGAGATTCTTTGCCAAAGAGGAAGTAAAAGGGCATAGTCACATATGTGCATACAGAATTAATGCAAAATCAACATAAAAGTAAAGATGACTGGTTCATATCAAATAATCTGTAAGAGAGTCACATCATAGGAGATGGGGTGGTAACACAGACACTTAAACAAATACACAGGATAACAAAAAAACAGGGGTTTTTAAGAAAGAATTGTAAATTGCTTTAAAATTTTGACTTATGCCAAAGAAAAGCCAGAGAAAGACATTTACTATATACTTGTTCTATCGCATCATATACTACCTACTTAAAATAGAGCTTTAGAAACCTTCGCAATATCTGGACAGGAATGTCATCTTCATGTGACCATAATGAAGGCACATAGCTTCTACAAAACCTCGAATAGTTGCCACCCACATGCATAGAAATGTATTATTGCTAAACTAACAATATACCTGTACCAAGCTGGTACAACCAAAATAGGGCCCCTGATCCTAGTGCCAATGAAAACTTTTGCACAATACACACAATGAGATTGATTAGAGATATAGAAAAAAAGCTCATGCAGCAAGTCAGCTGAACCTGGGGAAAAAAAGGCTCAGAAGTATTTCATTACAGAGTTTTTGACCTGAAAAACATAAAATTCCGTCATTTTTTGTCCTTATATTGCTACAAGCAGATGATGCAAAGTGCTGCTGAGAAGTTAGCAACTCATTTTGTGCCACAGACTAAAGCTACAGTTGCTAGGCCTCAAAAAATGCAGCAAACAGATACTTTCCTAAAAGCTTCTACCACCAATTAACAGAACATATGAAAAAAATGCAAGTCTTCTTTATAGTCAGCAATTGAACTTACTAGCTATTGATACCTCAAATTGAATTTCATTCTGCATTACCATCCCAAATCAGTTTGGGTCATCTTTGTTTAAATATGACACTCAGTCTCTGAAGTCTCTTACTGTGGGAGTAAGAATTTAACATAGTCTTAAGGAAATAATTTCAGTGCTCAGATCTAATGCATTTAAGTGTGTGTTCTTTATTTCTGGATACAGCTTTATTGCCAGACAGTTTTTTGTCTTTTGTTTCCTTTGGCTATCCAGTCAGCACTAATTTTACCTCTCAAGGACAGGTTTGTCAATCAAGTCACGTGGTAGTCTGAAGGCCACCCCAGCTGGTGTCCTGTGGCCCAGACAAATGCCAGTCAGCAGCACTCACGCCAGTCCATGGCACAGTACATTTCAAGCATGTATGAGCTAGCCTGGGCACAAAAGGAATGCAGCTACAGCCACACTCTGTTAAACTGCCCATGGAGGTGTATCAGCACCACACCTAGCTCTAGGCATGGCTCAGGCACTGCCAGCTTCAGCATAGACATGCGTGTGGGGGAAGGGGACCTGTGCCTCTCTCACTGTGCGGGACAGACAAAACATTTACACCTTCCTTTGACAAGGTGACGAGAGCCGTTCATCATACTGCAGAATAACCAAAATCTTTGGTCTAAAAAATGTAATCCACCATGACTTCATGCTGATTTCAGAACTCATCCACACACATACACCAACCAAGGTCATGTCTGCACGTTTAATTCCATAGCATAGGAAGGGGGCGGCAGAAGAAGAGACATTTTGAAGCCTTTTTATTTTGTTGAATCTCAAGCACGCCACTTTGCTATTAGTTACAGTAAAAATTGCTTTTTATTTTGACATCTGCCAAATGGACAAGTCCCCCGCTTTACACAGACATCCTACCATTCAGTCTCCTCCTTAGGGATGTTCTGTAGAAACACTAACCAGCACCTAGTCTAAAAGATCAGAAGCCTTGATGAATTGTGTGATGTTTTTTAATCAAATAGGCTTTCACAAAGGGGCAGGCAGGAATCAGACAATGTGAAAAGCATTTCAAACATCTTCTGATAGAAAAATTTGCAGATCAATGACAGTGGACAAAAGTTGAACTTAAAAAGACTTTTGATCACAACTCTTACAGTTTCTATTAGAAATTAACTTGATATAATAAATTTAAATTTAGACAGCCTGAAAAACAGAAGCATATAAATTTGTGAGTTTGGTTTCATTCATTAAGATTATAAAAGCTTATTTGTAAAATTAAAAAATACACTTGGATTTTATGTTCTGGTGTGGTCAAAACCTGCACTTTTTAGGTCTGATAAAGATGAGCTTGAGAGGTCCAAAAGAGGAAAAGGAGTGCAAAGGTAAGGACACCTATATGCTACCATCTTTCTTTCACTAAATTATGACAGTTCAGGAGGCAAAAGCTACCACCTCCACCAGTCTCTTTCACAAGAACCAGCTTTCATAATTTACCTGCCAGGAGCAATGCTGTCACACAAGAACAGAGTGTATTACCACCTGCACATTCAGAGTAGGCAGTCAATTCAGGTAGATGCTGTTCCTTGTACTGGGCATCAGTGCTACCCCAGGCCCCTGTCAGTAAGAAAATCAGTTTTCTCAGGTACAGCTGAATGCTAGCACAGGCAGGAATACCATTGGATTATTTCATTTTCTTAATTTGTTCACTTAATCATGCTTCTTCAGAGGCCTTGGTTCTGCTGGATTAGGACTAATTCAGGTTCCACTTCAGGGAGTTTTCCAGGCCACTCAGTAATTCTCAGCACAAGGTTTGACCCAAGCCCCTGATTCAGATGTCTGTATATCTTTGGCCCCAGAAACACAGTATACTAATTCTGCAAGTCTGATGTTAACTAACCCTTATGTCAAAGACATAATCACTGTATCAACATATTAGTCAAGAACCTCGATTTTCAATTTTATTTTAAGAATATGTATAGNAAATACCAAAAGAGGAAGAATGTTAGACAATTACTAAAACCACTCAATACTAAAACTGAGTGCAGTTTTAACTAATTCAAACTGACATAATGGTTCCCAAGGTTGAAAGCCTATATAACACCTTTTGAAATTATTATATAAGCATATCTGTTGAATTTATAGACTGTAAAACATTATAGATTTAAAATGTTGTGAGGTTTTATTTGTGTTGAAAGGGTCTTTTGGTCTAAGTCTATGATGGAAGACAAGGAGGCTCT
>VZRF01009596.1:47930-123168 GCA_013396875.1 Vireo altiloquus
AGACCTGGAGTATATCTTGGGAGAGAGGTGAAGTGAAAAGAAAGGAGAAAAAAACAGAGAAACACAATTAGTCTTTTCTTGTAAACATTGTTTTGACTTTTGAGCCATAAAAACTGGGAGGCAGCAGTGAAATTATACTTTCAGTAGCCAAGGAGGAAAAAAAGCTCTTGATTTTTTGTACTATTTACAACAAAAAAAGCTCTTGACAACATGGACTGTTGTCTAGTTACTTTAACAACTATGCATGGATAAGGCTATATAAAGCTGCAGAGTACATTTGGAATGAATATATATGCACAGATATCTGCATGGGACACAGAGCATTCGTTTATTCATAAATTTTATTCTCTGTATTTGTCATGAGCAAGGCTTGATAAAATTATTTTCCTAAGAGACAATTTGCTGGGGAAATCATGGCAATTCCCATTTCAGTTTTCTTTAAACCCTTCAGAGAAACAGCAGTCAAAAAAAACTCATAATTCAATAAAAAACCCCATTCTTAAAATTGTGAAGCCTTCTTCTAAAGCCAGCTGCCTGCTTTTCCTTGCAACCTATTTTTATAGCTTTTTTGTTGCAATATATATATGCTTGTCTTGTTCTAGGCTGAACCTGAAAAATAAGAAAAAAAGTTAGTATAGATGAAAAGATGAAGAACACTTAGGAGCAGCTTACTATGGGATATTACCCAGAACGGGAGACAAGAAACTGGAGTTCTAGCATTATTAGACAGCTTAGTTACGTTCTTCAATCATGAAACTGTTAAAAGCAACAAAAGGATCGATAAAGTCAAGATATGAGATGGTGTTTTGTGAAGGATTCATCTCATTCTTTTTTTCCAACCACAAACTCTTGACTCAGTCATACACCAGAAGGAAAACAGTTGAGTTACCTGCCTGTTACACAGAGAATGTCCAGAGCTATTAAAATACCACAATGAACTAGAATTTTTGGGCTCCAAAGACAAAAGCTGGCTATAATTGATTTGTTTTCCTCAAGGCAAAGTTTCTGGGGAAAGTAATTGAAATATCATCCCCCTTTTTGTTTTTGCAGCCTCTCTTAGAACTTCGATAATCGTAAGTCTATGTGCAAGCAACAAACTCTCATGAGTGTGCAATCCTAAAGATAAACTATTTCTTTCCTACTTGAATCTTGCACATCCAATGTACACTCCAAAACAAGAATTATTGAAGGCATCAGCATTTGTTCTTGGGAAACACTCAAGGAGAGATAAAAGAAATAACTTTGCTGTTTGTACATGTAGCTAATTGAATTTAGTCTTTTTTTTTCAGCTTCTACTACCTAATGTAAACCTCTTTGGCACTCCCTTGCCTGACCCAAAAGCACTTCTCAGTACCTGTTCTTTTAAACAGCTTTTAACATTGTGTTTAATTAATGCCTTGGGCCCAACAGATATAATTTTCTTGATTTTCTGCTAATTTAAATTCCTTGGATTTTACTCCAAAATTCGAGAATATTCAACACACTCCACAATACTAGGACTAAATTTTACATCATTCCAAAACAAAGAAGAGGTCTCTTTCAACACCTCTGTGACAGCTAAGTCCTGTTGACATTTTTAAGATCAGCAGCTTAGTAGTGAACTGTGCTTTCCTATGAGCCCAAAATAATCCACTTAAGTTATTGAACCACTGCCCTTTGGGTGAAAACATTCAAAATCATTTACAATTTTTACAGCTCTACTCATTATCTATGTTGTGTAATTTTATTGTTTTCCTCCTGAATTTTTGTTTTTCAGCTCAGTTAAATGTTCAGACACATATTAAAACAGTTTAAAAATTATGACCTTCTGGACCTCAGAATGCGAATGTTTGCTATGGAGCTTTGAATATGGTCCCCATACCAGCACCAAAATAGAATCTCAAAGTATCTCAAAACATATTTCTTTTAATTACTTAACTGTTTCACTTGACTCACATTTACACTGCTTCTCTCCTCTCTGTGTCATCTAATAGTGGAATCTGCAGCTAGTTTGTTGGAAGTGAATGAGAGCCAGAAGTGCTGCATCCTTTCCCATATGGGGAGTTCTGAAGCACACCAAGGTTGGATTGCACGGGCCTGCCAACATTGCCAAGCACATGTGGCCACCAATAGCGAGGACTGAACCTTGCTGGTAGCAATATTTATGCAGCTCAAGAGCCAAACCTTCCCTAGCACAGATTTGGAAACAGATAGGTGAGGGTCTGCCAGACAACAGTCCTCCTTCGGTACCAAGTGATAAAATGCATTTGTCCCTGGCAGGCTGACACAGCCACAGCACAGGAGCTGCACAGCCCTCTGTTAGATCAGAGCCAGGATTGCTTCTGCTTGCAGAGACCATGCCACAACATCAGCTGGGGTCTGCTCTTACTCAGTTTAATCAGGTGTATTTACTGTCAATCTGTAGGGGAGCACTGAAAAAGAGCCCACACTTAGCAGACCCTGTGAGTACACACGAAACTATACAGCTGCCATTGCCCAGAGAATCTGATCTCTGGATATGTTCTCTAAGTCCTCACATGGCAGTCAACACACAGAAATACCCAGGAGTGTTGTTATAGTTATGGTACTGGCCATGGCAATTAATGCAGAATTCCATGCAGACTGCAGTGGACTTGGGCTTGAACATGGCCCTCTATCTCCAGTGCTGGCTCTTACAAATTTCTCATGTGCCTTTATTCAGAACAACTATTACAGTGTCTTTCTCAGTGACCATGAACAGAACAAAAAATAATTTATTTTTCTACTTCTAGCCCATTTTCATAGTACTTTGCCATCTTTACAAAATACAACACAAATTTTGGGGGTTTTTCCACAGAAATTACTTTTTTTCACTTGACTTGTATATGGTTCTACTGTGAGCAGCTGTAATAAAGGGAGAAAAGAGAGAAGTCTCCATTCCCAAATTACTAAAAACCATGAAATAAAAGAAATAGCGAAGTGGTTAAGTTGTCTACAGTGAAGTCAAGGCTGTATCTTCCTGAAGACAATGGCTACATCCCAGAGCACTCTAGCTGGGACTCTGAAAATGGCTCTGGCTCTTTTCTGCTTCCCAATTAAAAGTGTAATTACTCACTATAGAGAAAGTGACAAGCTGATCATTCAGATGAAAGTTCTCATGACTCAGTGAAGTATCACAAGCTTTTTGATGACAGTTAAAGAATTTTATACATAACAGAAAAGCTTCACTGTACCTTTACCCCAAAATACACCACAGTAGATTTTCTGGACGGCCAAAAGTTCATAAGTTACACCACAGCTAACTTGATACTGTTAAGCAAGCTGGGATGGGATCAACAGCTTGAAATGAGAACTCATCCCAGGCTACATCGACAGCCTACTATAGGTGGTGAGTTAGGTAACCCTTACCCGTCTTTTAGGAAGACAGGATCAAATCTCATGTCCTTGATCAGAATGCCACTGATTTTTAAGACTGTCTCCCTCAAAGAACGTAGCAGAGAGAAAACCACGGTAATGAATCTATCCCCACAGTCACAGTTACCCAAAGGTTCTGAGCAACATGGAACTAGACTTCTGGCTCAAGGTTGTTGCCTTCCTCAAGGGTGGCTGATTGTGGAAACAATGCAAACTTTTATATTTAAATACAATGAAGTTTTACTGTTTATTGTTCATTTTAGGGACCACTGTACTGGTCCCTAAAAGCTTAGTAACAGAATCCAGATCTTAATGTAAAATAAAATCTTCGCACCTTTTTCCTAATCTGGTACTGCAATATTATTTCAAATAGGCAGACTTGGAAAAAAAACAACCAACCAACCAAAAAATATATAATTCTTTTATTTCTTTTATGTGAAAAAATATAGGGAGTAAGAATCCAGAGTTGGCTCAACAGCTGCAAATCTCTGTTCTACCCATTAAAATATAACTTATTTCCAAAAATGTCATGGCCAAGGAGTGGAATTTTGTATGGATAAGATCCCTGGTTCAAATTTGAAAAAATTCTTTTTAACCACTGAAGGAACCTACAATGAAAACTGACTAGATTACAACTAGAATTCATGAAAACATTATTTTAAAGATTTTTCTACAATCAGATTCCTTTAAGTCTATGAGAAAACACAAAAACATTCTCATAATTTTGACATCAAATCAAGAGTTTTATTTATTGGAGGAAAAAAATTAATGAAGAAAGCAGAGGAATATTGTATGTTTAGTTTTAAGGCAAACATATTGTCCCCATTAAACAAAATTTTTGCCAAAGTTCAAGTACAAAGCCACACAACACCGGCAAGCTGAAACTCAGACTATATTTCAGTCACATGGTTAATATCACTGAAAATTTCTTTACATGTATGGTTAGTGTTAAAGCTCAGAGTAAAGATCTTTATTAAGGATGACAAATACCTACATTGTTAGTTCTTGTCAGCATTGTTCAGAACTTCATTGCAAGTGCTGCAGGACAGATTATTGCCCTCATTCAGACGAAAATACCCACCACACTAAAGTGCATAATTACCATTGAACTTGCTCTTAGATACTCTCTAAAAAGCAATTTCTCCAAAGTCAGTACATTCCATCACACGCTTGTTCTCAAAAACCCTGAAGGACTTTAGAAAACAGTAATGTGTTATGGGTTTTGCATAGATGTTTTGAAAAAAAGATGGCATTCATCTTAGTATTCTTATCAGACAGATTTTCATGAATGCTGCTTATAAAGATCTAAGAATGTGAACTTAGAAGTGTTTAAAAACATCCAACAGTAGGCTCTGCACAGATAATATGACAAAAAATTTTGTCTGGCTGAAAACGAGTTTATACAGCATAAATTAACTCTTTTAATCCTTTTTCTTTTCGGTTCTGAAGCTTGTCACCAAGGCACAGCCTTTTGTTTTAAATGAATATCAAAGACATTATCTGAAAGAAACTCTAGTGAGACAATCATTAGCACTACCTGTGTTATATGAAAATACATTTTATTCCAGCCAATGTCAGTAGCACCCACTAGGACACATTCTAGAAGAGAGAACTAGTTAGAGAAAGACTGTAGGGAAAAGCTCCTGCCAGACAGCTCTCTCACACACCTACACCTCCCCTCATTTAAAATGTATGAAGATGAAGAGCTGATTTTGTTTCCTGTCTCAAAGACGTGCCCTAATACTCTTGCCAAAAGCAAGCTAACAGAGTGTAATTGTTTTTCATATAAATTGCATGTCCAACCTCCTTAGTTTTCAAAGAACATTGATGAGGCTACTTTGATACCCAACTGCCAGATGACAAAGTGCAGGGCACAGAGGCAGAGGAGCACGATGAGAATTTTTAATCATTATGTCTCTCAGTCATTTTACAGTGTGTGCAATAGCAGGGGAGAGACACAGGAGAGGAGAAAAATTATTTGTTAAGAACAAGATGTTTCTACTTTCATTAAAACAAATACGAAAGAAACAATTTAGAACAAAGATACTCTGAGCATTTTTAATCTGTTATATTCCATACAGCTAAAATGGTTTTTTGAAAAGTCACAAATCAAAGAGAATGGACAGAAGCACAAAAGGCAACTTCTTTTTTTAACAAAGACACTAGTCTTCATTCTGAGAGAAAAGTAGTTTCAGAGTTTGATATTGCCAGAAGATACTTGTAAATTGCCGACACCACAAATTAGAATATAAAATTATCATCCTTTAATTTTCTCAGGTTCATAGACATACCTTAACTGTTGGCACTGATCCCCTATTTTTCCTCTCCATCTTATTTTATGTCATCTGTTTTCAGAAAGCAGAACCAGATGGAAATATATAAGGAAAGCCATGAACAGTCAAATTCTCAAAATACAGCCTCAGCAATGGTCAGCCTGTGCAGAAAGACGCACAGCTTTTACCTTTGATCCATACACTTCATTCTGTTATCTGGAGCCAGAACAAAACACTTGATTCTGTTTATCATGCTTGTCTGGGTTAATTTAGTACCTTCCCAGGTTAAACTGTTGTTCTCTAATTACATTCCCTAAGCTTTACCGTGCAGGGGTCAGGGAGTGTATTGCTTTTCTTGTTGTGCATGTAAAGCACATGGCTTCAGCAGCTTCATCAATCCTGCTGGCTTTCTGTAACCTTATCTTCATCATGCCCAGTCACTGATGGTTCAAGGAGAAGCAGGGCATCCTGTAACACCTCCTTTATATGTGAATGAACATGTGTGAAGAACACTGCATGTGGAAAAGAATGCGAGGAAAAGTCTGGCAGCACAAGATCATCACAATGTCAATCTAGATCTCACTGTGAATTAAGGAAGGAAAGAAGAGGTGAGGTCCTTTTGCTGAGATTTTCTTTTTCTTTTTTCAATTATTGCAGCTACTGCCATTCTTCTGTTAAATGGATGCACAAACATCAGTTTCATATTTAATACATATCCTCTTCTATTCTCAAAATTAGTCAAAGGACATTACCTCTCATGTATCTTTCTTTTTCACAGATACTTTTCATCCACTTGTGTACACACGTATATTCCTGGCTTAAAAAATACAGACGTCAAGAAATAAGACTACTAATACTTCACGAAAACTATTCAAAGAGAAGCTGAAGGGCATACATACTCAATTCTACACTCACCATCATTTTACCATGTGAATACCAGCTGTGACTTCCAATTGTGACAGGGTAATAGGAACCCGTGGACACTCGTATTTTAAGTGTTATTTTGTCCAAGTGTTTAACATCTAACTGCCCAGGTATTTGCACTCTCACTAAGGCATTTTTCAGGTTGCTCATACACCAATTCCGAACATTTAACCAAATGTTTAAACACATGCATAACTTAGTCATATTTATCTCTTTAGACATTGGTCTCTTAGCTCTGACATCATGATTAGCAAGGGTCATTGAGCAATGACGTGCTATTTAAAAATTACCAAGTATGCAATTTTACTTGTATAAATAGTCTTTAATAACGGCTTGCAGAAAACCTTGGAAAAAAGCACAAAAAAATGCCTTTATTGCTTAATTTTTTTCTCTTGTTAAAGAAGAAATAGTAGCGTGATTCAAAAAAAAAAAAATCAGTATGAGGCATGAAATATCCTGCTTCAGAGCAATTGGTGTGCACAGAATGCACCCAGCTAGAGAAGTCCCACAGCCTATTAGCAGGAACATAGATTTTGCATTTACTAAAACCTATCTGACCCTGTGAGAAGAGAGCAAGGAGAAGGGGAGAACAAACCAGAGACAGCCACATCCTGAACTCCACATGAGTGCTATTGATCTTATTGACTGGGGCACTGAAGTGCTGCTGTACATTTAGTAGGGAGAACAACAGAAAATTACATTAATTCAAATTGTTAAATCAATATTTAACAGTATAGTTAGTGGCAGTTGACCTTCAATGCACCTTTAATAAAACAATAGTGAACTAGAACTGCAAGAGTCATCGTCAAAACAGAAATCTGAATTAGTGTGAAAGATGTGTTTTAAGGGCCTGTTCAGATGTAGACATTTCCATATAAGTGTAGATATTGCTTGCAGCTTCTCATTCCTTGTAGCAAGTAAAAGGCTCCTGTCACCATGCTCTGTTACACTTTGTGTTAAATGGTCACTCAGATAACCACTGAGGAAAATCTTAATATTTCACTGCCACTGTCTTTTCTGATATGTTTGTCGGCCTTGAGAGGAAGGATAAAAACAAAGAGTAACAATACTAAGGCAAGACTGTGCCACTGGCCAGCTTGCTTTGACCAATGCACATATAGGGCATTCCTCTCTGCATAAGTGAGCTGCATCCTGATCTGAGCCTCAGGGGTTGCTTTTGTGGGATGATTAGGTGAGAAAAAAAAAAGAAGTTTTAATATTAATTTTTTGTCAAGCTAGCACTAGAAAAATAAAGAGCGGCAAAACAAATAAAAAAGCATTTTAGGTCACTGACCTTGAATCTCCCAAAAACAGGTTCTCAGGACATACCTAGGCTGCTCCTGACCTGTCAAGTGAGATTCTTAAGGCACTAAGAATCTTAAGGCACTATCCCCTATGCAACCAGGATACTAGATCATAGTATATGACAGATTATTCCAAGAAATGTGGGGTCATTAACAGGTTAATAGCATTGGAATAATGATTAATATACCAAACTCATTAAACACACATTAATCCATGCAATTTAAAATAATTTTTAAAGCAAATCTTTTTACCTGCCTAGTAGTTTAGATCCCTAAGATCACTGCAGATCTAGGTTCAAATTGTTCCTTTTTCATGGGCATCTTTCACTGCTAGCAAGGTACATCAGCTGCCTCAACTTATACTCAATTCTGCCTATCCAATAGAATGCTAATAATACTAAAACAGAGATGATGAGATTTCTTGAGACCAGATATTTCATAGCCATAAACACAATTTGGCCCATTCAAAGAGAGACTAAAAAAATCATTCATTTTGATTAAAAACAACCATTATTCTGGGATACCTAAATGAGTAAAACTTCGGGACAACCATTCCTTCTCATAGACTGAAGCCTGAATATCTCTGTAACACTTCATGTAATATTATCCCCTACACTTATTTAAGACAGTCATCTTCACCGTTTCCATTTTTGTTGACTGGGGAGAGCAGGAGAACAGGCCTTCTGGATCAGCTATGAAAGGCCATGATCACCTGCCTTTTTACTGCCTAGTGATTCAGTAGCACAAGGTTCCTGTGCAATCTTTTACAAACAGCCTTCCTCCTTACCATGTCCAATGCAATGCAAGGAAAAGGTAATATACTTTAAAAAAGCATATACAGTGATAGTTCCTGAGTTGACTATGTTTAATCACAAAAGATTATGTGATTAAATTAGATGGGTTTATGAAAATATCGGTCCCTGTTCCCTGGCATGCTGGGAGTTTACATGAAATGAAAAGGGAAAAAAAAAAAAAAACTAAAAAGCAAAAGCCTCTAATATCCATCCACCAGGAAGCATTTAAACTTATATATACTTCTTCCAGTTCACACAATTCCAGAATTACAAGTGTTATTGTTTGCACATTTTCTTAACACAGTTAACTTACCTCACAGTACTATTCTAGAAATGGCTGGTTAACTAAATATTAGATTTGTAAAGCCTGGCACACAAGTTAATGAGGAATTTTCTTTTATACTGGCATAGCTGCTAAAATTTTGAAAGTATCCACTGTGGCTTAATTATTTTAATTCTAAATGCTTCCTAGGTCTTTCTTTTTCATTATTTTTATCTGCATGGTTTGGGAAAGTTTTATATCTCCTTTGAAGATTTAAGTTAGAAATTTAGCAAGTAATGGAGGAATCATGTTTTCATAATGCCTGGGTCCAGGAGACCCTTGATAGATGGAGTAACTGTGAATTAAGGAATAATAAGCTCCTCTGAAGAGAATTTTTAATTACTGCACTCCCTTAATGCAGTTCACTGGTGCCATGAATGTCATCCAGGATATATTTTCTAATAGTGCTTTTCCTTTAATGCACCTTTCTTTTAAAAACAGATGACATTTTGTCATTATTAAAGCTGGGGTGGTGCAGGCATATCCATAGTGACTACACTTGAATTATTATTTACTGTAAAACACCTAAGATATTTAGAATTAGTGTATTTATTACTTGGGTGAATTTGTTCAGATGTTACTTCTCTTCTCATAACTGGATTTTAGATACCAAATATTTGCTTTCCTTTTAATTCATCAATTAATAAATTTCACTGCCAAAATAATATCTTCTATTCAAAGAATAGGTTTAAAAACCATCAGGAAAATAGGCTGCTCTTTGCCAAAAAGACATTGACCATTTTTCATTCTTTCATTCAAGGCAAATTCCTATTTACAATTGCCCAAAAATTTCAAATCAAAGTGATGCACTCCCCAAAATGTCCCACACATGACACACTCTGACTTTCTTTTCACATAAGTTGTACAGCTCTTTTACTGCAATATGGATGCAAAGAATCATCTTAAGGCAATGTTATTTAAGGATTCTTAGTAGCAAGCTATAATTAATACTTCCTGTCAATTTTATGATTCCTCAGCAGCATACCACGCTCAATATACTCACAAGTAACCTGTATTTGTCTTTTCGTGTCTATTACTTCCCAACACAAATGCTTTATTCATTCAAATGAAATTATATGAACCACAGTGACTTCCTTTTAACTAAAAGTAATAGTAGTAGTAACACGGTAGCTGGAAGTGTAATGCAGTGTTCTTTTCTGTGTACAATGTAAACCTCAGCTGGCTTGATATGAGAACTGCATTTGGAATCAAGTGTTATTTGGAGGAGAACGAGTTCTTTTCAATTGTCATTGGAGTGCTGCACCACAGCTTTGATTTTCACAAAACCTGATTATTTTTAGTATCTGCTCATGTCTCCATGCTAAATCAGCAGCGTTTCATCAGCACACAAAGATTATCTTGCCGCCTGTATTTCTTCTAAGATCTTCCTTTGTCTTATTATTCAAGGTATTCAGTTTAAAAATATGCATGAAATCATACCTACAATACTCATGGGTATCCCGATATCTCCTAATATCCCACCTCTCTGTTGAATTTGTTCTTCAGCCTGCAGTAAATGTCTGCAACTGACATTCAATTGCTAAAGAACTCTTCACTGGAAGTTGTAATGACTTCTGAGGTGCACAGAATCTTGGTAAACATATGAAATTATTATCAAAGTTACAGAACTGCAGAATGGTAAGTCATTGCAATGACCTTAAAGACCATATAATTTCAACACCCCTGCAAAAGGCAGCAACATCTCCGACTAGATCAGGCTCCTCAAAGATTTATCCAACCTGGCTTTGAACACTGCCAGGGATGGAGCATCCAAAACTTCTCTAGGCAACCTGTTCCAGTGCAGCACCACACTCACAGTAAAAAATTTCTTCCTAATACCCAGCCTAAATTTTCCCTCTTTCAATTTGTACCCATTTCTCCTTGTCCTATCACTACTAACTTAGTGATAGTCCCTAGTTTCGTGTACAATTGCCCTATATTCCTCCTGTCCTTATTTCCACTTCCTGAAAGCTTCTTGGTTTTGCTCTATCTTCTCAGCAGCTCCTTATCTGTCCATGAAGGCCTCTTGGCACTTTTTCCAGATTTCCTTTATAAACCCTGAGCTCAGAGGAAGTGATCCTTGAAATTCAGCCAGGATTATTGGGTCCCTCTGCCCTCCAGGGCTTTATCTCATGAGACTCTACCAAGAAGGTCCTTGAAGAGATCAGAATCTGCTCTCCTGAAGTCCAGGGCAGTGAGCTTGCTCTGTACCCTCCTCACTGCTCTATCTCAAATTCCACCATCTTGTGATCACTGCAGGCAAGTCTGCCTTGGAGCACTACGTTCCCCACCAGCTCCTCCCCGTTGGTGAGCACAAGGTCCAGCAGGGCACCTCTCCTTGTTGGCTCCTCAATCACTTGTCTAAGGAAGTTGTCATTGACATATCTGAGAAACCTTCAGGATTGCTTGTGCCCTGCTGTGTTGTTCCTCCATCAGACATCCAGGTGGTTGAAATCCTCCATGAGGATCACAGCTTGCAAGTGTGAAGCCGCTCCTGTCTGCCTGTAGAGCCCTTCATCCACACCACCCTCCTGATCAGATGGCCTGCAGCAGATCCACACGATAATATCCCCTGTCCCTTCCCTCTCCTTACTCTTGACCCACAGTCTCTCAGCTGGCCCCCTCATCCTTCCCCAGGCAGAGTTCCATACTCTCCAGCTGGTCATTGACATGGGGGCTAAACCCCTTCCTCATCTCCCTAGCGTGTCTTTCCTTAAAAGCCTAGAACCTTCCATTCCAATGCTCTAGTCGCAGGAGCCATCCCACCACATCTCTGTGGTGCCAATGATATACCCACACAGGCGTGCACATGTCTCCAGTTCCTCTTGTTCCCCATACTGCATGTTGTTGTGTAGAGGGGTCTGAGGTGGGCCCCAGGCTCTGGATAAAGCCAGCTCGCTGGTTGGAGTATCTGGAATGCCTTTGCACTTTTCTGGGCATACCCTACAGGTGTCAGCCTCCAGCTGGCAAGGTTGGGATGGATAGGTGCTCTCCTCTGACAAATCTAGTTTAAAACCCCCTTCATTAGTTGGGCAAGCTGCCGACCAAAGATAGCTTTTCCCTTCTTTGTTAAGTAGACCCCATCAGCCCCCAGTAAACCAGGCTTGGCAAAGCAAATCCCATGGTCTGAGTAGCCAAAACCCTGACTACAGCATCATTGCCCTAACCATTTGTTTACCTGCCAGATTCATCTGGCCATTTGAGTTATTATCTGGCCATTAAATTATCTGGTTTTGGTTTTTTTAAAGGATGTAATACTTGATTTTACAGACTTTTAATACATTATTATGTAATTAAATCTTACAGATTTTTAATACATTGTCACATTACCTAGACATATATCTAATTTTGTCCCTGCGGTAACAAAAAGCACATCACTGGATTTGTGCACTTACATGTGTGTAGGTATTAGTGTGACAAAAATATGTCCCATGCAAAGCTAGTACTGTTAGAGATTAGGATAACTTCTTTACACATAAATGCAAATGTTCATGGTAGACTTTGACATTAGTGCAAAAAATAACACCAAACCACAAATACATGATGAGGGCATAAGATCATTGCCTTCTGTGGTATCTAGGGGGTTTGTTGTCGGCAAAAAGGAATGGCATTCATGTTGATATCTTATTATAATATTATATCCAGCAGCTCCTAGCATTTCATTTTGTCTTAGTGTCTGCAAAGCCCTTCTGAAAATATCTGATTACTATGGCACCAGTGTCGAATTATGGTACATAACTCACCCAAAGGAAAACCTATTTTCACTGTAACAATCAATATATTTATTAAATACGAACCACAGCTTTGTCAAACTAAAACTGCCTAGGTTCCACATTTTGGATTTAGTTATAAGAAAATGCATCTGAGAAAGCTTCGATTTCTCTTACCAAAGTTAGTCACAACTTGGTTCCTGTTACACATGAAACTGAGGTGTGTTCTTATAAAAGAATGGAATGATAACCCTTTCTGTTACATTCTTTCTTACCCTCCTAGGAAAAAAAAATTCTAATTGTTTAGTGTCATATTTACTATGTGAAAACATTCAGACACCAGCACTCAGGAGTTTTCTAGTGCAAAGCAGAGATTTAAGTACCAAGAGCTCTCATCTCAAGGTACCTGGAATGAGCTTCAACAAGAGAAACCTTCACTGTATCCAAATCTGTAACCATCAAAGCACTGTTGGCTACTGCAGTCTTGGAAGCCTCAGCCTACATAATTGGGTTGCCTTCATCTTTATACTCTGGACACCTGGGATCCTGCAGTCAAGTATCGCCCTGCAAAAAAACAGAGTCCCATATCATGAAGTTCCTGAGCATTCTACCCAGTCCAGACAGAATGCAAATGTCAGAAAGGCCTTTATTTAAGAAAAAATACATTGAAATAGGTATTTCCAGGAAAAAAGAAAAGATTTTATTTCTACCAAATAGGTTTCCCCGAAATTCATGGTACTTTCAGAGCGTGTCAGACACATCACTCTGAACTCACACCGTGCTTTCTTTTACACACAGCTGAGCTCTGCCCAACTAGATCTGGGTTACACGAAACATTCAGGCACAATTTCTCCAAGCATAAAGACATATAACCTTGTTTAGTTCAGGTATGGATTCCATGTTAAGTGCAACAGTTTCCAAGATCCACATCTAATCTAAATTACTAACACATACAACTGCCTTAATGTACATGTGGCGTGGTAAAACACACACACATTTATGCAGAGCAAATATTATCCTTCCCTCATATGCAAACAAAGTGCTAGCCAGCAAGGAAGTAAATGTGGATTTGTTTTGTTAGACTTCAGAAGAAGAAATTGTTCAACCTGATGAGAATATAGATTTTAGGTTTTAATTATCATTCTAATGGAGTCACTTTCATTTGCAATTACACATTTCATTTTGCAATTTAATACATCACAGTGGGAGATAAATAGCAGACATTCATGCTTCAGCCTGAAATTTCTGGTGTCATTTGCATAAAAGACAACATCTCTGAGAAAACACACTCCTGGTTACATTTTCACACAGTGGAAATAACTACAAAAAGTTAAAGAGATACAGCAGGGACAGATTTATTTAAAAGAAAAGTCACACTGCCAATATTTAAATACAGAAAATTCACGATGATAGTGTGATTTTATATAGCTCAGAAGCAGAATAACTTTTTATTGATAGTGATGATCTTAAGTGTTTTCTGTGATATATATCAACATGGCACTCTTTTTTCTTAAAAAAATCTCACACTCATAGACGTCATTTTACTAACACTAATGTTAGGCATCATAACAAAAATAACAGAAAAAGTACTAGTTTAACTAACTAGAGTTACAATCATGCACAATAAGTGGGCCACATAGAGGAGCCACATTTTGTCAATGACTTAGAGAAAAGATGTAGTTTTGTACATCTTCACTCATAAAAACAATTACTTACATTTCAATATTTTTGCTTCAAGATTAAAAAATATAACCACAGAAGAGGAAATAACCTTGATAGCAGCAGTGTTCATTCCAACTTTTAACTCCAGGCTGGAAACCAAACAATTAGTTGACGATATAATGTAACATACTATAAAATGCTTATTGAACTCCAGACAAAAGGATGTTGACACTGATTGAATTTACACTTCTTCCTGATCTTTATGCACTCCCTCATCTTTATTTTAATTATACATTAGAGAGCTTTCAAGTAAACTGATTTGTAAATACAAGTACATGCAAATAAATTCTCAGGGTAGTGCATACTCTTACTGGAACAGTCTTCTCCTTTCAGGAATTTAATACAGAAGTTGAATCCTGTACCAGCTTCCTTCTCCATAAAACTTGTTTTTGTACCTAAAAATAGTCCCCAAGAGCATCATTAAGCTGTTTTGTTTCTTTGCTAGGCATGCAAGTAAACCAGAAATGTCTCCAATTTGGAGGAAGTTAGTGACATCTGAGGTCTCCAGCTTGACCCATAAATACAATCCTAAGAATAATTTTAGTGCCTGTGATACAAAAAGGGGAAAAAAAACACTAGTGAAATTTTCTGGCAGCATAAGTTCCTTGTGTTAAAATAAAGAGGTTTGCAATAGAAGGCATTAAATAAGGATTTTACAGAAAAGAAAAATAGAGGAAAGTAATAAAGTCTCAATTGTTACAATATCTTTAATAGTTTTTCTTTTAAGTTTGAGGGCTGAGTAAGATTTCACAAATTAGGAATGACCCTGAATATTTTTAAAACTTGGAGAGTATTGAGACAAGAAGCAAGAGGAGAACACAGCTGGGCTTCAGAGTTTTTCACCAAGAAAACAAATTTACAGGCCCTATGGATTAAAGAGTTTGAAATATTGCAGATTAAAACAATGTCAAAATTCCATTGAACTGGGCAAAAGAATTGAAAGCAAACTAAAAGATATTGATAACTTTTTACATAACTTTAACATATTTGCCTCAGACATGGGAGAAATACACAGACTATGAGATTACCAAGAAAAGTTTTTATTCCAAAACAAGGTGAAAGATATTTCTTTATAGCATGAAACACATAAGCAGAGGATAGGCATTAACTATGTAGAGAAAGTAAAAAAATAAAGTAGAAGCTGTGTAAAAAGAAATGCATAAATGCAAAACTAGAGAGATGAACAAAATTAATGTCTTTACCTGGTGTAAAGAAAATGAAAAATGCCCTGCCTACTGGGCCACATGGTAGCTATGCTAAAGCTTGTCATAAAGGAAAAAAAAAAAACCACGCACTCTGAAAGCAAAACAGCATCTGAGAGGAAAGTTTCTGCACTTTATGACTGTAATGCAATGCAAATTAGCCCAAAGAAATGGTTCCTAGAACTTGGACTAGTACCCGACACAAAGACAAGGCATCAGTATGCAAACAGCCAACTGAATGCCAAGCAGACAGTGGGGCACAAGTAAAACCATGAAGCTAGAAAAACACCTACGGAAGAGGGAAGACAAGATAAAATTATCCAGTCTCACATATGCAGCATTAGGATAGTACAAATCCTGTGCAAAATTCTGGTGAGGAAAAAAAATGCTAAAATTTTAGGCAGGACAAGAACATAAACCATAAAATACATAAACAGACATTCAGGCAAAGCCACCAGCACTAAGCACATTCTGCCAGGCCTCATAGTATCCATGAGGATCTCTGCAAAGGTAGTACAGATTATTATGACAGATTTTTAGGAGAAGAAAAATACCTACCCATAAGCACACTAAACCAGATAAAAACACTAAGCAACACAGAATCCAGAACACTGATTCCTTTTGTGATATGAGACTAATGGAAAGACCAAACTGAAAAAGAAGGAATTATGGGTAATTCCTGTTCAGTCATTTGTGCCAGAAATATTCTAAAAAGGGGAATGAGAGTCATGGACAGATTACGCAGCATTTGAAAAGTTAAGAACACACATTTTTAAGACAGATTCTAGTCACAATAGAGTGTTCCAAAGAAATCCCCTAGTAATGGTCTGAAAATGTAGTGTTCTCACTTCCCAAGGTTTGCACAGTAAGCAGTGCCAGAGACGAACACTATGCTGTTTACCTAAAACTATCATTTTGGATCTAAAATGGCTCTGCAGCAGGCCAAGAGGATCTGCACCACCTTGGAAAACAGAAAACAGATATATAGCAAATGAACTGAACTACTTCAATTGCTTCAGGGAGAACAAAAAAAAGCAAAACAAAACAGAACAAAGCAAAAGATTAAACACAAACTAATATTCTAAGCCTATTTGTATCCAATTTTCTAAGAATAATCAGCTACTGAATGTTCTGAAGTATTCAAGATCATCAAGTGCAAAAACTGTCACTGTACATTAAAGCATTGAAGTCCTTGAGATACAGAATCCTTTGTGAAATTATTTCAAGCTGATTAGAGATAGACAACCAGCTCTGGCTGGATTTGACTTTCAAGTCAAGTCTACTACAGACATTTGCCAAACATGACCAAACATATTCAGCACACAGTTGTGACACTTTCCAGGAAGCATAGCAAAAGCGGCAAAAGCCAAATGTTTCTTGGAAATTGAGAGCCTTCCCAGTTTTGGGGAGAGGGAAAGGGAGTACTTCATTGACTGACAGACTTGTTAAGGCTCTGCACGCCAGAATAGCACAGCAAATGAGTAAAACAGAAATACAAATCTGCTTCTTAGCCATTAAACACATAATCCCCTGTTTTAACTCACAACCTATTAAGACAAAATATGAAGACAGTAGGGATCTACTGAGCATGACATGGTAAAATACTACCGATCTGATTTCAGTGTGATTTGAAAGAGTGTAGGCACCCAGAGCATTTAGAAACTGATTCATGTTGACTCAGTCTTGGGGCAGGAGCAGGGCAGCATAATGTGATAGGGTCCCAGCCTTAAAAATTAATATTATTTTTTACAAAAAATTATATTAACCATTTGCCACTGCCTTAGAGGCAGACACAACTGAGATGAGCATATATGTTCCCTATATTGTTTCTGCTGTGAGGGTAACAGACTCTGCCTGAGAGTAAAGTTGATCATGACCACCTTTATCCCTACCACAGCAAAAGCACTCCAGATGCCAAAACAGAGGCTTCATTCAGATTTTGAGGAAAACTGTGACCTGCAGATGTTCTGCATAAATCCTAGGCAAGAGTTTGCACCACTTTAGAAACCGGGTGTTTTTGACAACAGATGGTTGCTTGCTAGCAGCGTGTTTACATCTCATAGCCAGGAATTGAGTCATATCACTCTATCACAGCACCACAGCCAGCCAAAAGCCAAAGCTTTTCAGTCAGCAGCTAGAATTTTAACCTTTTAACAGCTGCATGAAGAAAATAAATATGTCAAGCCAGCCTTGAAAGAAATAACTACACAGGAAGTCTGATTTACAAAGCCTCAATAAAACCATCAGTGCCAAGACACAAGCCTCGATATGCGCAGCAGGACAAAAAATCAGTCAGACGTACTGCCCAGAGAGGTTGTGGACTTCCTCTCACCAGAGAAATATAGGAACTGTCTGGACACAATCCGGTGCCACGTCCACTGGGGTGACCCTGCTTGAGGAGAAGGTTGCACCATGTGACCCACTGTGGTCTCTTACAACCTGACCCATTCCATGGTTCTGTGATGCAGTGTGTACTGAAATGGTGACAGACAGCATTCCAGGGATCTTGTGAGGGAAAAAGCATTTTCTGAAATAAATTATGTTCTGGAAAAGAACTGCACTTATGAAACAGAAAACTTCACGTGTTTTGATTGATTTGTTTAGGTTTTGGGTTAAAATGTAAATATGTAAATGAGTACATATTTTTCCAAAACCATAAATATATCCACTCATTAAGAACATATGTATCCATGAAATACACCGAGAAACAGCAACCCAGAAAAAGCATTTGCACTAGTAAGTAGCCAGCATCGATTAAGAAATCCTCAAAAACACTGCATATCCACCAAAAAAAAAAACAAAACAAACCACCAAAAAACACCAAGAGAGAAGAAAAAAGGCTATTGAAACAAATTCCAACTTCAAATCTTCAAATCACCCGCAAACCCCAATGCTTCATTCAATGCAAAGATAAAAGAAAAAGCTTTCCAATTAAGAGAAAATGTTAGTTGCCAAATAGAGAGGGGAGGTTAATTGCTGAGTTTAAAGGAATGAGGATGGTGATGACAACACAAGTTTTACTATAATGAGAAAATACAATAAATGTAAGCAAGGTACAGTAGCTGCACGTAGTTGTGTTCTGTTGTGTAAAAAGAAGAAAAGAGATTACAATTATCAGCAACCTTATAATAAGGGCATGTAGTACACATGTATAAAGGACCTTAAAATAGCATTTAAAGGGTATATATAAAAAACAGAACTGTTCACCTAGGGTACACTCACTTTGCACTTCAGCAGTGAGTTCATTTGCCTTAGGAGCACTGCTCCTGAATCACAGAATCAGAGAATCATAGAACAACTCTAGTTGAACGAACTCAGAAGGGTCATCAAATCCAACTCCTGTTTGAAGACAAATATGTTTTGACTTTCAACACAGCTGCTACAAAGAATCACACTGCACCCTCCAAAACAGTATACTTTTAAATAGCCCAAGGCAAGGAGGGACCTTTAAAAAGTAAACTTCAAATATGGCGGAAATTAGTGAAATAAAGTATCCAATGTTTTCAGCAGGAGTTCAAAGCACTAAGGACGGACAGAGGCTTGTCTTGTTCTAAGCATGGATATCAGCATATGAAGACTTTGTTTTGTGGAGAAGCTCATCCAGAAGTAGTTTCAGTTCCTTTTTTAGTACTTAAGTCTACTTCTTTTGTTTTATCTGAAGTACATAGTTAATTCTATAAAAATGATGGTCCTGACTTTGAAACACCAAATTAATTTTAGAGAGTTTGCTGGTAGAGCTTTTTATGTTACAAGTTAAAATTAATTAAGGTTTGGGTTCTTTAAGAAATACTTTGTCTCTTTGTAAAAATGTTTTCCATACATATAATCTGAACCTTAAACATTTTTACTTTAAAACCATTACCCCTTTGTCCTATTGCTATGGGCCCTATTAAAATGTCTGTCCCCATCTTTATTACAAGCCCCTTTTATGGAAAGGCCAGGTGGAAGCCCTTGACTGAAAAACTATTTGCTTCCTTCAAGAAATAATTTCAGTCATGTTTTCAAGGTTTTCCCTAAAGATTTACACCTAAAAATATTTTTAGGATAACATGTTAGATGTAACCATGAATCCAGGAACATAAGCTGTCGGTCAAAGTAGCATAAGGAAATGGTCATATTTGAGATGTGAGAAGCATATGCAGATGTGTTAGATAATTTGATTGTAATCTGTATGCATGACACAATATTGGCATCACAGGGAGGATTTCATCTGCCTGAGGGTTGTTCAGCTTTTGTTGTCTTTTTGACATGCATGCACCAGGCATTAAACCTACTCATTTTTCATCACCACCTTACAATTTCTTAAACATCTTATGCATTCCAGCTTATTTAAAAAAATAATTTTTGCATATGTTTATTTGCACTTCTGATGTTACTTTCTGAGCAAATAAGGGGGAAAATATTTTTTTAGTATATACAGCTTTAGATAGTCTCGGTGTTATTTAAAAATAAACAAAAAATCCCCACATTTTCTATCAGCTTACTTCTTCCCCTAGGAAGGGCATATAAATACAAAAGAAAACAAAATCCAAGACCTTCTATTACACAAGAAATATAATCAAATGTTACTGGATGGAAAATATTAAAGAAAGTTTACAATATTTCTGGGGATTGATTACCCAGAATATAGAAAGTTTTCACAGTTCAGGTGCATGAGCCCAGGCATGCAGAATACAGCACTGGTATCTAAACAATTGATTTGAGCTTAATAAGAAATGAGGCTAATTTTCTCCACACTTAATTAGTAGAAGCATTAAAAAAAAAAAAAAAAAAACAACAAACAGAATCCATAGTTCCATAAAATTTATTCCTCATTTTCATTTCTAAGATTTCTAGTGTACCTAGTAGTAAAAATTTGAAGTGGATAAGATGGTAATTAGGTTTTTTATGGGTTTTCTTTATCTAACAGTAATGGGAAGCTACACTGCCAGTGCACAGAATACTACAGATTGTGTCTAAGGTGCACAATGGGAGGAAAGTGATCACTCTGTGCCTAATTTAAACAAAAGACCCTTCTCATAGTTTTTTAGAACATCATAAACTGCAGTACAGCATGGCAGACTTTAGCCTGGTAGAGGAAGCAACAAATGAATCCAGGTTTTTTGTGTTAATAATTATTGGTTTCCAGCAACAGATTCACTTAGATGCCTCACTGCCAGTAATAATAAACTGTGTATTTAGTCCTTGTTTATGTTTATGGCAGAATTTTACTTTTAAAGCAATGTAAAAGAAAACATATGCCTCATCACATTAGTCTGTCTTGCTGTTTAACATCATCTGTAATGATCTTTTGAGAATCTGACTGAAAGCCTGGAGTTTCTCTACATGATGTCCCTTGGAAAACATCACAGAATTCCTGCCATGTAAAATTAGGCCTAATCCTAATTATCTTGCTGTCTGTTTCCTGAGCTTAATTAACTTTTATGAGCACTTTTCTACAGTGCAATGAGTACTAAACCCATTTCATCTTACTCAGCATTTCATAATTTCTCTTCCCTCAGTTCTAAAAGCTCTTCACAGAGCTTTTGCTATGGTAGAAGCTAAGGTATGAAATTTGAAAGAGAGCTGTAACAAAAAAAATGAGAATGTTCAGCCATGCATACAAATAGAAGGGCAGAAATCTGCAAATGTTGAGAGATAATCCGTTCTATCCTCTAAATGAACTGACTTTAAATATTTAATTATCTTGTTAAGTAAATCCAGATTATAATATTCAAATCCTTGTCATTATAGGTCATAAGGCTGTTCTAGGTGAAGAACAAATTGTCTACAGTCCACACTGCTCAAATAATTTTAGAATAATACAGCAGCTAATTTGCATGGCCAAGCCTTCTCCTTTAGTGCTTATTCAAATTTTCCTATGATCTGGCCCCTTTTATCACAAGAGAGAACAACACAAAGAAGATTGAGCATGTATTGAGGCATCTCACTTTCCTACTGCTTGAATGTTACTCTCTTTTTTCAGATTATAAAAAGCATCTCTATTTTTTGGCAAAAGAAGACACAAAGGCTGTTTACTCCACTTTTTTTGCCCAACAAGACAAAAGAGCAATTAAATTTAAACTGGCTCTCTAAAAATCCAATAGATTTATCTTAATTAAAAGAATACTTTCTTCCAAGATCAAACAATGTCCATTAGCTCTTATAGTGCATTTACTACCTATTACTCTCTTCACTTCTACCACGGCAGCAAGAACCAGGGTGGCTTTGTTTCTAGGCATGATCAGATGAGGTATTCTGTGAATGATTAGCTGAGATGCAGGTGTTCAAGTAAGCTGCTCTTTAATAATACCAAAGGCAGAACAGACAAGTGAAAAACTAGCAAGATGACACTCGTCACTCTCTATTTAAAGGTCTAGCAGACCTTTGAAGGGCTACCAGATTTTACAGAATATTTGTTTTGCTTCTCAGGATTTAATCCTGTCACTAGCTGACTTTCAGCATCAAAGAGAGATTCAGATACTTAAAATAACCAATGCCAGAGAAAAAATAATCAGCATCCATCCAGAAAATAGGGAAATCTAAACCATATTTCCATTTCCACTTCTCCCATGACAGGCACAAACAACAACAAAAAGCTTAGCAATAACTTTATCAAAGTGAACAAGAAAGCTCGATGATCCTAAACAACTAATTTAAAGATAGGTCATGATGGGGCAATCACTCTATCCACTTGTTCATCTCCTCTCTTACCCTGGACACCAACAAATTATCCATTATACAAAAAAAAATGCAGTGCATAAAGAATAAAGAGGGCCAAAGTTCAGTTCGTTTCACTTAATGAATTTTTTTCCATGTGTATTTCAGTCATTTTCATTGATCAAAGACTCCTGCTTGTGAGCTGAGAAGTCACACAGGGCCACTATCAGCATCTATGGACCACAGCCTTACAAGCGTTGCTGTCCCAAGCTGTCCATACTTTTTGGTGGCAGCTTTCAGGAGGAAGATTCTATAAGAGTATCTGGATGTACCGAACAACTCATACTCTCTCCTTCAGCAGCAGGGGGAGAAATTAAGCACAAACATCATAACTCCACACTGTCTCACAGGACTTACGCTGCAGACCATCAGCACAGCACACAAGTGTGCAATTGCCCACCACAGCTGCAACATCTCACCTACTCCTTGAACTTCATGCTAATGCTTTCCTACACAGACCAGGGTATGGTTATACAGGGCTTGATAAGAAAGCAGTAAATTGAGTTACAGACCAGAATGCTTGCAAAAGCAGGTCAAAAAAAGAGCCTTAATACAACCCATTATAATAAACAACAAAATAAAGAAAAAAACACCTAGACTTCTACTAGAGTGGGTTTTACTTATTGTTTCCACATTAGTTTCCACTAACATCAATACTTAAACAATGGGAAACTTCAGTCTATATCATGACTAATTTTCCCATTTTACTCTTCCTCCTCCAGAACACCAGCAAAGATGTGAAGTGCTACTTAACAGAACCAAAGGGCAATCCCAGCTAGGCAAACTCAGCCTAAGAAGGAAGAAAACCAGGCTCCCAGGACTGGCACCAACACACCCAACTCTGACACCTGGGCAGTATATGCAAAAGGAAGGCTCACCAGGAAAGGGAGAAAGCAATTTCTGTCTTCCTGTTGCGAGGTGGCCCCAGAGTTGAAGCTAAAAACAGCTTTGAGCAACCTGTTACGCCTGTGTTACTAGTCCACAGCAAATGGGCAGTTTTGACATGTGGCCTATAAACTTAGGAAGGTTGGCCATTTTAGTTTTCAAGCTTCAAGCACAGTCTAAACTGGAACAGTTTCATCTGAATGCTTCAGAAACAGAAGTGTGTTTTCCTTCAAGGCAAATCCCTCTTAGAAACCAGAGACCAGAGTAATTTAGTGGTGAACAGTTCTAAAATGTTCTCTTAAGCTAGAACTGCTCACACTGCTGTGAACCCTATTGTGTCAACACAGAACCACCAAAACTTTAAACTTTAGGGCAGCAGAAAGGATTTATTTATATTTAAGTGACAAGCTAGAGGTGAAAGCTTTGCCATATGAAGCTTAAAAGAAAAAAGCAGCACTCTTCTCTTTAAGTGGTTTAAAATTCGACTCACAGTTTGTGGGCTTGTAAATTGTTTTCAGTTCACAGAACAATTGTAGTAATTTCCACTAAACTGGGCAGCAGTTTGATTAAAAGATCAAGCAAAACATTTCAAATTTGCTAGCCTTCTAGCATCAGTGTAACGGTGTAAGAAACCATTACCTAGGCAAAAGGTCCATAAATCTATCACCTTACTATATCAATTGTCTTTTGAAGTGAGCAACCTGCTCTGCAATTCAATTCTCATTGACAGATACAGGCAAACGTATCCATGTGTGAACACTCTCAATGGCTATTTTAAAAATATGAGGGAGGGAAATACATATACCCCTAGCTATTTTCAAATGAAGAGTCTGAACAACCAGAAAAACCTCAATACACATATTCATATCCTCATATAATTACGGAGAGCAATAGGCAAATAAATGAAGCAGAAGAAAGAATCATAGAAGTTCAACAGGTTGCTTTTGCTCAAAGACAAAAAGTGGCTGCATGTTAGAAGTGAGAATGCAAGTTTCACAGTCGTGTATGGTCATGTACGAAGCAGTATGTAACTTTCTGCTGTTTCTCTGTATGAAGCAGGTGATTAAGAGTGAACAGATTGAGAGACAGCTGTCATGTAGGCTAAGTGTTAAAAGAAAGCAAGCTCATGTTATCCCAACTGCACCACCATAACACTTTCAACTACTACTTGCTTGCTAAAATGAAGCAAAATGAACAGCTAGAGAAACAAACAAGAACTGAAATAAACTCTCATAGGTAACCCTTGGTAACAGCAACTCAAAGATTTTTAACAAAAAAAAAAGTTTCTAGCAAGTTAAAAAAAATCTGTTCATGTCTGGATATGCAATGAGCTTCCAGGCATGCTTCATGATTACAAGAAATTATATTAGAGTTTTATTTGATCTAGATGAATGGGAAAAAGAATGATCCATACATCTGCTGAAGCCACTAACAGTTTATTGATAGGTTCAACTGAGCCACTTCCATGTTTTCCCTACTTTCCTTAATATATATCTTGGCAGTCAGTGGAAATGACAAAACACAGTATTTTAGAAGGTAGGGGAAAAGCCAATACACAGCTAAAGAAAAACATACATCAGCACTTCAGTCAACCTTTTTTCTGTGCTTTTGCTTTTTCTGCAGTGTGTGTCCTGACATTTTTCTAGTTATGTCTTTACAAAAGCTATCCTTCAAATTAGTATGAATCAAACATATTAACATATGCACACACTTCACTGCTCTAGCAATTCACAGATTTCTTCCTGTATTTTATGAAGGTTTGAGATTACAATTCCCAGAAGCACCCTTGACACAAACATGAACATAATGCACAAACATTTCTGTGCATAATACACATAATACGCCCATGCCCATTTCTTGATTCTTCCCTTCCCAACTTGCTTCCACTGTTGCACAAGTGAATAACATTAAAGATTTCAATATGGTTTTGCTTACAGCACTTCCGTGTAAAGATATTCCTAAAGTTTTGCAAGAAATTAAAATATTTTCAAAACAGGAAAGTTATTAGAACGACACATTTCTATGAAATAAGCATGCTCTCTGAATTCTAACACTTGTGGGGTTTTTTAAGATAGCTTTTCATCCAGATCCTGTGTATAAAGGGCAATGTGGCTTATATAAATCAAAGGCAGGACCACCCTTTAATGTAATCAATATAGACATGTATATTTTTATATACACATAAATATACTTTTCTCTGTATATATTGTGATAATATTAAAAGATAGTGCTGTCTTTATCTTATATCAATTGATTTGCCATATAGTAGGTAGCAAGATCAGAGGGGCTCCTGTGACTCTCATGTTTTAATACTTTTTTCCAGCCCTGTATCTTTGCTGTGACTTTTTTTGTCCTTTCGTAGCCATAAGGACAGGTTTACTACATCTTGGTCTGGCAGATCATTGGGCTTTCCAAACTCTGCAAATTATACTTTTGCACTTGATACCAGTAGCTGAATTCAAAATAATGAAGAAGGGCAGAGCTGAATATTCCATTATTTCTTTTTCACTGTTTGTGTGTAATTTGCGAGAAACATGAATACCTGTTTTTCTGTCCTTCTTACCTGCACAGTAATAACAAGATAGACATCCTTTAAACGCTTGTTACGAGCACAAGGAAATAATTCAGTCATATATTTCCCCTTTTCCAATGCAATATTCTTTTGTATTCTGTTACAAACAGATCTAACATTGAGCCCTGAAAGAATCAAAGGACGATTCTATTCATATTATGTGGAGAATAAACACAATAGTATAGAACACTATTATATAGATTACGATTTGGTACCTGCTGGATGTGAAATCTAGAATAATAGATCTTTTTTCAGAAAAACAACCAGTAAGAAGTGTAGCTTTATGCTATCATAAATGTGCATACTTGCTTTTAAATCCAAATTATGGAACAGGCCAAGTAACTGAAAAGTGCTAAATAACACAAGCGGAAAACAAGAAAGGTGACACAGAACGACTTTAATATCAATTTGGCTGGCAAGGTTAGAATTCACACTGCTTTCTGTGAGCACTAGCAGTGTCACCCAGGCACGAATATGATGATAATGTGCAATTTCCATGTTTAACAGTAAAATAGAGCAGGATAGAGGGTAGTTCTTCCCAAACAAAGGGGGACCATTTAAATACAAAAATAAGATAGAAACTCTGTTTGGAAGTGACAGAGAATAAAGGTAGAAAGCAACTTAGACGATGATAAAAATCAAAATAACATTTCCGTTTCTTAAGAAGGAAACATAGGGAAAAATCAATAGCCTTCAGGTAAGCAGACTTCTATAACCTTAGAGCCATGGTTGCTGAGGTCTAGTGGGATGGATGTCTAGAAAACAGAAAGGAATGAGGAAAGCTGGTGACCTTTAAAGGGCATGGGTGCAAGTTATCACAGTTCAGTGGAAAGATAAGTAAGGCTTAGAAAACACTGACTTGGTTATTTCAGTTTTCCAAAGATTTCAAAAAGTGAACTCAAAGTAGAAATTAGCTTAGATTATTCTTTATTACCACTAGTAATTAATAAAAAGTAAGAAGAAAATGTAGAAAGACCAGTCTTAGAAGATTTATGGAGAAATTAAACTTATTTTGGTAATTCAATAAGAAGACAAGCACCAAAAGAGCTGGCTTCACACACAGTGAAGACAACACACTGCTTTGCAGTTCTCAGTGACTGACATATTCAATTCCAGTTTGCTTCCTTTCTCACTCTGGATGCAACCAGTGTTTAACATGACCGGTCCGAGTGACAGAAAGGTAAAAACTCCAGCAGGGAAAAGAGCATGTTGGATGTTTTGAAGCTGGCAGTGCTGAAATATACTATGCTGAAATATACTATACATAGACTGACATCAGTGCCCCCATGAGTGGAGGAGCCAAACTAACAGCACACTCAAGCTGAGAGCAGAGGAGAGGAACCTGCCTCCTTGCCAGCAGTGGGCAGTTTATTGGCCCACCTTTCAATCCTAAAACCACTGTTAGCAAAAGGCCAAAGGAAGCAGCTCAAGAACAGTCAGGAGTTATGCTTCAGATTTCATAAAAGACCTGGACAAGCTCTGAAAACTAAGAAGAGGCTAGAAAAATCACCTGGTGACAACTTTTAAACAGGGGAAAAGAAAGGGTAGAACTTAGGGCTCTGAGCCCAGTGATCTTACCTCTGGTTTCTAGAAAGTAAAGAACAAGAAATCTCAAGCACCACAGAGGTGCAAATAGCACCAAGTTATTTGCACTACTCTTCTTTTCAGGGCATAGATTCTTCTGAATGGGGAGTAAAGTAAGTGGTCATACCTTGACTCTAAGCTTTGAGTACAAAACTGTTTCAGATTATTTTCTTGTAAGAATTAAGAAAGCAAGTTAAGAGAAAGCAACAACTAGGACAAGCTAAATATCAGAATTATTATCAGCAGACCAGCTGGATCAGGGTATGGAGTGAAGTTTTACAAGGGTCTATCCCAAGTCCAAAACTATTCAGTACTTGTTTACCAACCTGGATGAAAGAAACAACAGGTATGGTTACCAAATTTATTACAGGTAATATCAATAAGGACCAGGGCTGGAACTCCAAATTGTAATTAACAATTGCTACTGACTGCAAAGGAGGTTAGGCAGTGCTCAACAACAGCAAATGCAAAGCTCTACATTTAGAGGTAATCCATTCACAGACATAGGAAAACCCAATTACTCCATGCAGAGCTGCACTGCAGATCTAGGAGTTAAACAGTGTATTTTGTCATCCAAGAGGAAATACATAATTTAATTAGGTTTTATCAACTATGTGAACTTCTTCACTCATTTAAGTGACTGAGCTGCCCTCAGCAGGAGAGTCATTCAGAAAGATGTGAACCAGCTGGAAAAGGCAATAAGAATAATCAAAGGCTTGGAACTCAAGTTACTTAGTCTAGAAGCTTGAAGAATAAAGTGGCCAAAAAAACCCAAATGCACATCAGAATAAACTGATGCTATCATCAACAGAAAATAGTGATCCTAAAGGTGTAAAGTTCTATTTTACAGGCCGACAAAAAAGTCTTAACATCCAAGACTTTTACAAATGGAAGACAGCACCTAGAACCATTTCAGTTTAACAGTAGACTGGGCACACCTCTGTGGCAGACAGACGCAGAAACATATTGATCCTCTAATTAAACCCAAAATAAAATAATTGCATAAAAGGAGTTGGAGTTGGGGGTAGAGGTGAGTAGGTCTCCTATAGAAAGTGTTATATGAATTACTTTAATTACATTTGTGTTTGGTTGGCATGGCAAGGTTTTGATAGCAGGACTCTACAGGGGTGGTTTCTGTAAGAAGCTGCTAGGAGCTCAGATGTCCAACAGAACCAGTGCCAGCTTGCTATAAGACAAACCACCACAGGCCAAGGCCAAGGCCAACAGCTGCAATGGTAGCACTTCTGCAATAACGTAGTGGAAAAGAGGTAAAAACTGCTCCTCAATAGCAGCTGGGAAAGATGATTGAGAACATGTGAGAGAAACAACCTTGCAGCCACCAAGGTCAGTGCAGGAGTGGCAGAAGGTGCTGAAGTCAGAGCAGAGATTCCCCTGCAGCCCATGGTGCAGACCGTGATGAGTCACGCTGTGCCCCTGCAGCCCATGGAGGTTCATGGTGGAGCAGAGATCCACCTGCAGCCCCTGGAGGAGTGTTGTAGATGCTTCTAGTTTACATGTATGCTGATGTTGAACCCTTTTAATGCTAAGTTGTCAACCTGTAAAGAGAAACCCTCCCCAAACCCTGTTACCCTGGCAACCCCGGTCTTCCCTCCCTCATGCCAGTCACACTCATTCCCCTGCCTCCTAGGCGGAGGCTCCCCTGTCCCTCTCCTCCCTTCCCTCCGCCCATGGGGCGGAGAACCCCTGTCAATCCCCCTGGACCTTGCCCTTTTCCCTAGAATCTTCTACACTAGGTCCCCCATTGGCCCCTTGAGGGATATCCCCTCCCCTGTCAATTGCCCGTTGGTTCACACCCTGTCTATCTAGCCCGAATCCACCCTCTGGACTCCACCTGATTGGACCCTGTGCTCTCCGCCCCCTACCCCTTAAAACCCTGCTCCCTGCTAGCCTGGCGTCCTTTCTCCCCTGTTCATTACGGACAATAAAGGGCATTGCTGAGGAAGGATCTTTCTCGTCTGCTTCCTTGCCTGTGGCTCTGGAATTCAACTGGCGAGGGAACACCCCGGCCAATCCCCGCTTGCTCTGATTTAGGTGGCAGCCTAAGGCACACCTCAGAGACATCCACCCACGGAAGCTGAGGGACACGGGCACCTTCCGGCCACCCGCAGTTTGGCACCCAACATGGGGCTCTCTCTGAATGAGAGGGTCGCTTAAATGACGTCCTCTGTGGTGGACACAGAGTGAAAGTCGTGTTCAGCTGCCAGCTCTGCCTGCGGGTACTCCCGACTTCTGTCCGGCGGTGCCAGCAGGTGAACCCAGTGAATACCAACCAACCGGATGAGGCAAGGACCCTTCAGCAGCTTTTTCGTTGTCCTCAGGGACACAAAAGAAGAAGACTTCGGTGGTAAGTTGTTTTGGGATATCCAGGGGACAGCCTTACCCCTTCTTTGTTCGCCTTTTAACCGCTGTGGGATTTGGAAAAGCACAGAATGGGCTCAAAGCTTTCTGCCCCGCAGAGAGAAGTGTATTATCTAGTTTCAACAATGTTAAGAGGAAATGGAGAATCATTCTCCAAAGCGTTGTTAAAAAAGTTTGTAAGTTGGGTTTTCTTTGCTTTTGCTGACGCTAGCCCTATTCATGTTTATTCACCTGAGTTTTGGGATTCGGTTGGGGAGAAGCTCACCCTATATATGGAGAATGGGGAAACCTCCCTCTCCAAGTTTTGCCCTCTTTTAATTTCAGTTTACACCTCAGTTAAGAAGAGGCAAAAGAGCAAGAGCAAAGAAGAACCCACGGATCATCCTCCCCCAGTTGATAATCCTTCTCCTCCTTCTTCTACTCCCTCTCCTTCCTGAAAAACCTATNGTAGTACCACAAAACGGTGGTTTTGCCCTTGTCCCAGAGCAAGGACAAGATGGTGGAGGCCACATGGCTTTCCCCACCATCTTGTCTCCTTGCTCCCAGAATCCTTTCCTCCCTCCTCCCTCCAACCCCTTCCTGTCTCCTCCCAGAGCACCTCGTCTCCCAAACCCCTCCCAGTTTTCGGGTTTTCCCCACCCCTCTGCGTCGAGTTCCGCCCCTGCATCGGGATCCTCCCCCTTCTTCTCATCCCCTGCAGGCCCCTCCTCCTCCTATTCTGGGACAGCCTCCTCTTATGGCTCCTCCCCTCTGCTTCCGACTTGCAGTCCCACCTCCCACCCCATCGGAAGTGGGGACCATGGGAACCGNCCCAGAGCACCTCGTCTCCCAAACCCCTCCCAGTTTTCGGGTTTTCCCCACCCCTCTGCGTCGAGTTCCGCCCCTGCATCGGGATCCTCCCCCTTCTTCTCATCCCCTGCAGGCCCCTCCTCCTCCTATTCTGGGACAGCCTCCTCTTATGGCTCCTCCCCTCTGCTTCCGACTTGCAGTCCCACCTCCCACCCCATCGGAAGTGGGGACCATGGGAACCGGAACCTGGAACTGGAAGGAGGCCATCTTGAATTGGCCCCAGTAACATACAACCGATCGGGGGGAACCCCAGATGGGAGCCCCTCTCTCAGCAGCCGGTGCTGGACCTGACAAAAGCTCAAAAGGAATATGGATTGCAAAGTGATTATTTTCGTAAAGTGGTTTCTTCCACCTTCAGAGCACAAAGAATAGTTCCATATGATATTAAAACTATTTTTTCAGCCATACTCACTCCTGCAGAATTCATTTTGTGGGAGGGAATATGGGAGAGGAATTTAGCAGAAAACCTTGTATCCTTTTTGCAAGCTCCTGGAACTGCTGTTGACAACATTAACACACCCTTAACGTTAGACCATTTGTGGGGCAAGGGAGCAATTGCCTTTAGGTCAGGCACGGCTGATCCCGGAACCAATTTTAAGAAGGGTTTCAGAACTAGCAGAGGAGGCCTTGTTTATGATGCCGCCTAAGGTGCCCATGACCCCATTTACCAAAGTTAAGCAGCATCATGATGAGTCTTTTCAAGACTTTACTGACAGATTGAAAAGATCCATTCAAGCCCAGATAGAAAGCCCTGCCACACAAGAAGAGATGCTGCTCAAGATAGCATGACTTAACGCCAGTGAGGTCTGCAAGCGTCTCCTCATCTCCCTCCTGGCCAAACCACCGCCAACGATGAGTGAGATGATTGACATTTGTCTGAAATAAGGCTACGTTACAGACCCAGCTGTTAAGCAAAAGAAGACCGTCACCATCAGGTCAGTGAATGAAGTCGTGCTGCCACCTGCCACCGCACCCTCTGCTACACTACCATGCCCTGTACCACTGCACCCAAAGCCTCCTTCTGTCGCCGCTGCGGAAAACAGGGACACTGGGCAAAAGACTGCTTGGCACCGAGACGGGCATCCCACCAACCTGCGGCTTCTGCCAACTATGTCGCAACATCGGGAAACTAGGGACGGAGCGCGTCCCAGTGGCGTGCAAAGATAAAAGTGCCGCCAATATCACATCGTATACCAGAGCCCAAAATACCTGGGGGCCAGCCATGATACTTGCCTTGACTACAAAAGCAGCAATGCACTTTACCAACACGTTGTGGCACCTCATTGAAAGCTGCTTTCTACCCCAGGGGCATTCTGGTATGACAAAGAACACTCACTTCTTCATCATTGCTGACAGCGCTTTTACACCAACTTTTCTAGAGATTCTTCCTCAAGTAGTAGAGATTGAGAATGAAAACATAATAAGACTACTGATGCGATGTGTCCACCCCCCGTGTTTTCTCCCCCAGGGCAGTACCATCGCCCAGGCAATCTATTTGCCATGGGAAATGTCCACAGATAATTCCATTCCAACTATCTGTTGGGCACAATTCATGGGAGCAAATAAGCCCTTGATGAATTGTAAAGTCCATCGAGGACCACAAACTATTGAAGTAACGGGGATGGTGGACATGGGTGTGGATGTGACGGTCATACCATACAACAAATGGCCATCACATTGGGAGCTGCAGACACTCACAGACATCGTCAAAGGGATCAGAGGCCACCAATTAGCGAAGCAAAGTAAGAGCATCATACAAATTGAGGGGCCGGATGGACAATTGGCCTCAGTCCATCCATTCGTATTAGACACTGGGTTCACCCTGTGGGGACGGGACGTCCTGAATCAGTGGGGGGCGAAATTGGAACTCCGCCCCCCCGAAAGGATTTTTAAAGGTGGCCACTGTAGAGCGCCACACCCGACATTTCCAGAAATTAAACTGGAAAACAGACACTCCTGTGTGGATGGACCAGTGGCCGCTCAACAGACAAAAGTCAGAGGTGCTCCACCCACTCGTGGAGGAGCAACTCCAGCTGGGAAACATCGTGCCCAACATGAGCCCTTGGAACTCCCCGGTTTTTGTCATTCGGAAACCGGGGAAGGACAAGTGGCGACTCCTCCATGACCTGCGTCAAATCAACAATGTTATTGAGGACATGGGTCCCCTCCAGCCAGGGATGCCCTCGCCCTCAATGCTCCCACAAAATTATAAATTGGCAGTAATCGACAGACTGTTTTTTCAACATTCCCTTGCATCCAGACGATGCCCCATGGTTTGCCTACTCGGTTCCTTCCATCAACCGAGAGGCTCCCATGCAGCGCTACCACTGGCGGGTTCTACCACAAGGGATGAAAAATTCACCTTTCATCTGCCAGTGGTACATTGCTTGCATCCTGTCGCCGATCAGATAAAAGAGGGCCAAAGCAATAATATTACACTATATGGATGATATCCTAATTTGTGCCCCTGATTCCTACTACCTTGAGGAAACCTTAAGTGTTGTCATAACTGTACTTACTGACAAAGGTTTTAAATTACAACAAGAAAAAATCCAAAGGGTCTGCCCGTGGACCTACCTAGGACTGAAAATCACTGAGACTACCATCACCCCCCAGCCACTTACCATCTGCAATCAGCCCAAAACTCTGTTTGAGTTATGACAACTGTGCGGAGTAGTGGCCTGGCTTCGTCCCTGGGTAGGTCTAACCACGGACGACATCTCCCCCCTTTTAAATCTTTTGATGGGGGAACAGAGTCCAGAATTCCTAGAAATTTGACACCTGAGGCAAGGCTCACAATCGAGAAAGCTGAGAAAGCGTTGTCCACAAGGCAGGCCCATCGCTGCCTTAAAGACAAGCCTTTCCAATTTGCTGTCATAGGAGAGTTACCACACCTAACAGGCTTCATTTTTCAAATCGACGAGGGGCGAGAGGACACTCTGCTTGGTGTTCCTCCCACACCAACCGTCGAAGAATATCAACACACCACAAGAGTTAGTGGCTCAACTTGTGATGAGGGCCAGGGTACGGCTGCGCACCCTAGCGGGGTGCGATTTCAAATGCGTCTACCTGCCATTCAAAACAGAAGATTTAAATTACATCTTACATACCAATGAGCAATTGCAATTCGCTCTGGATAGTTACTCTGGACAAATCTCACAACATTATCTTAAACTGAAAAAATTCAACCCAATGAACCCAGAGTTTGCAAAATTAAAACTTACACGAAAAGAAATCAGGAGTAGAAGGCCACTCAAGGCCCTGGCAGTTTTCACCAACGGGTCCGGCAAATCAAAGAAATCAGTTTTTACGTGGATGAACCCCAAGACATCCCAGTGGGAGGAGGATGTCCACATTGTTGAGGGGTCTCCACAGGTATCCGAACTCGCTGCAGTGGTCAGGGTCCTTGAAAAGTTCAAAAAGAACGTGTGAGCATAATTACTGAGTCGGCTTATGTAACTGGAGTAACATCCTGAGCAGATCAGGCCCATTTGAAAGAAATAAATCCAAAATCTAACCAAAAAATTTATAACTTGCTCTTGCAGCTTATTTCACTGGTCTCCCACCGAGAGCAACCATTCTTCATCATGCATTGGAGATTGCACACCGATCTCTCCTGTCCCTTGGCAGAGGGTAACAAAAGAGCAGACGCCCTAGCCTGACACGTACCAACAAGCCAAGTCACCAACAATTCCATCAAAATGTGCTGGCCTTAATCCGAATGTTCCATCTTAAGCGGGACCAGGCCAAGGCCATTGTGGCAACATGCCCAAACTGTAATAAATACACCATACCATCNTGAGCAATTGCAATTCGCTCTGGATAGTTACTCTGGACAAATCTCACAACATTATCTTAAACTGAAAAAATTCAACCCAATGAACCCAGAGTTTGCAAAATTAAAACTTACACGAAAAGAAATCAGGAGTAGAAGGCCACTCAAGGCCCTGGCAGTTTTCACCAACGGGTCCGGCAAATCAAAGAAATCAGTTTTTACGTGGATGAACCCCAAGACATCCCAGTGGGAGGAGGATGTCCACATTGTTGAGGGGTCTCCACAGGTATCCGAACTCGCTGCAGTGGTCAGGGTCCTTGAAAAGTTCAAAAAGAACGTGTGAGCATAATTACTGAGTCGGCTTATGTAACTGGAGTAACATCCTGAGCAGATCAGGCCCATTTGAAAGAAATAAATCCAAAATCTAACCAAAAAATTTATAACTTGCTCTTGCATCTTATTTGACTGGTCGCCCACCGAGAGCAACCATTCTTCATCATGCATTGGAGATTGCACACCGATCTCTCCTGTCCCTTGGCAGAGGGTAACAAAAGAGCAGACGCCCTAGCCTGACACGTACCAACAAGCCAAGTCACCAACAATTCCATCAAAATGTGCTGGCCTTAATCCGAATGTTCCATCTTAAGCGGGACCAGGCCAAGGCCATTGTGGCAACATGCCCAAACTGTAATAAATACACCATACCATCACTGGGCACAGGAGTCAATCCCCAAGGCCTCTAGAGTTGGGAACTATGGCAGATGGATGTGACCCACGTTCCGGAATTTGGAAGGCAGAAATACGTGCACATCTCAGTGGACACCTTTTCTGGTGCAGTGTACACATCTGTGCACACGGGAGAAACCAGAAGAGAAGTGGAAAGACATTTGATGCAAGCCTTTGCCACTCTAGGCATCCCCAAGACCATTAAAACAGATAATGGACCATGTCAAAAAGACTTGCCCAATTCTTCCAAAAGTGGGGAATCTCCCATGTGACCGGAATCCCACATTCCCCCACCGGGCAAGCAGTGGTGGAGAGGACTCATCAAAAAATAAAAAGACTTTTGGATATACAAAAGGGCGGAGATGGACTAAGTTCGCCCCAATTAAGACTTTCAAAGGTATTATTTATTCTAAACTTAGTGAATGGGACAGAAGAGGACCCCAATCCCCCTGTCCTCAGGCATTTTACCAGCTCTCCCTTCTATAAAATGAAACAAAGACCGAAAGTATGGGTCAGTGACCCAGAGACTCGCCAGGAAATGGGACCATGTGAGCTGCAAGCTTGGGGCTGTGGGTACGCCTGCGTGTCCACGGCCTCGGGAACCAAATGGGTGCCCCAAAAGTGGGTTCGCCCATACATAGAAAAAACTGATTGGACAAAAAATACAAACAAATACTCTACACCTAACACCAAAGATGTTGTAATTGCCTCATTGAGGAGGAGGCACCGAACAGGAGATGACATAAACTTTTACCCCGATATCCCCATGCTGAGCCCGTTGTTTAGTTCCTAATGACTAGTACCAGATTTTTATTACTTTTATTTGTTTAAGTTCTAGGAGAACCTTCCCTGAGATCATGACATCATGAGCCCCCTGGAGTTCCTACTTTTCATGCTCCTTATCGTCTGGATCTTTCCTCTTGGCGTGGCATGGATCGTACTGCAGCCCCGAGAAAATGTTCGGGTAACGCTGGCCAAAGCACTAAATCAGACCAATATGTGCTTATCGACAGCGGCAGTAGGGAACCCCTTTTCCACCTGCCTGGTGGGAATTCCCCTGACACTCTCTGACTATCCACCCCCTGGCCCCCACAACCCCCATCCCTACAATCCTCTTAATAATTGGGACGGGTGGGCTCGGGCACTACCAGAGGCCGCAGAGGAGCCCCAGGAGTTCGAGCTCCTGGATCAACACCTGCTCCCTACTGCCTTTGGTTCCATTACAAAGGAGTGGGGTTCCGCATGGTGCACCGTCATGGACGTGCATTGTCACATTGACAAAAACTGGTGCAACGCGACAGAACCCACACTCTCAGCATCCATGGATAAGCCAAAGAAAATCAAAAAAGGGCTTTTCCTGATTTGTGGGGACTGGGCGTGGCAGGGAATCCCTTCTCGTCTGAGGGGGGGGGCCCTGTACCATTGGGAAAATTTCCATTTTGGCCCCAAATAAGATGCAAATCCTTAATTGGCAGAAAAATGACTCCACCAAGGGAGAGCTGAGGACAAAAAGAAGTATGTCCAATTGAGATGAAAACTGCTAATCTGATGTGACCCATTGGTCGCACTTAAAGCGCGCTTCAGTGTCCATCGTTTGGCCCTGGGTGGCTGCCGCCAAAACCTTGGCAGAGCTAGGCGGGGTAGAATGTTGGGTGGCAAAGCAAGCTAACCTAACCTCCTCAGCCATCAGCGACCTCCTCGCGGACAAGGAAGTCACCAGGCAGGCGACCCTACAAACCAGAGCTGCCATCAACTTCCTTCTCCTCATTAATGGCCATGGATGTGAGGAGTTTGAGGGGCTGTGTTGTTTCAACCTGACCTCACACAGTGAATCGATCCACGCCACGGTCAAGAAAATGAAAGAATGTTGCACCAGCTCAAAATGGAGAAAGACGATTGAGACTGGTGGGACACCCTGTTTGGGAACTGGTACTCGCAGGATGGGCCTCCTTGTTACTTAAATCAATTCTTTGGATCCTACTGATTATTTTTTGATTTTAACAATCTTAAGTTGTGTAAAGTCTTGTTTGATTAAGGCTGTGGGAAACCCACCAACAGTGGCGGCCCTCACCACCAAGCATCTATCAAACCGAGGATGGTGGGAGAGAAGGGCCAGCAATGAAAACGACGAGGAACAAATTGCAGAGACTTCGGTGTGAGCTTCCCACAGCACAAAATCCATATTTTATTTTTAGTTTATTAACTAAGCCATTGGCCCCTTGAGGGGTATCCCTCCCCTGTCAATTGCCCGTTGGTTCACACCCTGTCTATCTAGCCCGAATCCACCCTCTGGACTCCACCTGATTGGACCCTGTGCTCTCCGCCCCCTACCCCTTAAAACCCTGCTCCCTGCTAGCCTGGCGTCCTTTCTCCCCTGTTCATTACGGACAATAAAGGGCATTGCTGAGGAAGGATCTTTCTCGTCTGCTTCCTTGCCTGTGGCTCTGGAATTCAACTGGCGAGGGAACACCCTGGCCAATCCCCGCTTGCTCTGATTTAGGTGGCAGCCTGAGGCACACCTCAGAGACATCCACCCACGGAAGCTGAGGGACACGGGCACCTTCCGGCCGCCTACAGAGGAGGCCAGGTCAGAGCAGTTAGGTGGCTAAGGTTGTGACCCCATGGGAAACCTGCACTGGAGCAGGGTCCTGGTAGGGCCTGTGGTCCCATGGAGAGAGGAGCCTATGCTGGAGCAGGTTTGCTGGAGGGGCTTGTGTCCCAGTGGGGCAGTCTGTTCCTGAAGGACTACACTGTGTGGAAAGAGACCCACGCTGGAGCGGTTCATGAAGAACTGCAGCCTGTGGGAAGGACTCACATTGGAAAAGTTCATGGAGGTTCACAGGTTCTCCTGTGGCAGGGACCCCACACCAGAGAAGGGGAAAAGTGTGAGGAGTCCTCCCCATGCAGAGGAAGGAGCAGCAGAGACAACTGTGATGAACTGCAGTCTCCATTTCCTGTCCCTCTGCACCACTACAGGGGAAGAGGTAGAGAAAATTGAGATAAAAATTAATTTCAGGAGGAAGGGAGGATTGTGGGGGAGGTGTTTTACAATTTAGTTTTTATTTCTCATTACTGATTTGCTTGGCAAGAATTTATATTAATTTCCTCAAGTCAAGTCGCTTTTGCCTGTGACTGTAATTGCTGAGTGATACCTCCCTGTTATTACCTTGACCCACGAGCCTTTTATTATTTTTTCTCTGCCTTGTTCAGCTGAGGAGGAAAGTGATAGAGCTGCTTGGTGGGAATCTGATATCCAGTCAGGGTCAAAAGCACCACAATAGTAAAGATGTTTCATACTGCAGGCAGCCCTCTTTTCCTTTCTGATTCACAGGGCCTTCTACATCCAAACTGTGTTTTCCTAACCTTTAATCTCTGAAGATTGCCAATTTATGGTGTGTGTTCTTTGCAAATCAGATATTATCCCTGCTTTCTGGAATTGAATCATGAAAAGGAAGAAAGACATGATCTAGTTCCATGTTAGTATTTGTGAGCTTTGCCACTGGAAGGTGAGATTAAAGGAAGAGAAGACACCTGATCAATGTTCAGTGTCCCACTTAAAGTTACACAACAATGCTTTCTCATGCCAAGCCGTTATCTCTGCTAATATTATCTCTATGGATTGCCCATGGTGGTACTTCTCACTTAGGCAGACTATTCAAATGTGATACCAGAAATGTAGCAGTAGATGGCATAATTACACTGTGATCTCGGGGAAATTTCAGCTTCACTCTTCCCTTTGTCTAAGTCAAGCAGACCAAATATTTAAAAGAAAAAGTGCTCTATACCCAAAACATTTTATTCTCTGACTGAGGAAGTATGAAGTTGGCTGAACAACTATAAGAGCAGAAACAACACAGGGGAAACAGTTTTCTCGTAAGAAAGTTGAGCTCTAGGCCCAAATTCTTGTAACAGTGGTCAGAGTCAAGCTGGAATTCAGTGTTTATATTCCTTTGTTTTAACTGAAAGCAATAAAATTTTCAGATAAATAGGTGAAAATAAGTCCATTGAGTTCTTGTATTTATGTAGATAACATGGTTAACATCACTCTCTCTTGCTTTAAGACTGTTTTCTTCCATGTAAATTTTAAGGAAAGATTGGTTGGACATTACAGCTTTGGTGTTTTTTAAGGAATCATTACTCCATTTTGAATTAAAGATATATCAAATTTTTTTCCCTGGACTTCTCAGCTATCATAGGTTTTCAAAAATTTCATGTGAAGTTATTTTAAGTCACAGTAAAATCCCTCACTGCATTTCAGGCTATGAAGTTTCAAAGTGCTAAGTAGATAATAAAGCATGTGAAAAATGACACCATAAACAACCTAATATAACAGCTTCTGAGCCACAGGTCACAGTAAAACGAAATGTTTGTTACCAGTAGAGGTTAGCAGTATGTCAAAGAAAACTGAATTGCATGGTGCCTGTTTCCTTCATTTCTAAGAATGTTTAAAGATACTTGCTGTCCTGCAAAATACTTTGATTTTTCTAGAGTGCAGATTAAAATGTTGAGTAGATATCAGCATTATCCTGCTCATATATGGTTCTCACTCACAGAATTGTAATCTCAGAATGAATCAAAACCTGTAAAGAAAATATGCTCAAAAAAAACTGTAGCATCAGTATTACTAATAGTTGTAATATGGGACCTAGCACCTGGAGTGCTCCAGAGGCAACACTAATCTGTGTTAGAAACCCAGATTTCCTCCTCAGGATCACCACCTACCCCTTTCTTCAGCTATCTTTACTGCTGTCTTTCCTCATTTAGAGAAATAACATAGCAAGGCATATTGTCTAGAAACTTTTCTGTAACTTTTGCATAAGTTTTGAAGACTATGAGCTAATATGACATTCTTACAGGCAGGTTAGGCAGAGAGAAATATCACCACCTCCTCCCTATTTCATTATCTCTCCTACCTCTTGCAAGAAAGAATAATTGGTTCCTAATTTGCACTCAGAGTTTGGGTTATCTTCCTTGTGGCACACTGGATACACACATTTTTCCTATCCCAGAGGACACTGCTGCAGTCTTCAAGGGGTTCCTCTGTCTTCTAGAAGAGCCTTTTATAGCACCTTTAGGCAAAGATACCCACCACAGGGGAAAGAGCTGGATCTCCTTATCAAAGACTCTACCAGGAAGAATTTGAGACTTGGAAAAAGAAAATATTCTTCCAGTTCCACATACCTGTTCAGGTTTTTGTTTATATCAGTTGTGATAGAAGCAAAGAGGCTCAGGTAGACAAGTTTTTTCTACCTTGTGCACTGCAGTAGCCTTAATTACACAATCAAATTTCTTTCTACAAGACAATCATCTGAGTGACTCAGGATGCTGATGCTTATTGAATAGAAGGTACTCAGCACTATCAGGTTGCTCTTACTACTCAGTGCAGACTCATGTATTAGTATATTCCTCACACTTTATTCTGAATATTGACCCTGAGATCAGCTCAGCTTGTTAGACCCTGGTGCTAAAAACACAAAGGTTGTAGGTTCAGTCTTCATATGGGCCAAGAGTGGGGCCTAATGATCATCATAGGTCCCTTCCAACAGAATACTCTCTGATGCTGTGACCTACTAATTTCTGTGTTAAAGTAAAGTATTTGTTGCTCATCACACTGTCTCAGTGTGGTCCTCCAAATACTACACAAGGTAAAGGACCATTATGATTTCTTTGCTTTTACTGATGATAAATGAAAGCTTGAAAGTTAAGGTTAACATTGATGACAAATTTTTCAAGTCAGTAAAGTGTTATTTCTCAAGTTTTCAGGACAGAATTTCCATTTACTAAAGTTTAGTTGTGAAATCTTAACATGTATGTGAACTGGGATGCTCAGGGTTAGAAATAACATGCAAATAATTAATGAGGGGTTTGGCTTGGAGCTCTGCTTTTTGGGTTGTTCTCTTTGGTTTGTTTGCAGAAGTTTGGCTTCAGTGACCCATAAAAATTTCAGTAAGACTTTGTGCAATGGAAATAAAATTCTCAAGCACACATTTCATTTGTATTAGTTTTGAGACCTCTCTTCTCTACATCATTCATCAAATACTCCTGTCTACATATTATTCAGTCTCCACAAACCTTTGAAAGGTTTGATCTCATATTCTAAATGTTTATTATTATTTTCTTGTTAACATCATTACTGTTCAGTATACTGTGCAAGCGTACTGGCCATTCAAAATACAGTAGGAAGAGTACCTTCTGAGAGACTGCCCATTTACTTACACATGATGTGCTATGTCTTCCTGGAAATCGTGGTATTTCAAAATCATCCTTTAAGAGTGCTTGGGAATAATCCACCTACCCCCTCATGCTACTTTATAGCATAAGCCTCCATGTTGCATGTCAGACACTATGAAATGAACAGTTCCCCTGCATTTGTCTCCCAGCCCCAAACTGCGTATTTCAAATGCATATATCTAAAGTGACTAAATTCATCAATAATACTTAATTGAGGGCAGTATCACAGTGAACAGTATTACTGCTGCCAGAGGGAAATATTTCAACGTGGCATGATTGAAAGGGACCCCAGATGTTACAGATTCCAGATTCTTATGCTCAAGCCAAATCAAGTTGCACCTTGCACAGATTTAATTTTTTTTTTAAACAAAACAACCTGCTTTGGAAAAAAGTTTCACAACAAAAATGTGTTGTGTGTGTTTCTGTCCTTTCTCCTCTATCCTTATAGTGTATCCTGGAAGTTCAAAGAAGTTTCTTAAATTAAACAAATACTTATAATCAAGCTCTCTTCTCAGAATTATTTCTCCTTTATAGGAAATGGAAACTGGACAAGTTTTTTTCCACACATAATGAGGAGACTATAGCCTTCTCCCACACTCTTGCAATATTCTCTCTTGGAAAATCCATTCCAGTTACTGGGATTTCCTGCTGATTTTTGTGGGATTTGGTTTGGTTTGTTGTTCAGGTTTTTTCAAGAAGTGAAGATTTTAGCTTCTAGCTTTTAGCTTTTATTTCTGTTACTTCTAGCTTTTAGCTTTTAGCTTTTAGCTTTTATTTCTGTTACTGCCCTGGCTGAGTTCTTTACCACAGGCAGATGTTCTCAAGCTCTGTCTTACAACTGTTCTCTGAAAGTTGTCAGGCACTTTTACATATTTATCTAGTAACAGGTGTTGTCTTGCCCAGGGTTTTTTCATGTAACATCTGTCCCAATTCCCTATTTGCCCATAAGAGTTAAGTCTTGTGTTCCTCGTAGGATATAAAATTGTTCTCTGGAAACCAATAAACTTTTCTTTTGTGCCAGTGGATTCCCATGGTATTATTAAAACTACTATTCTGTCAGGACACTAGACAACACACAGCAGATAATAAAACAAAAACAAAAACCAATGATCTGAAACCCCAAACAAACAAAAATATTAACAACTCAGTACATCACACACTACATTAAGCCTGAGGAATTCCTATTACACATAAAGAGTGATCTTATGACAGTTGCATTGTAGTTCCTGATCTTTGTCCATACTAGGAAAACTCTGCTAAGGTTTGCAAATGTAAGTACTGATGTAAGCTTTTTCCATCCTATAAGTAAACGTGTGTCTCTCCTACTAACTGTAAGGGCCAATACAATTTTTTTCTGGACAACAGCTTGGATCTCCACATGTTCATACACTATTGCTTCTTTCACTGTAGTATTCCAAATTCTTAAGTCATCTCTACTGTTTCAGGCACTATCTACCTTCAGAAATGGATCAAACCCACTATCTGTCAAGTTTTGTGTTTTAGCTGTTTTGTGAAGCATACATGGCTTTTCAGAGTTTTCATTCAGTATCTTTTATTTTATGGAATACATCTTGCAAATGAAATCAGCTCTTTAAGTCTTACTACAGCTCCCTCTGATCAGTAAAATCATATCCTCCAAGTTTAATTTTTGCAAAGAACACCAAATACTTCAAGTTCCTATGTTTACGTATAGAGTAGACTCTACAGAACAGGTCCTTTCTTGTAACTGAAAGCCATTACAGGTTAGGAAGCCCCTCAGATACACCATGCCACTACAGCATGTAGCACAGCAGCGTAGTTCTTCCTGGAAACCTGCAATATCACTTACTACTAATATTTGCAGGGTCGAACATGATTTAATTTTTCTAATCTATTATTATTATTATTATTATTATTATTATTATTATTATTATTATTGCATGTCCTAGCACATTACCATGTGCAGTATGCAGTAATTATTCAGAAATAAGATGGTGTAGGCAGTTTTGATTTCAGACATTTCTAACGTACAAAAAGCAAGCTTTCACATCCCCCATTCCTCAGATGCCTGTGATCTGCAGCTCTACTGCAACAGCAGTCGAGGAATCAGCCTGCTAACACCCAAGAAGAGACACAAACCTCTCCTGAGGAGAGCAGTGCCTCCCCAGAAAGCAAGACAGCAGAGCTACTACTACCCAATGTCTTTCATTTTTCAGTACCTGCTAATCGAATATTGTGCTACTCAATAAAGAGATACCACACATGCTGTGAACACTGATAGGCCTTTTTCTGAGTCAGGTTTTGTGGCACCTGCAGTTTTAAAAGCACTTGAATATCATGCTCTAGATTAATTCAACTGGTGCTTCACAAATGCAAGGGAATGACTCCTTCATATTTTTGCAACAAACTGTAGTTCTCCCGTTTTGGAACCCCGCTTTTCATCTTTAGTTTCTTGTGATATCTTCAGACTCTCTTCCAAAAAATTAGCACAAAAATAAAGTTTTACAGTCACTTTATTGAATTAAGAGCCTGTTGTTACAGTGCTTAATTGGGAAAAGTATTTGAAAGTAATATGCAGCAAAACAGACACTGCACAGAAAATAATGAAATAATATAATACAGATGCAAGTCATTGGCAGATCAGTTCAGACCTACTGGGGCTTAATATGGTTATTAAAATTAAATCATGGTTATGAAGTAATAAGTTTCAATACACCATTAGGACTTGCTTATGAAATAACAGCGGTCAGAAAAAAACAAAGATGATCAGAAAAAACTTCAGGATTGTGGTAAAGTATGTACAGGTGTGTGTATGTTTCTGCATTTGTGAATGGTCCAAAATGAAAACATTCACAAATTGAGTTCTCCTGTAGGGAGTGCTTAATTTAAAATTATTGTAAAGCATAACAGATTTTGTCAACTTGCTCCTGAATTTTAAATATAAAATGAAAGCATAGGATCCCATGCAAAGAAATTGGAGGCAGACATTGCATGCATTTGTATAGTTTGCAAATTGCACTTAGTGGTTTAATTCCAGCTGCTCCTACAGAGCAGACATGGGGAGCCTGCTGAAATCTGGGAGCATCACAGTATGAAAGGAATCCTACTGAAATCACAAAACACTTGTAAGGCTCAAGTAGAAGGAAGAGAGAGACGTTGCACATGATAGCAGTGTCTTCCCACCTTTCTATGCCTGCAGTGAGGCACAGCAGCTCTGCAAGCCTCTGGGGCTGTCCTGCCTCCCTCTGGGCACACGTTTCCCATGGTTGTCCATTCTGGCAGAAGGCCCTGCTCTGGCCATGTCAGGGAAACCGCATACCCAAATACCAGACACCCCTCCTAGGCTGACTTGCATGTGCAGCATAAATTCCAATGTCCAAGCTAGGAGCCACCCCACAACCCCAGCAGGCTGGGCACTGGCTGAAGCCCCAGACCTGTCCATCACCACTCTGGCTCAAGAGGCTCTCAAGCAGAAGCTCCAAAGCCACTACCTGAGTAAAAATGACAAGGACACTTCTGCACAGGGGAAAGGTGCCCAGCTGGCTAACCCTCATAGTGGGCCACTGGAGACCTAATGCTGCAGTCTTTCCTCTTCATCCCTGGCCAACATCTCCTACAGACTTTGCACTGCCCTGCCATTGCCTACAGCATTGCACAACAGTGGGATTTACTGCTTAACTCCTGAATCCAAACACCTGCAGCTCTGGAAATGAAAAGTGATAACTGCTATTTGTCATCCTCCCCTCTTACTGCTGCACCGTGCCAGCACACAGGCTCCAGGCTGCAATGTCACCTCCATGGAGCATCATGGTGACATTTGAGAACTTCCCCTTGGACCTTGCAGCCAGCCAGTGCCAGTTCCCTGGCATCTGCTGTCTGGCAGGACCAAGCACAGCTGCCCAGGGAAATGCCTTTGGTTAGGAATCACTCTGCTCTAACCCTGACAAGACGGCTTGAATGGGAGCCATCTCCAAGGAAAACATAATCTGCTTCTAGTCAAGATGAGTACCTTCAGCTGAAAGACTCCACTTCTCCTGTCCCTGTCTCCCATGTCTCCCTCAATAGATGTTGTAATGCTGGTCTAGCATCCCTCAAAGAAGAAAAGCATTTCCAAACATGCACCAATGACCAAAGTACCAACAGAATTCATCCCCTTTGTTCACAGGAGCGCTCTGGTTAGGCTGATGACTTCATCTTTCCAAATAGACATACACACACACACCCGTTCCGAGATTCATGCACACACACATTTGTGGATTCCCCAGGAACTACCATGGACCCTCCTGTCTGACATAAAGACTCACAGAATATTCCAAGTTGGAAGGGATCCTGCAAGGATCATCAAGTCCAGCTCATAAGTAAATGGCCCATACAGGGACTGAACCCATGAACCTCGGTGTTATTTGCACCATGTTCTGACCAAATGAGCTAATCTCCTCTCAGTAACCTTTCACGAATGTCAGCCTTCTTTTAATCCTGCACCTGAGGTACAAGGTGGAGCGTCTAGAAGTTGCAGTTCTGATGTGGCACTAGTATGGCCCTGTAACTGGTGCACAAAGTGGCCCAACCTCTTGCCCCCATATTTTCCCAACAGTACACCAAGACATGGGGCCCAACAGACTTTTAATATCCCAGCATTTTTGGTAACAGTTTCCTCTGCATGTTTACAAGGACAGGCCTCCACCCTATGAACTTACCTAAAATGGCATATACAAAGTTACAGCATTTAGGCATCTGATTAAGTCAGTCAGAAAATTTACAGATTGTTCCTTTGTTTTAGGGTGTGCACCGATAATGTGTTCTCCTTCTGTCTTCTTTTATTTTGTTGAAATCATATCCTAGAAATATGAAGATTCGAGAAGGAGAACAGTACTTTGCTAGCAAGCCTCAGCTGTTTGCACCCTAATTTGAAATAAAAATGAAAGCCCACTCCTGATCATCCAAGGTAGAGAACTATTTGATTGAAGAAAAAATGTATTTCAATTACACAAACCATACATTTGTGTAGACTATTAAAAAACCTTCTTTCAAATTCTTTACTTTTTTTTTGTCAGTATTAGCTGTATTTTCAGATACAGAAACATTTTACAGGTGTAGCCAGCCATTAACCCACTTTAGTTTGGCATTTATAACTTTATATGTGAAATTGAAGAGACTATTGGTCTGTTAAGCACAGGAAGAGCACATTTTTTAACCAAAACTACTATACAGAGACTAAATGAGATATCAAGAATAAAAGCCAAAGGCTCATGGGGCAGGCATGCATTTTTGAGACTGCATAGCCCAAAATCAAAAAGCAACACAGGACTCAGTGCAACCTTTGCTGTATAAGCAGTATAAGCAACACAGGCCAGGACATCTTTGCTTTCTTCAGTGCACTCCTTGAACATTTCACCAACATATTCTTTAACCTTTTAAAGACTAGGAATTTTGAATCCTGGAATAAAAGTGACACATAATGAATTTCATACACCAGCTGAAGCTCCTCTGAGGATGAGTAAACACAGGCATGTTCAGCTAGCAGTTTTATCTAGCTTCATAACAGGCCTTGGAGATTACATATCACCATCTGCACACTTTGGATTTAATTTCCATGGTTTGGAATGAGTTGAAAGGCCAGTTTGCCAACAGCACACAATTGCCTGCATTTTGATTGACTGGCAGATGAGGGAAGAGTTTTGTATTTATTACAATGAAGTCCATTCAATAAGTAACATTGGTAGCATTACTAAAATTAATAGTTCCTTCTTGCCAATGGTGTTTTTCCTGAAAGAAGTGTGCTGACACCCTTCTGTCTTCCTGCACACAAAGGCTTCATACAATAAAATCAAACATAATAGGAAATCAAAACACCTCCAAGTCTTTCCTAGCATGCACTTGCACATCCAGTTGTTACCATAACAACAACAACGAAAAATACAGTGGATGAGACTTTACTTTTAATACTGAAAAAAATCAAGAGGATACTAGATATTGTCTTCTTCAGTTAGAAAAGGACTGCAACCTCTTACAAGCTGAAAGGCTGCTTGAAGAAGGAAACCTACAAGAATAAGAATACAATTTAACAGGAAAAGAATATACTAATAGTAGGATTTGGAAAATTTGAAGTGAAGTTTCTTCCAGCCTCAACACTCTAGCTGTGTCGAGGTCAAAGGAACCATGCCAAGACACACAATGTCCACAAAAAAAGATATTTGATCCTGTATCTATGCAACTAAATCATGAAATTTATCACTTATGATGAAACAGAGCTGAAGTAATGCCATGATGATTTTTGCCTTTTCTTTTCTATACCTTTTGTATGTATCTTTTATATAGTTTTTATGTATCCTCATAAAAACTTAGTTCTTAGTACGCATACTTGTAATTTCTTAAGCCTGATAAATTTAGCATAGTCCTAGTATTCTGTTAAGCCAGGAGACCAAACATCCTAGAGGCCTCACAGTTGGAGGGCCTGAAAGCCCTAAGCTATGCTGAGAAACCAAGGTCCTCTCTAGAACACGTCCTGTAAACTAAGATTAGGCCCATCCAGAGGGAATTCCTCAGGGATATCACGCTATTCATTCAAGCCTCTCATTGGGGAATTTTGATACATATGCTAATTTGCAAGGTCTATAAATTGTATACGTGATCTATTGTGTGTGTGTGTGTGCGTGCGTGCATTTCAGGGCATTCCAGCCAGATGAAGTGGTGCACCTTAAGGATCCTTATTAAATACCAAGGTAAAAACCTTTTTCTCCTTAACCATGTCTGGCTTTTAATTTTTAAGACCAGGAAATGTCATCAAAAGCACATTAAACCTTTGTTTTAATTTCTGCAGTATTGCTTCTCAAGACCACAAAGTTTGTTCTTATAAGAAAAAAGCACAAAACATTAAATAGGATGCAAATATGGGCAATCAGGAATTCCACCTATGCAGAACACTGACTATGGACTTTGTGACTATCTGTATGCAAGAGGCAGAACTACTCACTGCTTAGAGAAATTGGGCAGAAAAATTCAGTCTCCAGATTAGCAAACAAAGTCAAACACTGCAGAAGACTTCAAAAGTCATGAGTTCAGAAATGGATAGATGTCAAAAGAAAAGAAGGTAAGGTAGAACACTTCAGCACATTTTATGGGGAAATTGATATTTCTGACCCCTCTTCTATCTATCTCCTTCGAGAAAGTGTAATTTATAAAATGTTCAGATTTTGGTCCTAAATAATCTAAGAGTAAGTTTGGGGTCCTTTTTAGCCAAGAGGTGAGGAGTTCTTTTGAACATGCAAAAGCCAAACAAGAAAATCCCACAAACACTTTTTCCTGCCATAAAAAATTCTAATTAGGTGTTTGCACTGAATTTTCAGAATTTAAGATGTACTTACTTCCACATATAATTTCAAGTACTCAATTTCTTGCTAATACCAACCAGCACTGTATGTACTTCCACACCAGCTTTTTGTGTGTGCTGGTTTCAGCTAGAAACTCTAGGGGTAGCATTAATTTCCTTTCCTTCACAGTGGCTGGTGTAGGGCTGTGTTTTGGATTTGTGCTGAACACAGGGTTGATTACACAGAGATGTTTTTGTTATTGCTGAGCAGGGCTTACACAGAGCCAAGGCCTTCTCTGCTCTCTGTACTTCCATGCTGGTGAGGAAGTTGGGGGTGCATGGGAGGCTGGGAGGAGACACAGCTGGGACAGGTGACCCAAACTGACCAAAGGGATATTCCAGAGCATATGACATCATGTTCAGTAAATAAAGCTGGGGGGAAGAAGCAGAAAGGAGGGAACATTTGGAGTGATGGCATTTGTCTTTCTAGCAAGCACTACACATGATGGGGCCCTGCTCTCCTGGAGATGGCAGAACACCTGCCTGCCATGGGAATCACTGAAATAATTCCTTGTTTTGCTTTGCTTGCGCACATTGATTTTGTTTTCCCGATTAAACCGCCTTTATCTCAACCCACAATTTTTCTCACTTTTACCTTTCTGATGATTTCTCCTCCAATGAGGCATGAGCAAGTGGCTGCCTGGGGTTGGTGGCTGGCTGGGGTGAAACCACTGTATCACTTTTTTCTCCAGCTTCAAGTGAAGCTTAGCTATGCAAGCTCTAGGTTTTCAGCTGAATATTGCTGAAAGATTGTTATACAGGTTTACATCCAGAGGTTCAATCTGTCAACATGTTCTACCACTATCATACTGCTTTGTCTTCTAGTACTAAGGAGAGCTACAAAGGAAGGAAGCAATATCCAAACTAAGTGCATCTGTGCATATGAAGAAATCTGAGACAGACATTTAATGGGAAGCAGGTTAAGAGCTTCACACTATCAGGTATACCACTACCACTATCCCTGAATTACTCCCAGAGATCTCTCAATTACATAAAGAAGCTTCTGTGTCCTAATCACATTTCTGTTTACCATCCTGGCAAATGAAGGACTGTTATCAACAGGCAATCAAAGCACAATCTTGGCAACAGACTTAAAACCAAGTTTGATGTACTGACAGACTACTGCACCATCTGCATCTGCAAGCTCATATCATACATTAGGCAGTCTTGATTATCTTTCACCATGTTAACCAGTGCAGAAGGCACACAAGCTATGGATTATACAGTCATCATGAAGGGTTTGTGACTAAGCATAAATTTCCTAACATACACAAAAACAGTGCTTCATTCAAAATCAAAATTCCGGAGACAAACCTCCTTTGATTACACCTTTTTCCTGACCATATTCAGAACATATTTAATTCTTGCATTTCAAAAGCAGATCAGATTAGGACCTATTATGTGTTATTTTCCATAATTAATTTCAGATACATGATTTAATACACCAAACATGTAACATTTTAAAGCTCTTCCATATGAATTGAGTTATGATAAATACCCTAAGACCTGGAGGATGTGCTGGGAATGAATAGATCAAGAGCAGCCCTGCCAAGAAGGACTTGGGGGTGCTGGTGGGTGAGAGGCTGGACATGACCCAGCACTGTGCACTCCCAGCCCAGGAAGCCAAATGCATCCTAGGCTGCATCCAAAGCAGCATGGGCAGTAGGGGACGGAGGCAATTCTGCCCCTGATCCTCTCTGGTGTTCCCACTGGAACACTGCATCCAGCTCTGGGGTTCTCAGCACGAGAAGAATGTGGACCTGTTGGAGTAAGTCCAGAGGAAGGCCAGGAAAATGATCAGAGGGTTGGAGCAGCTCTCATATGAGGAAAGGCTGAGAGAGTTGAGGTTGTTCTGTCTGGTGAAGAGAAGGCTCTGGGGAAATCTTATTGCAGCCTTCCAGTACCTGAAGGGACCCTATGAGAGAGTTGGAGAGAGACTTTATACAAGGGCATCAGGACATGACAAGGGAAAATAGCTTTAAGATGAAAGAATAGGTTTAGGTTAGGTATTAATAAGAAATTCTTTGAGAATGGCAAGGCACAGGGACAGGTTGCCTAGAGAACATGTGAATACCCCATCCCTGGAACTGCTCAAGACTAGGTTGGTATGGGGCCCTGGGCGAACTGATCTAGTGGAAGATAACCCTGCCTGTGACATGAGAGTTGGAAATAGATGGTTTTTAAAGCCCCTTCCAACTTTTCTATTATTCTGATTCTACGAATTCTTCACCTTAATTTTTATAGCCTCCCTTATAAACAACAAAACACAACTATCTCCATCACAAAATAAGATCCAGGTTATGTATACCTGGTGGGCACATGTTGTCTGTTACCCAGTAGTCTCAAACATACCAAATGCAATATTGACATATAACATAGACATATTACATCGAGTAAAAGGCCACATAATAAACATAATTTTTCTAGAAAGCAAAAATTCATGAAACTCCCCTCTGTTTATAAATTTCTTGATTTTGCACTAAAACTAACAAATAACTCACAAAACCTAAATTACTAAGCACCTGTTTTGACATCTGGCTGCTTTCAGATATCATCTTTCTTGTTTGTCCCATTCTTGGCTCAACCATTTAAAGTAGCTTTAACTTAAATTCTTGCAAAAATAATCTACATTTAAGACACTTTGTGAGAGTCAGAAGAGTGAACCACGCACAGTGGAAAAAGTTTTCTTTGAAAGAAAGACCATTGCTGAAGAGCTCTGTTAACTATTCATAAGTGCACTTCAGAGATAATCAAGAGCATTCTCAAACGGGGAACATTTGTAAAGGATGCTTTTAACTGAAATGCTACCAGAATAGTTTTCAAAACAATTAAATCAATCAATGAGTTCTTAAAGATCCTGATCTCACCCCAAGCTGTAGAAAAGTCATGCACTAAATTTCTGTGTAATGCTTTCAAAACTGACAGCAGGATCTGCAGCCTATCATTTGCATTCCCATCCCAAGCACAGGGGAACTGCTAGCTGCAGCACCAGCAGAAGTGCGGGTGTGAGGTCTCTGCAGCTCCACGCCAAGAGGAAAGGCAAATGCCCCCCAACACAGGCCACCAGGGCGACAGGGCCCACTAGATGGTGCTGTTCGCCCACATATTTAATACTTTTTCCCTGGAAAATAATAAAAAAACGGGACAGGAAAATAACCCGGGCAGAGATTTTTGTTAAGAAAAAAAAAAAAATAGCATAAAGTTTCAGAAGATTTTTTTAATCAGCTTTCTCCTTATCACTCATGTGAATAGTACTGGGCTACATCACACCTCTTTCTTGAGGCAACATTAGATCAGAAAACTAAATTTTGGCCTAGTGGGCTAAGTGTTATGTTCTCTCTTTTTTAACTGTAGTTCTCTAAAATAATCCCATTCTTAGGCCTCTCTAGTGATAATGTGTATTATTTAACCATATATTAAATTATAGCTTAGAAGAGACCTCTCATTTTATTAATTTAAAAAAATAGTCACATTTGAAAACAATTTACATTGCAGACTAAATAAAAAACAAAACTTAGATTGTAGGAAATAGAATCTGACCTTTTGTTTTTTGAGCCTTTTCCAGTTTACTCATCTGATAAATATCATACGTTCACTGCACAAAAAGGGAAAGTTTTGTTTTTCCAAATGGCTTATTCCATTTTGTCTTCATTTCAAAGTAATAGTCAGCGCACTTCTATAAACCTTGAGAGCAAGCCTGGGAGGGGCAGGGGGGAAATATATAGTATTTTCAGGAAATTTTGGTGCAAAAATGGCAGCTAACTCACAAAAGATGGTAATTTTCTCCTGGAAAGAAAAAGTTACACACACATACACACACACACACCAAAAAAGAGTTATATGAATAGGATTAAAAGGTGAGGAATAATGGGCTGAGTCACAGGAAAATTTTACTGAAAGGGCAGAGACAAAATGTGTAAAGCACTAAGCCATTAATATACAGCTGACTGCATCAGAAGAATAAGACTGATAATGAAAGACAGTGGAAGTGGCTTTATTAGCAGATTCAATAGAATTTAGAAAATAGGTTTCTTATTGCTGGAGGCCTAAATAAAGTTTGCAGAGAAGAATTCAATATAGCAATTGCAGATGGTCATGGAAGAATCACATTACAACCCACCTTTCCTGGTTTCTCATGGAAAGAAACAAGGCTGAAATCAAAAGTTAGCTTCAACATATTAGGCAAATAACAAATCTGTCTGAGCAACAATACACAGGAAGCAAATCTGCTGATGAAAACTGCTGTTATACATGCAAAGTTACCATTACAGTTCTAGTACAAAACAGTGACTTTCAACGGTGTTTTTAAAGACATTGTTTTAGAGACAAGAGGATGTAGCCTCAAGCTGTGCCAGGGGAGGTTCAGGATGGACATCAGGATGAAGTTTTTCACTGAAAGGGTTGTTAAGCACTTAAATGGACCGACCAGTTCATTTCCAGAGGCAGTGGGAGGCACTGTCCCTGGAGGTGTTCAAGAAGAGACTGGACATGACCCGCACTGACATGGTGGTGTTCAGCCAAAGGTTGGACCTGATGATCCTGGAGGTCTTTTCCAACTGTTGTGATTCTATGATTCTGTCACAAAGGATTAACATAGCCTTAGAATGGTGGGCATAAAATACACACTTCTTACACTATGCAACAATTTTGATTATAAAACAAAATTGATTCAAAGTATGACTGCAGAGATTTAATTTAATCTTTCAGATATAAAACTGACAAAAATGTTAAAGGCTACCAAGAAAACTAGCAAGTGAGAAAATAAAATATTTCTGATATTTTTTGTCTTTCATTTACTGAATAACTTACTACCAGATTCGATTATTCAGCAAATTAATAGGTAACATTTATTATAATTTTTAATTGCTAGTAATTATAAACAACATTAGTGAACTTAAAAATGTTAAAAGCCTTGAAGTATTAATTCCAGTTTTACTGGAACACTGGACTATATCTTCTGTTTAAGCATAAACAGAGCCTTAATACTTAGGATACTACTATACTACCAAAAATAAATTGACAGCTTGGCATAGCAAACTGACCTACAAAACATAGGTTTCAACATAAAAGATTGTTCTGCACACATCAACAATTTCTTATGCTATTACCTTACCAGATAGCTTACAAGATATTTTACTGCTCAGTATAGAATATAGCACACTAGAGAGTAATGATCTGATGAAAATTTCAATTCCTCTAATTTTTAATAATAAACTATGTTAGCATGTAAAGTAAAAAAGGGTTGCTGTATAATTTCAGATCAAGTAAATATTTTTAAGTTCTTCCTTATTTTTTAAAACATATTTCTAGATATACTAATTACTGATACAAATTTCTAGATATACTGATAGGAAGTTGTCAGTTTTGCTGCACTAATCTGTTTTCAATTTGTTCACCCTCATTCAAGGGATAGGAAAATTTGCCATAAGAATATTAAAACAAATTTGTAAAAAAGGTTGCTTAAAACCTATGCCCAGTTACCATCATCTGAGGAATGCATGCAGATATGGACAGACTAAGATTACCATGGTTCAGCTCCTTTAAGCGGTAATATCAACTGCAAACTGATCCAAACCCTAGCTTTATGTAATTCATCTAAAGCAGAAGGGTTTTCAAGGACAGTCATGTACTGCTGGTCAAACTGAAGAGCTGAAGTTTGAAGGCTCTCCCTACCTCACTTTTTGAATTACATGGGCTGCTTGAATAGGCTTTTTAAACACTCAGCATTAATTGGTAACAGACACTAGATTGAAATCAGTAGAGTTCTTTTAGCCTTCCCCAAATACCCTCACATCTTCAAGTTTCACTTAATGTAATTGTAAAAACAGGTCTACTGTTACTCAATTCTCAAGGGTGGCATTAACTTCATTAGGTGCTGTTTGTACAATGTGTTAAGCTCCTCATTAGAACATGCACAGAGGTATTTTAGACTAATGAGGCTCTATTGTTATAACCTATCCCTGCTTAATTGCAATTTCTTTATAAGTAGCTGATGTGGTGCAAACTCTCTTCAATGGCAAATACTGGTACAACAATCAGTTCTAATTGATGTGTACTTTAAAATAAATTAGGTTGCAAGTTGTATGCCTATTAGCCTCAGAGAAGAAAAAATATTTTTAAAAGAAAAAAGAAAAATACGTGTGTCCACCTGTCAAAAATCAGGCTGCTGGAACTGGCTTTTGCACTTGATTAATTAATAAGGAGAATTAATGTTCATGTGTAGTGTTGGTTATTGTTTACTAGAATAATGAACTGTTGAGGGAATTAGAGTTTGGGACAGTTGTGACCTGGTTTGGTTAATGCCTCAGGTTTCTTTATCAATAAAGTTGATAATGGTTATGGTTTGGGTTAATAAAGTATGCTAGTGTTGGAGAAGGTTGGAATGTTCTGGAAGACCAATGATGTAATCAAAGGAGGAGTTGGAGAGAGGCTTTAGCATAAAGAGATAAACACGAGAGGATTACTGGATGAAGATGAAGGCTGTAACGTGCTCCAAGACAGCTGAGAACAGGAGACAAGCCAACAGGAACAACTGACTTAATCTCCGGTCAATCATCTCAATCTGAAGGCAATGGTTTAGGAAAGGTTTGAGGGGTATAAAATGTAGTGTCATAACTTTCAAGCCCTGTCTGGCTGCAGACTAGCTAGACCACATGTAGTGCTGTGTCTTGCCTTGTGCTAGGGCAGACAGCCAAATTAAGTCTCCAATCATTGTGTTTGCTTTGTTTAATAAATTTCTAAAAATTTCAAGCCCTGAGAGAACCTTTCTCACACACCCATGGAACTCACCCATTTCCAGAAGAGTGGTGCAGACTCCTTCCTTTTCTGGAGCCATCCTACAGCCAGATACTCAGCACCAGCGATGGGCTCTACAGCTACCAGTGAGATAGGAGCATGGAATCATTTAGGCTGGAAAAGACCTCTGAGACCACTGAGTCCAGCACTGCAAAGTCCCATCACTAAACCATGTCCTTAAATGCCACATCTACAGGTCTTGTAAATACCTCCAGAGATGACAGGTTTCACTATTTTTCAGCAGCAGCCTTCATTGTCACCCTCAGTTCAGGTAATTCACTGCCTTCTCTCACAGTAGAAGAAAAGCAGACTCAGAGGTCAGTACAGACATTTTCCCACAAATGCACAAGTCACAAGTGTTAAACTGTGGTGTTGCAACTGTGCTCGTGGTAATCAAAGGGACAGATGAAATCTCTCAACTTGCAAATGCCTCAAACAATGCTCTACATAGGACAAGTATGAACAACAAATCACTTGGAATTAAAGAAATTAAGCAGATCAAGGGAAACAAAAGCAAAACCAAATAAAGTAGCATCCAGGTTGCAAATAGGAATTTTGTTTCTGAACAATGTCAGTTCCACGCTCTTCCGTGTCCTTCATGCAGGAAGAAGGCAAGGTCTATGTAAATTCAAATCATGCTAAATATAATAGCTTTGAGAGAAAAGAAATGCACCTAAGCTTTAGTTCTTATTTCACGCTGGCAAGGCTCCTTCTAATTGTTATGCCTGGGTAAAAAACTTTTGCTTTAACACAGTTGCACAGAAAAAGACAGCAGATAAAAACCTGTCTGTATATACAGGGATAGAAATTTACCTCTGAAAAGGCATTCAAAAGGAAAAGGTGTTTTTTAAACAAAATCCGTCTTTTTATTTTACTTTTAGGAAGCTCTCCACTGCACAATCACATAAGATTAATCTTGTATCTCTAACCCTTCCTCCTATTGTTTGTATTAAGAAAAAAAAAAGTATGGTAAGAGGTAGGAAGGGACCATATAAACAACTGGGGGCAAATTCTGCTTGGGACTACATGAAGGCAGTAAACCACCACTTTTCTTATAATGAACAGAAAAACAGGTTTGAAGTGCTTAAATTTCATGGATTTGTTTACTTTCCTCATGGACTAGTCTAATCAATTCTTAAGAAAATCAAAGGAACCAAATCCATGAGTTGTTCAGATCACCTTTATTGATTACTGTAGGCAAGGTTCTATCCAGTGAGGGTTTTCCATGCTTCCTATCTGCAAATTAAGTTCAGTGTTCCAGCACAAGGGTTGTCTGTCAGTGCTTGGATCAGAATTCTGATGAAGCTTCTGTTCACTGAGGTGGGGTTTTGTATAATACCTCAAATGCAATTCTTGTTTTAATTATTTGTTACACTGACATATTAAAGCTGGCCTTGTTGGCTTCCTATTACCACATTGTGCTTGCTTTGCTGACAGCTGTATTACCAGCTGCTATCTCATTGATGTTATTATGGTCTTATGCATCTTCTTGGTGCTGCTACTCTAGCTGAACATTGCTGGAGTTTCCTATTTTATTCACTAATGCCTTTGCCCATGCACCCCTTGAGAGAAGGTATACAGTTTTGCACTGTACATACCGATACCTCATTTACCAAATGAAGTGTTTAATAAAGCAGAGGTCTAGCCAGGAGGCAGGTAGCTCACCATAAAGAAGACAGTAGTATAAATAAGGAGAAATTTCCAACATTTCACAATGCTATTCATTGGATTTATTTCTTCCTTTCATGTCAGTAGCCACCAGCTTGGTAAAATACTGTTACTTCTCATTCCTAGCCACATTTTACTCCAGGCCTGTCTGTAATCCTCATCATTAATACAGAAACTTTGAAAACATGACCTGGACAAACTCATCAGCTTCAGCTGTGTAAATAAAGATATTAGTATTAGATTACAATAATGAAGAGAATACATCAATTAACATTTTTTAGTGCTGGGACTGATAATACTGCAAGACTCAAGACATCGTTTAGAGAATGGGAAACACGCCATTTGCAAAGCTGAATTTATTTAACTTTTTAAAGCATACCCTACAAAGATCCAGTCTTTATTAATAGCACTGGTCTTTCAATCAACCAGATGAAGTGGTTTTTTTCTTCTTAATAACAAACCCAAATCTCTCACTCACAGAGGGCAACACACTCGGTTTTTTTGTCTCAGACACTTTTCCTTATCAGCCTCAGGTGCCCAAGGATTAAGGCTTGAATTTTCAGACTTCAGTGTATCCTTCTGTTAAAAGAAAATTTTGCAAAGTCTCATCTTCTAATGTAAAGTTGCCTTTCATAACCCCACCACATTAGACTGCCTTCTCCACCCCAATGGCTTTCTTCCAAGTTCATTGGGTGAGGGTTTGTTTCTTAAAAAAGCTTTTCCTGCCTGGAAGTAGAGGCTTCCAAACACAAAAATGCACCTCCAAATGTTGAGCATAAGGGAATTCCAGGATGAGGAAGGGAACTGGAAGCTCATACACTGGAATAAGCAAAACAGCATCTTCTGATGTACCACCATGCAAGGGAGCAGAAAAGACATAGTTTTAAGAGAATGTTCTTACAGGATTACTAAAAACAGTCACTGGCTTCCACAAACATGGACACCACACCATTAATTTCATTGCTATGTACCTCTAGGTGTAATTTTTCTACACTATACATTCATCTACATCTCTCACTCTACCCAACCAGTTTTCTGCTTCTTGTTCCACAAATCTGTCTGTGATTCTACACACAGGTTCTGGTCCCATGTAGCATTCAGAGTAGCACAGATGGAGGTACAGCAATCCTACATATCTGCCCAAAGCATCCCACATACTCAACACAGCATTTGTGCAAGTTCAAGTAGAAACACGCACAACTGAAAACTCACTACATATAAACTGAGTGTATCTCACTATTGCAAATCAAGCATAGAGTAGAACAGATCAAACCCCAGTTCAAGAGGAAAACCAAGAAAGCTAAGATCAGAAAAAGGAACAGAATGCAAAAAACTAGATACAAAATTTATCTAAAAATGTCCAAACTGATTTTAGAGTGAACAACATGTGACCCATATTTCCTTCTGGAATTATCTGTGGAAAGGTACACTTTTCACATGTCCAATTCAGAGGAAAAAAATACTAGTTTTTGCATAGACTTGGTCCAAGCAGGAAAAGAAAAAAATTGAGACAATCCTAACCATGAAAGACAATTTTGGTTCTGAATCAGAGCAGCTGCTTTTGTATATACCTCAGAAAACAAAAATTATGCAAGCTAAAACCATAAAGCAAGAACTCACCTCCCCATTATTCTAGGGATGATAACAGACAAATTATGCAGTCCATTTTACAGGCCAGTAAATTCTGAGACTCAGAACAAACTGGTTAAATGACTACTCCCTGCTACTTACTAAAAAATCTAGAAGGTTTTATGGCCACACTCCAGCCAAGATGTAAACTCTTATAAGATTGTACATAATAACATTCACTACCATCTCAAGTCACTAGTATGACCTTTGGCCACAAGTTCAGCAACTGGTTTATTGTTCATTTGGTTCGTTCCTGGATGGTAATAAAATTGAATGTTTTGTTCAAAACATACTTCCTGACATCTCTTTACATACTTTGTCTAACAGCATGTCCCAGTATCATCACTTTAACTTGCAATATTTAGGTGCTTTCTTAGCAGTCACCTATCACAAGGCACAAAGGCCTTCCTAGCATAAATGAAATATCTTGCTCTGAATACCCAGATTTCATCTCTTTTTTGTTCCTATACAATAACATGAGAACATTTAGTAAAGACATAAGGACTTAAAATGGGTATTGTTAATATATTTCTGAGTACCTCTATCTTCAGAAGAAATACTCCATGGATTGAGAAAGCAAGAATAATCTACCATTTCTTTTCCTGGAGTAACTGACTTTATTGTAAATGAAAAAAAAAAAATCACAGTAGTCATGAGAACAACAACAATAAAAAAAAGAAAATACATTTTTCCAGACAAGTTCTAACCTTTTAGTGACAACTGCTGCAGACTGAAAATGAAATTGTATGAGGTTCAAGGACACCAGCCACATTTTTTCCCCCTCTGCCTGCCTATCAGAAACAATTGCAACAGTCCTAGACTCCACAAGATATAGTCTAGCAGATAAGCGATAACAGAGTGTCAGTGACAAAGGTCAGAATTAAAAGGCATCGTTTGATAATTGAGAAAAATAAATATATACTTGGCCAAATATGCATATGGAGTTCAAGAAAAGTAGATTAAATGAAGAGGAACTCAAGAAATAAAGGGGAAAAGTTGTTTTCATTGGATAAGACAGCAAGAGACAGAGTAAAAAAAATGTTCTCAAGCTTAAAAGCCACTGAGCTACCAGTTTCTTCAGAACATGAAGAACAATTCTCTAGGGAGAAGTCCGTGTACAGCAGATAGCCACATCACCCGGAGTATCAACTTCTTCCCACACCTGATCCATCGCATCAGAAAGAGAAAAGATACTGGTGTCTGTTAACTACTGCTAGGAGGTCTGAAGTTAGCAGCTACGAAAAGTAGTTCTCTGTCTGCCCCACTTGTCTATTTGTGACATTTCTGCAAGCATCTAAACCTCCCCTGAAAATGTTTATGGATACCAGGATTCAGAAAGGGAGTGATCAATTGCTTTAAAAATTTGCCTAGTGGTTATAAACTAGAAGGTTTTCATATCATTGCATCAAAATAGGGCAATCCCAAAGATGATAATACAGTTTAGATCCACTTGGAATAAAAATTGCATGAATTCAAGTGTTATCATTTACACAGGCACCATCAGGTCAGCCCTTTTGGCCTCCTAACTGCAACTAACCATCTACTATTTTCCAGCCCTAAAAGGATCTCCAAAACAGCTCAAGATCACAGTTGTGCAGAGACACTAGAAATCAGTAGTAAACTCTGTTTGTATGGGCCTGATAATAAGGAGAGAAAATCATCTCTTTAGCATATGGTGACAGCATTACCACCACTACCTCTCTGTTCCCACTAGAAATGCCTCTTGTATGCCTGCTCCTCCCTTTCATCAAGCCAGGCAGTTACTGCTGCAACATTCAAGACAGATAAGACCTCTTAATAAGCAGGAGCAGTGAGAGTCTCAGGGCACTTTCACAAGAAGCTGTTTTTCTTCACATGACCATGCATAACACCAATTGTCACTACAACAAAGCTCCTGAGGTGGAATTGGCAGTGTTAGGTTTACAGCTGGACTCCTTTTAAATGATTCTGTGATTCTATGTAGTCAGGTCTGAGCTGATCTAAACTAGCTCAATAACAGCTGTGAAGGCACGAGCATTTAACTCCCTAGCCTAGTACCTGACCTGATTAGCATTGCACTAGCATAGCAAACCTAGAAGCCCATCAGTAAAGGCATATGCAAGTAGTCATACAATTGCAGGCTGGAAAGAATAGAATTATCACACACTGTGGTGGTATGGGATGGAAAACAGTAGTTTAGAAGCAGGCATGGTACCCTGTAAAAAAAATGCAAAACTTGACTGTTTTGTAGAATAACAGCAAAGATGCACAAAATTGAAGGAAGGAATCATGACAGTCGTTCTTTGCTAAGAGTGCTCCTGCGATTACCCATTTGGGGAAAAATTCAATTGCCCTCTCACTGTACTTGCTCTTTAACACACAGAAAGAACAAAGTTGCCATTCTGACTTTTAATGAAGGGGTTTCATTACATTTTACTGTACAAATAGATTGTTTTCAAAGATAAATAAGTCATTTTAATGATTTACAAGCTCACTATGTCACTTAAGTTTTCTAAACAGTTTTAAGAATGTTTCTTTCTTTGAAAAGAATAAAGACTTCCTATCCTAAGTGAATAGATATGAATAACACAACAGAGCCAAGGCAAATTCTTCTTGTGACTAGAGATGGAAAAAGTTTTTGTATTTGTTCAAGATTATATCAGTTGTTTTATGGAAGAGTAATAAAGTACAGACATTTTGCCTAGTTAGGCAGCCCTGGGTTTGCAGCCTATGACCACACAGGATCAAGTGCAGAGCAAAAAAAAGGCTTAGATAGTAAGAAACCAAACATGTACAGCGTAGTGACTTAAGGAGGCATTAATTGAGATTCCAGGTAGGTTAAATACAGCTCCTTAAGTACAAGTTTCATGGGGAATACTTTAGATGATGAAAAGCACATTATATTTTATTCTTTTTCTGCCTTTTTTCTTTAAAGTCTTCTCACATTTATTTGGAATTTTCACTTCCAAGGAAGCAGCTGTTTCATCTTTACCCTTCTTAGCTATAATGCTAATCCAGTATTTCAGTAGCTACTGTTTCATACATTTATAGATTTCATTACTATTTGCTTAATACTGATCACAAACATATTTTATATTAAAAAAAGACTAGGTATTTAGTTCTGCAAAGAAACCAGAAACAAAAGAAATTTTTAAAAGAGAGAAATTCATCAGTTTGTTCAGATGTCTTTGCATTTACAAATAAAACCTGTGAAGAGTCCACATGGATTTGTACTTTTTCACAAGCTGATTACAGATTCTGAGAACAGAAAGAGTGCATTACATTAAACATCTTTTGTCAGTCTCATAGACAAATCTTCACTACCATGCAGGTCTGAGATGAATCTTAACAGAATTTCTAAATGCCTTGAGTGCTAAATCAGTCTATAAGAGGATTTGCAATATAAAAAAAGATTGCTGATCATTTTTTTGACTAGCCTAATCATTACAGTAATCTTTAACAAACAGAAAGCCATGTAAGTTTGTAGTTAACATTTGCCAATTCCTGTAGAAAAACTGGTTAGACAAACTGGTTTTGTCCAGTTGGGTTCCTGGGCATTGAGAATTAAAATACAACCTGTATTTAAATTGAACTGCAATGATTTGACTTTATAGCAGCTACATGCAAACATGTGGACCAATTTGTCACCAGAGAAGTGAAATATAATAATTTTGGCATGTCACAACAGGTGGATGTAGTCACTTCTTAAACATACATAACTATGTTATTCAAACTTGGATACTTAGGTAGACAACTCACAAAGCAGAATTTATGACGGACCACGTTACAGCTTTAGTTAGAAACAAAACATAATTTGAAATAGTGTTCTTGTTTTACACTCCTCAATTCATCAAAACAAGTTATTATTGTTTCTAATGAAATTTCAAAGACACAGTTCACCTAGATTTGATGACTTTTGTTTTCAAGTAAACTTATGAAGTGCTCCAGGTAAAAAAGAAAACTCCCTTATGATGTCACAACACTACGTTACTCATTAACTGATTTTTAAACTTAGCTCGAGCTGGAGTCACACCAAGACAGCACTTCCTACAGCAGTGAAAAGCTGTGTGTTTCAAGGATCGCTCTAGAATTGAACTTACCTAAGTCTGCAGTTAGCTGCATTAAAATGCTGAGAAAAGGAAGCTCCTTGGAGGACTCAGTTTTTTATTCTGAAAGTCGGAACAGCTTCCGAAAGTCGAGTAATGACACCCCAGCCAGTCCTACGGAGAGTACTGGATCAGTATTTATAAGGTAAATCCCAACATGTTTGAGTGTTTTCCTTGTGCTCGATGAACGGGGAACAGGGCAGCAACATGGGAGGGCAGTGGGACAAATGCAATGATGAAAATACCAAGATAAGGAGGCTTAATATGAGTATGCATGCAGGCAGAGAAGGTAATTTCTCGTATGTTACTGATTGCACTAGGAAGGGGAGCACTAGGGTAAAGGAGAAACTTGTAAGGAAGGACAGAAGGGTATTGTTTTCTCCTTCCTTTTCTACTGACACTGAAATTGACTGAAACCAATGATAGTTTTAATTTTTATCTTTGAATGTGTAGCACTATATACTACTAAAACTCAAGTTTTAAAGTGCCCTCTGTGGGATCACCCAACTGCCTATAATATTTAATCTCTTTACAAAATAAATGTAAACTCTGTTAGATCAGGGATATTAACAAAATATTTTCATGTGTGTTTTGGCCTAAAGGAACTTCATAATGTTCATTAAACTAATTTTTGAGATAAGTGCCACCTTACTCACAAGAAATACTCATGGAAGTAGAACACTTGCTAAATTAATTTTGGTAAAGGGTTTCCTGATGGAACATCGCAAAAAAAAATTTAGAGGAAATCTGTTTTCTTACTTTGGAAGGGTGGACTTGTTGAATTGCAGATTCTCTCTGTGGTGGACTTCATTGCAATGCAGAGTTCTGGATAAATCATGCGCATTTTTGACAGCACAGACAAGTGAGGGAAGGCAGTAGAGGGCTACTGGCGTGCACCTCTTATCCTTCCTCATCTCCTGCAGGAGCAAGACAAGTAAACACTTATGTCAACCCATCATGAATACAGTAGCTTAAAAAGCTATTCAAAATATCTTTAGACATTTATCGGTTCTTAATCCACTTGAAAATTCTTTGTCAAGGGCTGGTCCTCAGTTGTTGCATGGTGCCAAACAATCCTGAAGAGTGATTTGGAACCTCTACACAGTCTTTGTGTGGCTGAATTACATTTTTTTGCGGCTGTGCACGAATTCTTTATATGGGGTGACAGATCTTACCACTAATTGGGTCACTAATATAAATGAGTCTGTTGGCCTAATTTTTTCTCTTTTGAAAAGTTATTAGGGGCTTTTAATATTATATCTGCATACTATCCTTTCTTCCAACTCGGATGTCAGAGAGATAATGTCCAACTGTTTGAACAGATAATAAAGAATCATAAATTTTAAGTTTTAATTAGAGATTTTAAAGGCTCTTATCTAGAACTAATCACTTAGAGTTTGCTTTTTTTAAAAAAATACACAGCTTTCCATATGCTTTTTGATCTCATTTTCCAATTAGGCAACTACAGTGGTATTTGGAGGGTGTAGCATAAGTTGGTGATGTTTAACCACTTCCTCATTTAGACAATATAAATTTTGTCATCCTTCCTGTGTCTTGTTCAGCACACTGGGCAGACAGATTTACCAACTTTTTTATTTACCACTAGATAACCAGTACACGAAAAGCTGCCATCTATGCTCTGGGGGCAATGTGACCAGCCCTTACAAAGAACAGAGTCCTTTACCCAGGATTTCTCAATAATCAACTTGCCTGCCAAGTATTGAGTGGTAGGAGCAGGCCTTCTAGAAATCCAGTTTACTAAGTTGCTGGTTCATTAAGGATAATATGATCATAAAACCCAGCTGTGAAACCATACTTCTGCCAACAGCAAAGATGGAGTAGCAGGCTGCAAATACTAGGCAATCTAATAAGAAGGATGCATGAGAGCACACAGTAAGCTAGGAGATGGACTGAGCTCTTACCAAACTTGCTCTTCACGTTTGTCACAGTCATGATACACTTTTTGAAAATGAGCCACCTGAAAAATAAAGGAAAATGCTTTTTGGAAAAATAAATGCAGGCTCTGCATTTTTAGGTATTATTTTCAATACAGTCCTATTTATTTGGAGCATACTTTCCATATATGGAAAAGATATATGAAAATGCATCTACAGAGAAGATTCACTATATTTATGATTGTTCTTGTTCATTCTAATTATTCATGCCAGAGGACAAAAACTGACTATACACCTAGGTTTTTATATACATCTGTTTTCACCTCACTGTAATTGGCACCATGTAGATGAGCATGAATTTGGCAGAAACCAGGGAGTTATTAACATTTCATAAAGGGGAGCTCACAGTTTATCACCATGGCAGCATGTTATTCCTGACACAGAGCAAAACTGATTTCATGAACAAATTAAGACTCTAGAGCTAAAGCTGAGGTGTCAGCCATGTATTATAGATCAGAAATTTGTATTGATAAAAGTATTGGCCACATGTGTATGCAGCATTTTATCAGCCCGAATGTATAGAGTTGTTCTGACATTAGAACAAAACATTTTCCAGTACACCAGATCAAAATATGAGCTAAAATAATGGTATCTTAACCTCCCATTTGGAGCCCATCCCTATGAGTCAATACCCTGTTATCCACTTCTCCTAAAATTTAGAAAAATCTCAAGGCTTTTGGTTTTGAACAATCTTCAGAGTGACTCTAGAAAGAAAAACTCAAACATACTAAACACAAGAAAATTAGTTTTTTCAGCAATTTAGATGAAGTCTACAGACCACCAGCTCTGTGAATGACATAATGCTACGTATGTTTATGCCAATCCTAGCAATAATCACATTGCAGGTTATATATTAAATGCTAAATGTAAAAAATGCTTAAATGCTCAAATGTATTAAATGTAAAAAAAAAAAAAAGGATTCAGCATTTGTCAGTAACATTGATATGAGGTAAAAATTATAAGCAATTTTTTTTTTAATTTACAGAAAAACATACAGCATAGAAAAGTTTGTTTTCTAAATTCAGTCTCATGAAAATGGGAGTCAAAATGGTCCTTGACTCTAGTCCTGACCCGTAGCTCATTTGGTGCTTTACAATATGCAAATAAACTAAATACAGGACTCACGTTTTGCACTTGTGATCTGGCATTAATATTTACCTATGTTTTGCTTACAACAAAATAACATAAAAACTCTGTAACAATTAGTAACATAAACTTTAAAGATGATTTTGTTACAGATGGGTTTTTGTTTGGACACAAAAAGGAACCCTACATCCAGAAGATGTTTTGGCAGAAAACTTTTTTAAGGAAATTCTGCACTGCAATTATACCCCTCAGAATCTTCCAATGTACTGCTGCAAGACTGAGACATAGTTCAGACTAATTTAAGAAGTCATGTTAAAAAGATATGCACATACCACCTTCTAAAAGGTGTATTGTCTTTATAGCTCAATTATGAGTGCCTGAAACACTGGCAACCCCCTTACTGTTCAATGGCCTGCATCTGGAATTTGGCATTCACCCTATGTGACCTGACTATGAAGACATATTTACAGTTGTTTTGGTTTCTTTTTCCCCCAGAGTAATATTATTCCTAGTGGTAAATGAAACAGAAGAGTAACTGTATAAGCTCAGTCAAATAGTTTATTATTCACTACCCCATCTGATGTAAAGATTGTGAGAAAACTGACAGTATGATTAAGTCTTTCACATTATTTTGCATTTCTTACTTTAACATTCCTCTTCTAGAAGTAAGAACAACTTTCCTAAGCTTCTGGAAAGTCTGGGCACTATATTTTCTTGTGGAAGATTCAATTTATCCTCAAAGAAGATGGTTTCCATTTCTTACATACTGAATGTATCATCCTGCTGCACTTCAGAGACTGCCAGATGACTAAAGGTTTCTTTCAACAAAATGATCACCACAGTTACAGTTATCATGAATGCTTGAATGCACTCAGGCATATCTGGTCCCAAAAACAATCCACATGTATTCCTTTATGATACACAGATTGAGTAATTATATACATGCATGCACATTATCCATTAGATGCAAATCATCTGTTTGATACCCTAAACATTCAGCTGTAGCTAGATTGAAATTTTTGTCCAAGTCATCTGTATACAGAGATGTCATACTTGGATGTTGTCCAGGACTTTACTGAGCGTTTATAATCAGAAGACAACAAACCAAGCTAATGTGATCCACCAGAGTAGAACAAGGAATATTTACACTTATCTTTTTTAGCATAGCTGAACAATATATTAAATGAGAACATACATTTCCTTCATTATAATAAGAAATATCTTTTTAAAATTATAAACAGAGAAAGCGGATGTTGCTGCCATGAGATTCGATAACCATTTTAAATGACAAGATCTAGGCATAACCTTATTTTAATATGTTAGCATTGCCATCCATGAGGCATCCAGGGCAATATACTCCATGAAAATATGCCACAACTGCTTTTTACTTTTTTTTTGTCATGAGCTGAGAGAAGACACTGACTTGTGCGGTTTTCAGCAAAATGCCAACTGGCTGAGTGCTTTCTCACAGCTATCAGAACCAAACTGTTACATGTCACAAAGTTGCTCTTTCCAGAATGTAAGCAAGTTGCCATGAACAGTTTGGAGGAAGATTAATGTTCCTTTATTTCAACAGCTCCACTGTGTTTTGCCATTAATCCTCCTTCCCATACTGTTCTTTTGATCACCATGCACAGTAAGACACAGAGGTGAGGCTCACAGCATGTAGTGTGTCTTCTGCAACTCTAAACAGGTAATTGTGAATGTCATTGGTACCAAAATGGCAGCAAATATGCCAATGAGTATGTGTGCAATGTGTTTCATTTTCACTGAGAGGTGGGCTGACACCGTGTTACTAATACCCCAGAAGTTTCGTGTGGCAGTCTCTCTCCTCTTCCCTGCTGAGTGTTACAGCACAATTGTAGCGCAGTCTAGTTCATCCAACTGTTTCAGCGCAGAGCCAAAAGGAACAACCCCAAGCAAGCCTCACCATCTGTGGTAAATGCTCCAACTAGCTTTCAGCCCAGCTTACTTCGTAAGTGCCCCATGCACTGCCCTGTCCACAGATACAGTAATCCAGGCTACTTTAAACAAAAAAAAAGAAATTGATAGGCAGATACACTTCCAGTAAACAGCTTGGAAGAAAAATATGGGTATCTGTAAAGTAATGATGTGATATCTATAATCTGATACGGGTATCTATAAAGTAATCTCAACTTTTAAATACAAATAAATTACTAAACTCTTAATCCAGGCGAGGAAGAAGACTCAACTGGCCAACTGCTTTTCACTCCTTACAAAACTGCACCATTCGCTGTGTTCTGGCCCTAGTTATCTTTCACAGACTATTTTGGACCTTGGCTCCATCTTTTGAGCATACTTGAGTAACTTGAACACTGTTTTTGAACATTCCTGCTTGAGTCAGGAGTATAATCAACACCAGATGAGATCCGCTATGGCTTTGTACCCTCCAAAGACAGAGTCCGTAGCATCTCTGGGCAACTTCTTCCAATGCTGCGCCACCTTTTTAGTCCAGATATTTTGTTTTTTCTAGAGTGTATCTCCCAAGCTGTAAGACTGGCTTCACTCTGATTTGTGTATGACTGTGTATATTCTAGAAATTAGAACTTTTTCCCCTGTTTCAACATCTCTCTAAATGTCTATTGGTTTGTGTTTCATACTGTCAGAGTTCCTATTTCTATAGTATCTAACAAAAGACTGCTTTACTACCACATTTCAACTATAAGGACTTGGCAGGTCTTTCAACACTTAATGGCTTCCAAGGCAGTTGCATAGGTTTCATAGAATCCTACCAATGCAGAATATCCTATAGAAAACCGAAGACAAGACATATATAATGATCTATTAGGCAAAAGTAACTGTATCTAAGTACTATTAAGGCTATATTTCTTAATACATTTTTGCACCTACCTATACAGAAGAATTCTCTGCTGAGGAGAAATGTGTTCAAAGTAGACAGAATGCTTGTAATCACTTTACTCATTTTCCACTTTGTTTCTTTCCAAGGAAGTTTCCTCACATTCAGGCATGCTGATACTTGCCAGATAAACTGAAAAATACTTTATTAACAGCCTCAATGACTGTACTGAAATAAACCTTGCTGATTAAGACAACCTTTAACGCTGTTTATTTTCAGCAAGATTGTCTTTTTCATAATTCAACAGCACTATCCGGGCCATGAATCTCTAGGCATGGGTAGTGGTTCCATTGCTTTTTATTCCGACCTTTCCAGTGTGTCTCATTAGGCTCTTTTACTCTTTGTTTCTTCACGTCTTTCAAGATATGATTCATAACTATTCCGATAAATTGAGGAAACAGATTGGAAAGAAAAAAAACACAGAGCAAAATGCACAAAGGATATCTAGATGGTTATACTTAGTCAAGACTTACAGTTTGCTGCCAATGTGCTAGAGGAGAAAAACATCTCAGCTGACCTTTATAAAAACTTCATTAGGTCATAGTAGTTGAACACTAAACCTGAGCAAGCCTCACCCTGTTGTGAAACACTAACACTTTACTGCAAAATATGACCACTAGTACTGTGTATAGGACAGATGAAGTAATCTTTTAAACTCCTCTCTGTACAGTCTTTATAAGACTACTGGTGTCCAGCGTGGGGGATCACACTTCAGAAAATACTGAACTTAAGAGAGACAGCTCATAAAAGAAAACCAGCCAAAATCCACAACTTATGTGTTTAATCTGAGACTAAAGATAAGATGAAAATGAGGAGAAACAGGAGACAGGTTTTCACAGTTCATAGTTTTGAATAAATTAAGAAGTAACGTCTTTAGATTTTAGGAACAAGGATTCAAAACCATGTTAGGGATGGAGGACATCTCCTAGATGATAGCAAACACTGGAATTGGTTGCCTGGACACACTGACGACTTTTAAGAACAACTTATACAGGAGGCTTGTCAGGAGAGACCAGAATAGCAGAACTTAACTTGGGACAGAGAGTGAACTCAATGACCCAGTGAATCTCTCCCCATTCTGTTTTTCTGTGCTTTCATATGTATCTTAAATCTTTTTATTTTGCAATGAGTTTTTTCTTATTGTTTCATCTCTAATTTTTTATCCTTTGCTGTGTTATATATAATGTTGAAGGTCCTAATTACTGAAAACCCCAAACCCCTCTGAGGTTTAATGTACTCTTCAGAGCAGGAACATGTGAATTTTTGCCTATACAGCATCACCAGTACTGCAGGCACTGAACAGTAATCAGTAACTTTATAGTACATCACTTTCTCTCCCCAATCTGCCCTTCACCAATTAGAGATAAACACAGCCCAGATTTTCTCATAATGAGCCTCTCTTGGGGGCAGCTTGATCTTCAAATACTTGCTTTACTGTATCTGTATATATGAGCAATTATCACAGTACAGTAAAGCACCCTTTGTGCCTTTTTTTTTTCCTTTTAATATAAGACTTGATCATAATAAAAGCATATGGTTTTCAGGTATATTCCAGTCACATGAGCAGTTGCACATCTGCATGTTTAATATAAAGCACTCCTCCCTGAATATTACTAAGAATTCTGGCATTCAGAGCTTTTATCACTCAGGAGTGTGTCCTCTCACTCTGGAGTTGCTGCACCATGTACAGTTTGACAGAGCTTGGCCACAGAATCTCTTTTGCAAATCCTCAAAAAAACTCACAAGCTATATTTATATATATCACTGCTCATTGCTTATTACTTCTACTGTAATTATCAGATAATATCTAACTAGACTAATGATGCGTATATTGGCAATATGTCAGAACCAAGTCTCTGAGAAGAGTTAAGATATCATGATATGGAAGAAATTATTAAGCAAGGGTTCATTTTTTAGTAGGCTTTAGGCATCAATTCATTTGAATGTTTCTTCTGCACTAAACAATTTGACAGATTTATTCAAACCAGAGAGCTGTGCACACTTTGAGAATGGTGTCAGATGAAATCACAAGAGAGACTGAGCTCCAGGACCAAGGAACTCCTTTCTAGTTCTTACACAACTGAGGTAAAGACAGAAACCTCTGGAGATGAATGAACAAAACAGTCAGTGGTAGTGTTTATCACCTAAACAGGTAGCTGAACCTGCCAGACTGAAAATCTAAGCACACAAAAGAAAGCCATTTTTATTTATTCAAATATCTAAATGTCAGATTCTCACCTCCTAAAACCAGCACTTCTGATGAACTGCATATAGTTACACAGGACTTATTCAACCACAAGTCTGCCTCAAAATTAGGACAAAATTAGTAGACACATTTTTAGTGCAATGAGAAGCCTCCAAAAACAAGGTAGGCAGTCACTTTTCCTACTGATTTCAATCATCCCATGCATGCCTTCTTAGCGCACACTTACACAAGAACCATCCCCAGCGTACCTAAAACCTCACACAGGTTGCTGCACCCAAGAAAAGGGTGCTGGGCCTGAACAGACACATGATGCTTTCCCCAGCCCTCTCAGTTCCAGCTCTACTCACAGTCCAAGCAGCTGAAATGGCTCCTGTTCTGTTATGGCTGGATAAATGAGATGCTGTGTATTACCACAGGTTGTGCCTGGTGTAAGGGGGTGGTAGAGGCTTTGCAAAGCAGTGCCAAGTCAGGTACTCCTCAGAGAAAAATAATGCAGCAGTGTTTCATAGGTGCAGGGCCTAACAGGCTGAATAATCTCTCTTGTAAATTAAATCTCATTTCTTTTCCACATGTGCCTTGACTTAAATACTACATGAACATTAGTTAACAGTATGTCCCAGAAATACAGCCATTTTAAATGTCTTCCTTTCTCTGCAGCTTTGTGCACAGTGTTTAAAGTTTGATATACTGGAGCCAATTAAACCCACATGGTCAAAATCATACAGCAATCTCACACTCTTTGCAGGATCTGAGTGCCCAACACGTATGGCAGTCTTGAGCCATTTCACCACTAACACCTCTTTCTTATCACTGATTTCCTGAACTTATTGCAGCAATACCTAACACTTACTTCTTGCACCTCCTAAAGACTAGGTATTCAGAGATAATTAATTCGCTTCATATACTTTTTAATCTGAAATTTACATTAGTATCTATCTCCTACAGAGATATCCACTAAAAGAAACCACTCTACTTTACATATTCTCCCTTTAGCTCATGTGAGGAGTCAGTTGCTAGGAAGTTATGCTATTATTAATTTTATTAATATGTTCTAACTCATTCAAACATGAAAACAGACTTTTGTCTAGACATGTCACTTTGAACTCTCATCCCAGGATTTTCTCTCCTTTGACTGGGTACTTACAGCCACAGACTCCATCTTAGCTTTATGAAAACATTAGTTCTTCAAACTGAAACGTAACTCAGGTATTAGCCAGGTAGTAAAAGCATTTTTCATATGCACGTTGACAGTTTGTGCCTGTCACACAAAATCACTTGTGCCAAATGCCACCTTAAATCTAACCTTCCTGAGGGCACTCAACTTGCCCCACAGCTCTGCCAGCACAAGCCCAGGGAAGGCCAGGAAAAGCCAGGCTTGCTGGTTTTTCGCACAGCATTAGCTCATTTTGTCAGTTTGTAGAAATGAGACAAGGAAGGGCAAGGGCCATCTGTAATTAAACCTGGACAAGTACAGGATGTGAAGAACAACAAGAAGAATATCTTTAAATACATCAATAACAAAAGGAAAACTAAGAAGATGCAGAGAAGGCAAAGTCACTGAACACCACCTTTCCATCGGCCTTCACTGGCAAGACTAGCCCTCATGAATCTCTTACCCAGGAGACCAGGGTAAAGGAATGTTGGAAGCAAGACTTTTCTTTGGTCAAGGAGGATTGGGTTAGAGAATATAGAGGAAAACTCAACATACACAAGTCCATGGGCCCTGACAGGACACACCCAAAAGTGCAGAGAGAGCTGATAGACATCATAGCTATGCTCCTTACAATCATCTTTGAAAGATCATGAAGATCAGGATTGGTGCCTGAGGACTGAAGAAAGCAAATGTCACCCCAGTCTTCAAACATGCCAAGAAGGAGGATGCAGAGAACTACCAGGCAGTCAGCCTAACCTCAGTCCCTGGAAAGGTGATGGAGCACCTCATTCTGGAGACCACCTCTATCCACAGGGAGGACAAGAAGGTGATCAGGAGTGTAGTTAGCATGGATTCACTAAAAGCAAATCATGCTTGACCAATCTGATTGCCTTCCACAACAAAACAACTACCTAGATGGATGAGGGGAGAGCAGCAGATCTTGTCTATCTTCAACTTCAGTGAGGCTTTCGACACTGTCTAACGATGTCCTAACAGACTGTTTTGGTTTGAGATAAATGTAGAGGAGGAAATATTTTTTGATGGAATGCAGGTTTTTTTTTTATTAGGTTTGAGAAAGAAAATGTCTTGGAGGAAATTGAACTTTTGATTTTTTGAGGTTTTAAGTTCAGAAGGGGAAGAAACAAAATTTAAAAGAGGAGGAAAAAAGAATAAACGAGGAAAAGAAAATTTTGTTTTTTGTTTTTTTTAAAAAGAGTAGTGTTGAGAGTTAGTTGGAATTAATTTAAAGGAGAAAAAAAAAAAAGTCCACTGAAAAGTGTTTCCCCAGCCTACAAAAAATTGTTTCCCCGAACAAACACCTTTCCAACTCCAAAAGCAAAGAAGACACACTCTTAAAAAAACTTTGTTTCAAGTTTTATTTTTTCTTCTCTCACAAATAGCAATTCATTTGTCTAACATTAGTGTCCTTTTCCTGTGTGTTTTGTTGTTTAGTTAAATAAATAGTCTTTTTCTTTTTTTCCTTTTCACTTTCCTCCAAAACATTTTCTTTCTCAAACCTAGTAAAAAAAGACGCCTGCATTCCATCAAAAAATATTTCCTCCTCTACATTTGTCTCAAACCAAGACACAGACAAACTCAGGAAGAGTGGACTGAGTTTGGGTGGACAGGGAGGTGAATTGAGAACTGGCTGAAGAGCAGATCCCAGAGGTCATAATCAGTGGCACAGGCTGTAGCTGGAGGCCTGTCCATGGTGGTGCCTCCCAAGGTTCAGTACTGTGCCTGTTTAACTTCTCCATCAACTACCTGGATGAAGGGGCAGAGGCCTGCTCAGCAATGTCACTGACAACACAAAGGTGGCAGGAGTGACCGATAACCCCACAGGGCCGTGCAGCCCTTCAGAGGGACCTCAGCAGGCTGGAGAGATGGGCAGAGAGGGGCCTTCTGAAATTCAGCAGAGGCAAATGCAGGGACCTGCACCTGGGGAAGAATAATCCCATGCAGGAGCACAGGCTGGGGCCAATCTGCTGGAAAGTAGCCTTGCGGAGAAGGACCTGGGGGTCCTGGTGGACAATAAGCTTTCCATGAGCCAGCAGTGTATCCTTGTAGCCAAGCAGGCTGATGGTATCCTGGGCTGCATTCAGAAGAACATTGCCAGCAGATCAGGGGAGGTGATCCTGCCCCTCTGCTTGGCCCTGGTGAGGCCTCACCTGGAGTGCTCTGTCCAGTATGGGGCTCCTCAGTACAAGACACGGAGCTCCAGGAGATGTCAAGCAGGGAGTTACTAAACTGATCTAGAGTTTGGAACATCTCTCTTATGAGAAAAGGCTGAAGGAGCTGCGCAAGTTCAGCCTCAAGAAGAGACGAGTGAGCGAGGACCTCATCATTGTCAGTAGGTATCTGAAGGGAGAGTGATAAGGAGACAGAGCCAGGCTCTTTTCAGTGGTGCCCAGCAATAGGAGGAGAGGCAACTGGCAGAAACTGATGCACAGGAAGTTCCACCTGAAGACGAGAAAGAATTTTTTACTGTGCAGGTGACCACACGCTGGAAAGGTTGTCCAAAGAGATTGTGGAGTCACCCTTGCTGGAGATAGTCAAGAGCCATCTGTACACAACTCTGTACCATGTACTCTAGGATAGTCCTGCCTGAATGAGAATTTTGGACCAGATGACCCACTGTTCCCTTCCAACATTACCCATTCTGTGGTTCTGTGATTCTTCTGTGCAATCCAGCCTGGGGTTCTGCTCCTGAGAAACGAACCATAACCACCTGCTTGTCTGCTCAAGATGTAAAGCCACAAATAGAAATATCGGCTAATCACCTCAGAATTTCACATTAGTAGAGCAGTCCAGGGCATCTCTCTGGAGATCAGCATCAGTATTTGGACAACTGCCTGCTTCCACGAGTCACCGGGGAAATGCACCGACAGAAACCGGCCACTGCCACCTTCCCCCCGGAACCGCGTCTGGGTGAAACCGTGTATCTCCTGTACCCCCGTATAAAACATTAAGGACGGCTTTTGTTGGAGCCGGCGTCTCACGCGACAGCGTCCCGACTGAATAATTTAAGGCTCGTAAGGGATCGCCTCACGGGGAGCGCGGGGCCGCCTCGGCCACAAGCGGCGGGGCGCGGGCGGCGCCGGGCCCTGCCGGG
>VZRF01009596.1:123312-182375 GCA_013396875.1 Vireo altiloquus
CGGGGAGCTGGGGCGGGGGCGGCGGGGGAGCCCCCGGAGCCGTGGGGCCGCGCTGGTGAGGGCGTCGGCCTCCCAAGTTCCCGGGGAAGAGTCGCCAAGGGGGCTCCGCCTCCAGCCTTAAATTGAGCTCGAACAGCCCCGCGCAGACAAGACCCGCTCGAGTCCAGCGTTGAACTCCAAAGTTATACTTTTAGGAGCAAGGCGTATAAATACTGCTTCTAGTAATTTCACGCAACAGCCTGAAAATCTCTCTGAGCCGAGGCACAGAAATAGAGTAGTTATGCTTTATCGCTTATATTAAAGTGCGTGGACTCCTGTGGGCAGCTGTTGTCCTTTTCTCTGGGTGCCAGGAAAACCCAGAACTTTGTTGAAAGTTCACAAAGTCTGATACAGGCAAGAGACATTGAAATGGGGGTTCGGTCTGATATCCCAGACAGATGGGGTACTCCGAAAGCATGGTGGTCACTCGCCTGTCCTGGCACGGTTCCCCGCTGGGCTTCTCGCCCAGCGTGGCCATGTCCATACTCGCAGTTCTGCCACTTAACCTGAGAGGTACTGTAAAAATTGAGCAGGTGAAGAGATCAAAAATACTCTTCGTGAGAAAGAGGAGGCCCTCCTGGCTGGTCAAGGCTGCCTGCTTGGACTAACTGGTGGAAGGTCGGGAAGTCAGAGGGCTCAGAAGGGTGGGAGGACTCCCCTGAGGCTGCTGACCTTCCCAGCCTCTGATGAAGACTGGGAATGTCAAGAGTTAAAGGTTCATCTCCTGCACTGGTCTCTTGCTTTCTGCAGAGATCTCAAGTTGTTTAGGTGCTTGTGTGCCGTGGCAATGACCATCACGTGAAAACATTGCTGGAATCAAGCAGCAGTCTGTTTCCATACCAGGCTCCCAATTCACATGGGTCTTGTCATGTTCCCAGGACAGTGTTTGAGAAGTTAAGCATCTGCAAAACACGAAACTGAAATGTGGGGCTTTCTCCTAGAAATTAAAAAGTGTTAACTCTCTCCTAATCTGGGATGATTCCTGGTCGCAAAGAACTTTTCTTCACAAAAATTTAATCTTAAATCGCTTGGAGGAGAAAGGAGAACAAGTTACCAGCGGCTAGCTCTTTCTTTTGAAAGAAATTCTGAGAAAGTCTCTGTTGATTTTGGGTTTTTTTCCCCCGGCTGTTGTATGCATGATCTCTAAGCAGGTGTATTCCTAAAGTATGTATGACAGTGCAATCTGTTGCCAGAAATAACTTGCTTGTTAGAGAGCACTGGGAATCAAAGTGTCTTCTAAGTGTCCTTTATCCCGTATGATGTAATCACATCAGTGACTTCGCACTACAAATGAAACATAATTCCCAGACCTTCTCTAGAGTGTTCTGAATTCAAGCCTTGGATCCTGATCCCTGCACAGAATTATGCCAGTGAACCTAATGAAGTTCTTCAGGTATGCAAGACCTGTATCTGATTTTTTAATCTTGAAAACAGAACTAGGAGTCCAAGATAGTAGTATGTGGAGAGCTTGATCTGGGAGGCATTTCACATGCACTGGTGACCATATGTTTTGCTCCCAGGTGTTGAGTCTTTCAGTCCTTGATCAGTTAACTGTTTTAGAAGCAAGGTCAGTCTTAGCCTGTGTGATAAATGGCAAAGTCTTACTCACTGTGACTCTCTAGGTTATTTTAGTTATCAATTTTTGCTGTTTTGTAGGTGTCATGCAGGGGAGGACTAGGCAGTCTTGTTACACTTTAAGATACAGTATTCAGCAATACTAGCCTGGGCAGCAGGAGGGTGAAAAGACTGGGAGAGGCAAAAAAAAAAAAGAAAATTGTTGAAGCGTTTGCTCTTTGGAAGCCAAGTTGGAATTTATTTTCCTGCCCCATTTAACTGAGAAACTCGTCTGAGAAACTCTTGTGTTCATTTGATTGGGAGTTAACCTCACAAGCCAGGTATCTTTGGTTTGACTAATGTGAAATTACTGGGAAGATTGTTCCGCTCAAGACCAGAATCATGGCTTTAATTCAGCTAGAAGTGAGATTGCTACAAGCCGAATTGTTGAAAATCTGGTTTTAGAAAATGTTGTACATCAATGTATGTGGATTTGGTGGAGTTTCATTCCTCTCATATACTTGGCAGGGAACAATGTGCAACTAACAGAGCTCATGAGGACCTCTATTTGAAAAGAATTGTAGCAGGGTTGTAGAGGTTTTTGGAATCTTTCAGTGTTTTCCAAAACTCAGAAGAGAGATTTATCTGTGTGAAGAGATTTATATGTATATAGTAACCTGTACTTTCTGTAAAATGTTGTTCAGTTTAGAGATTAACTTCATAGCTTAATATGCTGCTACTGCTACTGTAAAGGTTCCCTGGGGGATAGGTGCATCTGAAGAATTGAAGTTGTAGAAGTATTTTGGGTTGTTCTGAGAGTGTTTTTGGCAGGGGTTTCTTGGATTAGTTTTCCTTAAATATTTCAAGATTGGAAACTGGGAAGTTTGTATTTATCCAATAGTGATTCAGAATAGTTAAGTACTTTCATGCTGATTCAGAAAATGGGCTATTCTGGCATGTTTAGTGATACCTATATATTTGCAAACTTGCAGTAGATCTCTGTGAGTTGTACAACCCCAGAGATAACACTGTGTGGAAGAGGGGCACTGTTACTATGCAGACCCAAAATAGTGATGTGCGAAAAGTTTGTCATTATGTGGAGTTCCTTCCAAGCAAATAAAAAATTTGTGGACAGGAAAAACCTTCCAAGTGGAGTTCCCTAACCACTACATCCTGATGTGGCCTAGGACCAAAAAGGAGTTAATCCTTGCATTGTATCTAGAGGATTTTTTTTTTTTTTTTGGACCAGAAGGGGGGGGGTGTCTTTTTTGTGGTGTCACTGGACCTCCCAAAGAAGCTGCTAGCCCTGCTTTAGGGACAGCTGGTGGAACAGATGTTTTAGCACTGAAAATAAGAGTTTGGCACATTAAGGAGAAATGGCAGAGGAGTAATAGCAAGCAGTTCATATGCTTTGTCAGCATCCCTCTGCTTTTACCCATGCTTGCTTCCAGTGAAGTCCATGTAGCACTTTCTGGTGCCAGTGGTAGTATTTGTCCTGGTATGATTCAATCTGTATAAGTGTGATGTGATGGGTTACTGTATGGCAAGATTCTGCTAACATTAAATGGCACGTCCTGTCTCCTTATGGTTTACAGAATGTCCAATTACTGAGTGTAACTTTGTTACTTGAAGAAATGAGGCTGAGATAAAAGAGTCTGAAATAAGTGGAAGGTTTTAGTAGGGGTTTTTTTGTTTGGCTCTTTTTGGGGGGTTTTGCTTAGGGTTTTTAGGGGTTTTTTTTGGTGTTCTTTTTTGTTGTGTTGTTTTTTGGGGTTTTTTATTTAGCAAAAATACATTGCAGATACTGGGAAAAATATGCTACTGCAAGCAGTGGAAAATAGTTGCAAGCAAATTGAGTACTTCTGGGCAGGGAGAATGTGGTTTTTATGGTTTGTTTGTCTGGCATATTATTCTACTGTAACAGATGTTTCTTAATAACTGTTTATCAGTTGATAAATTAAAACAAAATTAATTGACTGACTTGTGCTTAATCACAATTCATTAATTTTTTTGTTAAAGTCTCTTACTTGAGAGAAACAAAAAATGCAGTGAAGAAAGTGGAAATTGTTTATTAGCGATTCAAAGTCTTATTTCAACTTTGAACTAGGTTAACTCATTTCCAGCAGCCAGACTTCTACTGTGGTTTTTCTTTGCAAAGAGAAAAAAGGTGTAGGTATGTACTTTCATGGGATGAAGATAGTAACACATACTAATACTATCATATTTTTTAATTCTTCCATAGTAGTTCTTCCGTATTTTTATAGCAAAAGTTATAACAGGTGATCCATAAAGAAGAACGGAATTGCAAATGAAACATTTAAATTTAAGGTGTGACAGGAGTTTTCCAGTCTAGGTTTGAACCTTCATTTGCTCATGATAATGTTTTTTAATCACTTCTGGTTTTTCCCTTTTTTCTCCCTGCCTTTCCTACTTTGTTCACTTTATGTGCATGCTTAAGTTATAAAAGCAACTTTATAAAAAAAAATGTTCCATATGTAAATGCATGATATAGATCTGAAGAGTTTTTTCATTCCACCCAGGTCCCTCATGTGGCTAACCTGAAATACTCCCAAATGTATTTACTGGTTATATGCAGTCTCTGAGAAATGGGCAGCAGGATTTGTTGCTGGTATTTGACAGGTGATGCATAAACATTGTATCACAGTGTTGTCTTCTTGCTTCCATCTCCATAAATGTTGCAGTCATGTGGTTAGAAATTATATGCTTATCTAATGATGCTGCTCGGACTAATGATATGTATTTATGCTCTGTACATAGCAGTTACCATGTCCATGTATATCCTTTCCAATGAATCTTTTCAGACCTGTGTTACTTTAACTAAACTTCTACCTAGCACTGTCTTTGCCTCTGTCCTTGAAAAAATAGCACACTGAGGTTAGGGAGGTTAATGAGCTCCAGAAAGAGTGGCAGGAAATAATATGTAGGCTGCAGATAGGCAGCAGACAATTTCAGCAGAGTAGGGAACATAGAGGCAGACTGAAGCCTTCGCCTTCTCTGGCTAGAAGAGGGAAACCTTCTAGTTACCTGACTATGAAACAGCAGTTCTGTACATCCCCCATCAAACCAGCCATACCTTGGCATGCCCTACATGTGCCAGAGTGTAGCCCACTGGCTATAGTTTTAGTCTGTTCATGGAAGAGAGACCACCTAGGCAAAAGACTCTTGATGTAGCCACCATCTATGCTGCACTAGTTCAAGGAGAGCTGTTTAGGTTTGTTCAGCCTTTTTCTCAACAAGAAGGAAATTTTTAGTACAAAAGTCCAGTAAATAACACAATTTTATGTATTCCTGTTTGGTTTTGAGAAATTCTAAAATACATGTAAAGATGCTGTGGCCAGCCAGCATAGAAGAGAGTGTGTTTTGCCATGGAGAACAGCTTATGGCCGGTGGAAAGGCTCAGATTGAAGAAGGAGGCTTTGAGAACATTCAGACTCAGTGTCCTGGTCACATAGAAAATAGAAAGTCCAATTGGCCTTAGCAGGTGTCTGGCTACCATGTGTCACACCTGATTCTAATAAGACTTCTTTTTCCTAAGGCTCTGGAAGGAAAATTGTTCCTCATATTCAGTGTCACCATCAAAGGCACTGCTGTGACTAGTGTTGGTTAGACTGACCCATTGTTGGAAGCTGATATTTCCTAGTGTGAAATAGTAACTTTTGTATTCAAAAGACCACAATAACGTGGTCTTTTCCATGAACACATAGGCAGGTCTGTAAGAGTAACCCTAGGTTGAAATGATAATAGTGGGAAATTCAGCATTGCAGGATCGTTGGTGAATGGCTCGTTTCTGTCCTTGGTGAAATGTGTGATGAAACATCAGAATTGTACTTGGTTATTCCTTGAAACTTCGAATTTTGTTTCTTTGATTGCTGTTGTTTTAAACAAGGAAAGCATGATAAAGCACCATAGATAGGCACAATGAGAAGTTCTTTTTTCTGTCATTGTTTTTTATTTGGCTTTGTTGTGCGCTATTCTTGCTGGGGAACCTCACAAAAAATGGAAATAAGATATGTAGGAGCAGAATCTATCTTTAACACACTTTAAACAGGGAAATCTTTTCAATGATTTTGGATTATATTTTATCAATGTCAGTTTTGAAAGACACTGCTTTATGAGAAAATCTAACCCTCCTTCTCTTTGTATATAACCTGTCAGAAGAATCAAAATTATTTTTTCTCATTTACATTGATTAAAACACTTGGTGCAGCAAAGTGAGTCTTTATTTCTGAAAGTGCCATAGAACAGAAGGTGCTGGTCAAGGGTTTCATGGCAGCTTCACTTTTTAACAGCAGAGAATGGAATAAAAGTATTGGTAAGATTGTTCCCAAACCTCTGCTTTCATCTCTAACTGTTCTGCATTCTTAATAACAGTTGTTAATATAATTGTGTGTGTGTGATTATATTTTTTTTACGTTTGTTTTTTTTTTAGTTGAGTTTTTCTTTGTGTCTGATGTAACTACTTAGTTTTTTTTCAAAACCACAATTAATGCTGGCATCCAAGTCTTGTGTCATGTTGAGGTATGTTTCTCTGGAGTTCTTCCAGAAGCCAGAGGTGCTGCCTCAGGTAACAAGGCTAAACCTTCATTCTTATTCTCTGTGATAGGGCCTCATTTGTAAAGATGTTAGTGTTTTTCAGTTAGATATATGTTGTTTCTGCCTGAGTTAAGGAACAGCTCTGATTGTTAGATGTCTATATGGTGAACATATGAATTGTATATAGATGCAGTATTTATCTTTTTTCTTGAATTTGGTGTTGAACAATTCATAGAACAGGCACTGAAGTGCCTTTTCCCTCTTTTTTGCACCCTGAAAACAGGTCATAAATCAGGAATTTTTTCTTTTCCCTTTCACCTGTCACCTCTGGAAGCTAAAGATAAAAATGTTAAGACTGTACACTTCCTTTTCAATATGAATTGTGATCCTATTTTTGTCTTGCTTTGGGCTAGAAGATTAGGTATGCTAGAAAAGGAGATATGAAAACATTTCTCCTGAAGGATGCAAGCAGGTTGAAGAATGAAAAAAACACATGCTCCCTTCCAAAGCAGACATGAATGAGTGTATTTTGCTTAATTTTATCTTTTTTCTCCCCAGAAATGTGCCTGTCAAAGATTTCTGTTGTGCACTAGATCTGACTGTGCCTATATTCCCATAAATAGTTGTAGGTCATCCTACTGAAACTCCCATGAAAACTGCATGATGGGAATCTTGTGGAGTTGAGTGAAGATAATATATGAGAGGGCTTTTGGTTTTTGAAGTGGATATATGAAACGGAAACTCTTGAGAAGACAAGAGAGCTAAATGGCTTGTGTTCCTGTTCTAGTGTTAACTTAGTAAAATATCTTGTTATAGTGTCTCTTGTTTCAGAGCACAGGGAATTCTTCTGTGGGTTTGTTTTTTTTTTTCTATGGAACTTGATAGCAGTCTGGTTTTGATTAGACAGGGAATAGAGACAGTTAATAATAGATGGTATTTAGAGCAGAGAATTTACATACTTGCTAATGACGTCTGCAGTGTCACAGTGATCTTGCTGATGTCCAAGTGGTAAGGCAGTGTGAAACTTGATCTAGTTATTATGTGAAATGTCTGTTTGATTGAGGAGAAAAACCTGACTTTCTCTGTCCTTAACAGTGTTGGAAGGGTTTCTGTTCAGTATTAACTCCAAAATTTCATTGGCGTTTTTAATAAAGACATTACAACACAGACGTATGGAACTACTCACAGGTGAGTAATTGTGCTCCAAGAGATAGGTGTGGAATAGAACACAGTAAGTATTTCTGCAGTTAATTACCTCGATATATAAAATTAGGTTCAGATTTTTAAGGGTGTTCTAAACAGCTGGGTTCATTTCTCTTTTGGTGCTATCTGACATCAAGATCCCAGCTGTGCCTGCAGGTGTGTTTCATCCTAGAAATGCCTAGAGAAGCACGTGGTGTAGGTGCGAGTGTGCCCATCCATATGCATGTTTTACACAGTTAATGTGCAGCTGTGTAACTCTGCCTCCATTATGCCGTGTTTGACTCTGATCACATGAGAAGAGAATTAGCATGCTCCTTGAACAACCTGAGGAAGTAAAATCTCAGTCTGATTCGTACCTGTTGATATTGACAAACTGACCTTCTCCATCTTGCAGGGTTTCACATCTCTGCAGCATCATTCATGCTTTGCTCCTCTCTCTATTTGGTATAAATACATCTGCCAGCTGTAGATTTGCTATCCAGAAGACATACAAAATCCTACACTTCAGAATCAGCTGCTTTATTTCCTTCAGGTTTCAGCCTTAAGTACAAGTGTTTACTAAGTATATGGAATTATACAAATACCGAATGGATACATTATGTCCATCTTTAACATCTATTATAGCAGTTGTTAAGCAGGGTCTGCCCCTATGTAATTAGGATAGCTGTTTCAATAGTTTAGGAATCTTAGTGATAGTCAATGTTTGGCTGTCTATTTGCGTGGTAAAAATGGTGTGTGATCTTAGAAGTAGATTAAATAATGACATTATTTTGAGGCATTGTTTCTGGGAGATGTGTTATCTCATATAAGCAGTGCGTATGCCGCATAACACTGGAGCACAACTGTAGAGCCACAGGAGGCATTTTGCTTCTGAGCGACCAGACTGTACAAACAGACAACACCTAAATCCTGAATTTGAGCACTATTGCTAGTTTTTCCAGTATGGAGACCATTCAAATCTTCTATGAAGAGGACAGCAGGAGAGTTTACAGTGGAAAGGTATTTTCTTCAATCCAGTGTGAAGTAATTAAACTCTGTACAGTATGAAAGCAAGCTCATCAGATAAAGCACTCCAGAATCTGATGACACATGCAGAAGCTTGTTCAGACTTGTGTGGCATAGAAAAGACATCTAGTAGAACGATGAGATATGTCTTCTGAAGGAAAACTTTAAGACTTCAGACCTAGCAAAAGGTAGTTTGAGATTATTGCTTCTCTAGGACATGATAGATCAAGGAAAGTGAGTGCTTAGGAGGACACCTCTGACATGCAGCATGCTTAGCAATGTCCTTGCAAGTATTTTTTTTTGTGTCTGACCCTCTTGTAGTCATCTCTGCTTGAAGCATGTTGCTGGTGTGTCCTTTGGATAATGCCTAGATAAATCTCTTTATCCTGCTCCATCTTCTCTGCTTTTAAAAACTGCCAGAGTCTGTCATCTTTATTTGGGATCCTTAAATGTTCGGAGTCTCTCCCTTTGGCTTTAAGTTTCTGTAGAAGTAACCCATTCCTTTTCCTGAATAGACTCATGGCAGGAAGAATAGCTTAAATAACACCATTTCTTAGCATTAAGACCATTCACACTACTTTGATTCCTTTGTCAAATCCTACCAGTCTGCCAATGGCTATCCAATAAATCCAACAGAACTAAAAGATAGAGAATGTCTTTGTATTTGTGATGGATGTTTTCTCATGTGTTGTACCAAGCATGGTTGTGGATGTTAGGGGAGGACTTACTCCCCAGCTATTTAGGTTGATCACTTGCAGTAATACAGCAGTCTAACTGATGTTGCAAAAATTAATTCTTTTTGTTTAACAGAAGTGAAACTGGACCAACAGGGCTTCTAAGGTAACATGATGATCTAATATGTATGCTCCATCCACAAAAGGAATGTTGCACCAATGCTAAGTCACATTAAACCCTTGGGAAATATGCTTTGACTACAGTTTTGCAAACAATTGAAGATGTACATAACATCTCGTCTTCATTCATTCATCGGGTCTTTTTTTCCTTCTGCGTAACTGATCTGCAATTTGTGGACTGGGGGACTGATTTGTCACAACTTATTGTGGCTTCTGAGCTTCTAGACCAGTTTTCAGATGGACCAAGTAGTGTGGGTGTCCTGAGGAAGCTTTGTAGAAGGATTCGTGTGGTTGCAGGGAATTAAATGCACCATATAGTTCTGGAATTTTGGTCTCTCTTCCATATGCCTGAGAAGTGTTCATGTCTAGTTCAGTATTGGGCTTGTTAAAGACAGCAGTTGTTCCTTGAGTGTCACTTTCCAAACTGTGGCCTATTAGCACTTCTCTCTCACATTGTTTTTGTTCTTACTCAAACTAGTTTTGAAGGGAACAGAAGAAAAGTGCTATTTTAGATTAGCGTAGTTAATCTTTTTTTCTCATGAAAAATTCCCATTAATGTGGTACTGTATAACTTCACTGGAGTCTGAATTTTTCAGTTCCTGGTAAAGGTTAGTGCCAAGCAACAAAGTCTGAAGGTCAGAGAATTTTATGCAATATGAGGAACTTGACACACATGCCTGCCAGAAAATTTTGGTTTCCCAGAAACTATTCAGATCAGAAGATGTGAAATTCCTCTGCCTTTTAAAATGTATTGATGAATAATGTACTTCTGAACTACATTAGAATAGAACTTAGTCCACTGCCTTGGTTTATGTATTTCATAGCACTTTCCCTTAAACACAACTAATCTTTATTTTAACTTGCTTAGATGCAATGTATGATCTCACTGTATGGCAGGACTTGGCTTTGCAAATACTTCCTATGACAACTGTTCTTCATTTGGAAACTAGAGACAGCTTCTCTCTTTTTGTCTTTTAGCCATTATTTTAATGGGCTTGGTAGTAGTACCAAATAAATGAGAATTTTTTTTTTCATTTCAGTGGTTCCAATGTCACAAAGTTCTTTTGCTTTGTCCTGACATTGCAAATCCAGTTCTTCTATGTTCATCTTCTGCCAAGAGTTGTAGTAAGAAACATTCATTTCTTAAGTGGTCTTAATTTTTTTGTTGTTATTCCCGACTTTTTTGCTCTTTTTACAAAACATTTGTGGATTCTGATTCAAGAGAATGTCAGGAGTGCTTCAATTTACCCATGATTTGATAAACAGTATTTTGTGAAGGGAGGTAAACGGAAGGGAAAGGAGACATAAGGAGGCAGGGTGAAGGATAGGCATGATGAAACTGTATCAGGTAGTAGGAATATGTATAGGAATGTATATAGGAATATGTATAGAAAATGTATAGGAATACACCCTATATCTACTGTCAGTCTCACATGTTCCATGACTCTGAGTCTCCTCACACCTGTGCTGCTGTTCTCAGGCCATCCTGGAGAGGTAGCACAGGTTAGCTCAGCGTTCCCACACACAGCTTGTCAGCAGGATTAGCCTTTTGGAATGCCAGAGCTCTCTGCCATCTGAAAGCAGCTAGATGGAATGGGTTGAGACAGTAGAGGTTCAGGAGCAGTAGAAGTTAGTAGGGAAGACAGAAAGAATAGAACAGGCTCGTAGGTTTAACTGCAAAGTATGGATTAACTTACGGATGAGGTAAAGGTAGTATGAATAGTAAGTAAAAAAGGCATCAACAAAGGCTCTATCCATGCTGACAGGTGTAAGTGAGCAGTAGAACCTGTGTTATAGGCTTTTTTAAAAGGGTATTTGTACTAGAGAGGTGTGACGCAGACCTCCTTGATCAGTTGGTAGCATTGCCGTGTGAGAATAGCAGGATGCCCAAGGCAGTGAGGGCACCAGTCAAGCTTCAGGCTCAAGCAACTATATCTTAAAAAAAATGCTGTGTTGGGAAACTCGCTTGGGAGTTTCCATGCTTTCTTGAAATGAGGGTGTGATTGAATCTGACGATTTCGCCTCACCCGTTTCCTTGTCCCACTCATTTCTGGTATTCTCTGGCCACCCTTGGAGCCCAAGGATTTGAGTAATAGAAATATAGAAGACTGTGAATAAGACGTTTTCAGGATTTGCAGACTTTTGGAATACTCAACTATGTTTGCAGGGAGTACCTTGAGTGGGTAGTCTGTCTCTCTGCTTAAAATCCCAAGCAGCATAAAGCTGCTTATTTGGGTTTTTCAGGCAGATTGGTTTCAGCTTGAATCTCATTAATTGCCTATTTAATTGTAGTTTATGTTGACTGAAAATAAAAGTTGATGGTGTGTGGTCAGGCAGAGCTGATCCAAGAGTAAAGCTATGGGGAAATAATAGGTTTCTTCCTTACTGGCTTTGTGTATAATCAAAAGGATTGCAGGATTAATGAAGTGTGACTTAGGAAGAGGGAATTCAGTGCCCCTTTGGTGGGGAGCGCTAAGGTTGCTGAGGAAGACTTAGATATGGAAATAGCTCCTCTATGTAAATAGAAGATGCCTTGAGAATCTTGGCATTTGTCCTGTGACATAAGCTCTAGTTTAGCTGTGAGGTAGGATAACGCCTCATTAGACTTCAATTAAGGTGTTGTGAGGCATATCTCCTGATCTTATCCGTCAGAGTGTAATAAAAGCAAAATATCTTTTTGTGCCCTTCCTAAAAGAAGATTAAATCAGAGAACCTCTGTTAGCAAAACTTTTGTCTTAGTAAGACAAAAACCTGTTCATAATAAAGACAGTGTCACATGATGGCTGTGGTATTATTGCAGAATTGCAGAAATTAAACATTATAATGGAAAGCTTCTGTAAATGGGATCATTCCCGCCAGGCATTAAATAAGTGGGCAACTTGGTCTGGCTTTCCTCTTTAATCCTAAGAGCATGCTATAGTTTTTCTGAGGCTTCAGGTTTCTGCAGGCAAGAGTGTGTATATATTTGTCATGTCATTTTAAAGTATCGTCATTCTTCACACCCTATTATTAATAACAGCTCTTTTTTGTAAATTTTCTGAGTTATCATTTTGTTGGAAAATTATGGAAAGGTAAGCCAGGGGCAGGCTCTAATTGCTTAGCCTTCAGACTCTGGGTCTATAACATTCATTTTTGAAGCAATGGCACATGCTGTGAAGAGACAATGCGCTGTGGTGGCAGTGCTGCTTTTGTAAAATAAAACCAATGCTTTGTGTACTTGGAGAGAACTTTATTGTTTCTGCATGTGGACTCTCACAGAAGAGGAAAGGGAGAGGCAAGTTTGGACCCATCTTCCTCTTGCAATACTGAGCCACAAATAATCTGCTAAGCACCAAGTGCTCTCATGCACGATGTTTTTCTCCTGGCTTGCCAATCAAATTAATTTCCATTAGTCATCTGAGTCAGAGTACTGAACATGGAATGCATTTTTCCTAAACGAGATATTCTCTTCAGAACGGAAGCTAGAGCTACAAATTTTATGAGTGCTGAAATATCCATGGCAGTATTTCAATTTTCCGCTCTTCATTGCTGAAGTTCCAGTACTGGACCTCAGAGTACAGCTCAGATGTATAATACTGTCAAGTCAGGAGATGAAGATTTTTCAGGATCTCAAAAGAAATCTATGTTACAATTTTGTTCTGTTATGTATACTGTATTGTCAACATGTTGCAGTGGCATTTGACATTATTGTGAATCCTGTAATACACACTTCTAGCTCCTTATTTATTTGTTTATTTATATATGTATTTATTTTTCCCCCTGCAGTTCAGATGGAGAAAATGGAACTGATGAAAAAAGAAAGGCTGGAAAATCACCCACTGTGTTGCTGCAGACCCCAACCAGTGAAATGGAGTATTTTGATGACAGGAAAAAAGTCGATATTGCTAGGTAATGTCAGAAATACTGTCAGTTTTCTTCCCAAAAGTTAGTTAGAATGGCTGCAACCCACTTCAAAAGCTAGACTGAGTAGCAATATTTATCAGATATCCTGGCTGAGGGTTAGCTTGCACACTATGCAGTGAATTGGAATCAAGGCACCTTCCTTGGTTGCTCTGTTACCCACCGCAAGCAGTCACAATAGAATTTAGACTTTGAGCTGTCTTTGTTTCCCTGTTCTAGGAAAAAATATATTGCACTGTTTGGTGCCGTTACATTCCTGTCATAATCAATTTGACAGGCAGTCAAACTGAGCTGCAGTTTTAGTCCTGGCCTGTTTCCAGAACACTTTCATGCTGGAATATTGATTGTCCACAGTCAAACTATGACATAAGTTTTAATTTTGGACTCTGTGTTGTATATTGCATCAGATTTTTGTAATGTCCCCACAAAGACACTCATTCTTCTTTTGTTGGAGAACTAGAAGGCATTTTAAGTGCTTCCTAGAAGAAGCTAAAATCCTGCTTGAATGGCTTGAACACAACCTTTGCATTCCTTTCACTTTGTCAACTGAACAGTCAGTACAAAAGTCAATGGTCAGCCTGACACTGTTGTTTTGCTCACAAGACAAATGTTTTTTAAAAATCTCTTAATTTCATGAAGCATCTTTGAGGAAACCTTATCACTTTTCTTTTTTTCCCCAAGGTTGCAGTCTTACTTCTCATACTGTAATTGGCTACTTTGGTGAAGGCTAGACATAGGATTTTTGTCAAGCTTACTGTTTATTTCAGTCTGACCTGTACTTTACATAAGCACACATGTATTCACATATTTTAGAGTTTTCTTCTATGAGGGACCTCCTGAGATATGCAGCCAGTTCCTCTGCTGTGTAAGTCAGTGTCTAAGTCAGATTGCTTTGCAATCTCTTTCCAGCTGTGTCTCCATAACACTGAGGGTTTCTCTTCTTCTCATTCTTACAGTGTGTACTGGAAACCCTGAACCTCTCAAGCTTGGGGAACTAAAGAGGACTTGTTGTGCAGGCTATGGTGCAGCAGTGGAAACTTTTGTAGCACCATTATTTTCCTACTGTATCTTCAGCACAACATGTTTTTCAGGTCATTCAGTATGAGTCCTGTGACATGTTTTTGTCTTCTGCTGTTCAGTTTGCATCTGAGGGCCTCTGAAAAAGAACTACCTGATTTTTATAGTATGTTACTATACATTTGTTCTATGCCACATAGCTCTCAGAGGGAATGTTCTCCTCTTTCTGATTTATGAGACAGTTATCCTACTTCTCAGTTCGTTTTTCTGAACAGTCCATGCCATTAATTCCTCTTGTATAAGACAGACATTCCAGCCATCCACAGAGAATTTGATCTGTACTTTTCTTTTCTAGAGCTGTTTGAGGTTTTGGTTGGTTTTCCAGTATAAATGGCTGGAGCTGTACAAGTACAGCTGCCTCTACAGCTGGCACTCAGAATTCCATTTCATTTCCTGTGGGGTTGCTGGTTGTCTTAATGATTTCATTACACTACACTATACCATTCATAGCCATCCTCTGACTTGTGCACCTATTCTTCTCTGTTGCACTTTTCAGATGAGCTCACATATTGTATTAAATGTTCACAGCTTTCTGTACCCTGCCTTCCACTTCAGCTACTAAATTCTATCTTATTTTATCTTGAATTAGTAAGGAATGTGCTTGCTTAGTATTAGCATTTCACATGTTGCCCAGAAACAAATGTGAAGCTAAGCACTGTGATAATTCATTAAACTGTAAAAATGTTTTGAACTTTTTCTACTTTCATACCAACTAGTCAGTTACTTAGAATACCCCTTCTAAATTAGAAGAAGACCTTCAGCAGGCTGCCAGAGTGAGCAGATCAACATAGTTTAAGAAGAAGATATAGTCTTCTTTATCTCTGCATAATTCTTCATGAATTAGATCAGTTATCTAATGGATAATTGTGTTCCTTGGAAAAGCACATCCTGTTGGTAACTTACCAAGACCAGTGTAAGGCCAGGCTTACATCAAATGTTTTAAATCTTCAGGACCAAGAGCAGCACAGATAGTCCAGTCCTGCCAATCAAGAGCGACTCCAAGACTGAAAGGAAGAAACGTGCCTCAAATCAGGTAAGGCAGAGACTCCACTTGTTTGCTTACATATAGGAAGAGTAAACACGTTAACTACCGTGAGAGGGCTTTTGTTTAGCAACACTGTAGTTCATGGTTGTAAAAGGACAGGGGTTCCTTTTTCATCAGTATGTTGAAGTCTGGGTAAAGCACTGTTGTGTTTTAGAGTTAGTAGCCACACAGAAAAAAATGAGGATTTCTTGTAGAACAAGTGGGCAAAATGGGAAGGTGAGAGGACAGGAAATGGAGCAGGTCACTTGACAGTTGTCAGGCTGTCTAATAAAGTGTATGTGTTTTGGGTGTGGGGCTTTTTGTTTTTCAGCTGAAGGCAAACGCACACTTTCATAAGCTGTTTCTAGATGTTCCTGTTGATGAGCCACTGAAACAAAGTAAGTATTAATCCCTGTGTTGTTGTTGGCTGTGGATCCTAGATAATGTTGTTACCTAGCAAATGTGGTGATGTACAAGAGGAACTACCTAAATTTTAAAAACCTTTAATTCCAGTTACTTAGAGATACTGGGCCTTGATCCACATGCAATGAACATCTTGTTGTAATCTTGGAAAATTTAAATCTCTACATATTTGTTGTATTCGGAAATTGTAGCCCACTGACATTCCTGGAGAGTAGCCTAATGCACTGTTTTTTCGTACTGAATCTTCCTTACTGAAGGCATTACTTGAGACAGCATTGATCAAGTGATTAGCTTTAGTTTTCGCTGTTGATGATGTTTGAGAATTTAAAAACACTAATAGAAAAAGGAATATTTAAATGTTTAAATATTTTACTGTTGTCTGTGGTACTTATAACAAGGGAATTCTACATAGACATGTATAGCAAATGTTTCTTGAAAGATATACAGGGAAGGTGGTTCATGAGTGAGAATTGGTTTGCTCTATGTCTGTGAAGTCAAAACAGTATTACTTTACATGTGTTGTGCCTCTACTGGACATCTAGTTTAGACAACAGTCATAGAGCTAGAAGTTTAAAGATAAAACCTCTCAGTAAACTCTTCACATTTAAGTAATACAGTTGCCTAGAAGTTAGTAAAAATTTTGTAGGAAGCTAGGTCTATTCTCTCAGAAAAGATTTTTGACCTTTGGGGGCCAGTTGCATGTTACTATTAATTTTATTCATTTCAGTTGTTGTCCTTCAAATATTTTGAGTCTAAACTTAGGCACAAGACATCTTCTGAGCTTGTCAGTATTAGTTAAAAATTATTGAAAATTTCAAGATTTTACCATGTTAATCAAAAGGTATAAACCTAAACATATTATGGCTTTGAAAAAATAAAAAAAAACCAGAAGCCAAATTGGCTTGGCTTGGATTGTAATTACATTAAAGACTATAGAATATCTATTTGTTTCAGGCTTTACCTGTGCTCTGCAGAAAGAAATTCTGTACCAAGGAAAGCTATTCCTTTCTGAAAACTGGATTTGCTTCCATTCCAAGGTTTTTGGTAAAGACACTAAGGTTAGTAAAATCTTTATGTACAGAGCAGTACTTTGTTCGTTACCAGAAGTTCAAATTATTGTGGAGGGCTAGAATACTAATACTTATAAGTTTTATTGAATACAATCACTATTCATAAATTGTGTTTGAAATTCACTCTAGAACTGAGTATCATTATCATTATTAGAGATTGAACCTCTTGCTTAAGGACTTCATGTCTGGAAGAAACAGACAAAAGGAGGGGATCTGACAAGCAGCAGTGAGGGCATTGTCAAACCCTTGTAGCACAAACTGCAAAAACGTTTCTCTTGGATTAAGTACTTAAAAGAGGAGGAGGAGCAGGAGGAATGAAGGCTGAAAAGCATTAAGGACTCCAAGACTATAGTTGGAGAACTGGAGAGAAGGATCAAGCATATTCAGGAAGAACTAAAAAGAGGCTTCTCTTTAAACTTAAAGAGGAAGAACTAAAACTGGCTTCTGCCTTGAACAGAAAAGCTCTCTGAAGGATTCTTCTAGCAGTCCCATTTTGAATAAACAGAGAACAGGATAAGAAAAACAAGTTGACAAGGTTTTTACTTGTGAGCCTAGCATGCAGATCAGAAATGAGATGTGAACTGTTGGGCAGATCGTAAATTAGTCTTTCTTGGCAATCCACCTATAAAGCTTAGTACCCCTGTGGTGAATGATATGCATACAGGAAAAACAGAGACTTAGCAAAGAGATTTAGGTCCGTTCATTTGGAGCTTTTGGAGAGCACTTTGTTTACATAAGCTCTGCTTTGTTTTTTACTTCATTTGGGAAAATAGATCGTTTTGCTTCAAGGATTTCTTTGGCTTCTTTCTTTCAGGTACATCCTTGAGCAAAGTTCCTGGTTAGATCCAGGAAATGAATGGGAAAATCAGTTTAGGGGTTGAGATTATCTCATTTCTCTGCAGTCAACTATTTTGATGGAATACCATCTGGTTTTAAAGGGCTTTTTATAAGGTGTAATAGGTTTAAAGAATGCTTGAAATTATTAACAGCATATTGTCCATGGCGACCTTACAGGTTATTGTGTTTCACCACTTGGCCCAAGATAAATTGTGATTTCAAGTTAATGGTTCTGTTAGTCATAGACCATAGATTAATGTGGATGATGTATATGTTGGTGAAAGCTCTGTGACACAAAGGAAAAAAAACAAATGGTTGAACATTGTCATTCAATATTAGTAACAGCAATCTTGGCAATTATTTAAATTGAAGCTGCTGTACTAGCAATCTTCCGTTCACCATGAACAAATGTAACTACTTCATACTGTGGAACACCTTTCTAGCCAACTAGGCTAAATGGATACAAGAATATGGTAAAACTTTCTGAGTAGCAAAACCTGGAAAAAAAGATGCAGAATTGTGATGATGTAGTACTAGGAAATTATCTTTGTCAACAGTGTTATAAATGCAGGAATATATACATACTTATATGTGTGCTGGAGAGTGAAAACATTTTACAAAATAGGGTAGAATAAACACTGTTTGTAAATGTGATTATAGCAATACTGCAAATTATTCAGTTCTGGGTCTTATTTTCAAAAAACATTGTGGGGAAAATTAGGAGTGAAGGGGATAGTGCTTATCATTTATTTACAGCTTTGTTCAGCTTTTAGAAATACCATCAAGAAGAAAGCTGGAAACTCAGGGATACAGTGAAAAATGATGTACTGGGAGGGGAAGGAGGAAATCAAGCTGGACAGGAAGACGAACATTCTTAACAGTCAGATACACTGACAAAGTTTCCAAAGCTTCTATTGCTTAGAACTTGTAAAACAATTTCAGCTTAGGGATAAGTGTTTTATTGTGAGAAACAGCAGATCTACACATTATAGTAAATTTTTGACAAGAAATCTACCTGGATTTTTTCTACTGAAAGCTTTCATGCAGTGAACAGCTATGCAATTGTTGTTGTTGGAGTTTTGAGTATGCAGTAAAGACAATGCATATATTCAGAAATAAAAGATTGCTTCTACAAGATTGAATAGGCATCTTCACTTTCTTTCCAGGTGGCATGAATTTGGCTATATATTTTGGCCATGGGTCTTTATTGGATTTAGACATTATTTTACCCTTTTAAATTACTTTCTAAGTTGCCTGCAGGTAAACCTTTTATTTTGAAATAATTATTATTCCAGATAGAATTAGTTCTGATCAAACAGTGATTCCACCCTTTCAATCTAAAGCTGTGGGAACAGTGCAATAAGCAAGTGCCAGATCCCACTGAAGGACACTTTAGTTGTGATTACACTAATGTTATCAATCAAAACTACGCACAGTAGAATGCCATTAGCATCTCTGATTTAAAATTCTTTGAGGTGAATTGTGAACTGAACCAACTAGGAAAATTCTAAGCTACTTTTTTGTAGCTTGTAGCAGCATTTCTGTTCAAACAGTATTTGGCAATCTTGCAACCAGACTGTCATACATAAAGATTTTTTTTTTTTTGCCTGGAACAGCTTTTCATTTCATGACTTCATGTCACTGTTCTGTACAGAAGTTAACAGGAAACTGCACAGAGCAAGTTTATTCTCCTCCAAGGACATGATTTAATTAAGATTGGTAACTGAACAATTTACGGATGCTTTTAAACTTGCTTCCATAATTCTCAGGTAGTTGTGACAGCCTGTGCCAAAGCATTTTTAACAGGATCTATTTCTTATTCATGTATATCCAGGATTATTATATTTTCTTAACTCATTAGGCTTTTCAACTGACTGTCTACCCAGTCAGAAAAACAGGTTTTTTTTTTCCTTTGTAACATGGGGTTTACTGGAAGAGCCTGTGCAGACTATCCGAAGTGAAATACTCTGAAATTTAGCAGATGTTAAGCTAATGAGGTTGGATGTAAACACAAAGCAGGAAAGAAAATTGAGAACTTTTCAATGTAAATGTAGACTGCCTGGTTGGCACACACAGGAATCAGCTGAAGTCAGCAGGTGTGTCCCTGTTGGGTCTTTCAACGTTGCTGAAGGATGAGCTGTTTACTCACCTGCTTGTTGCAGATCTGTAAGTGGTGAGAAGACTTTCACGTTCATTATTCAAAAGGCTTGTCTTGTGTCATGTGTTCTGTAATATTTGGTTTCTAAACAAAGAAGCATAACGTAAGATTGATTCGTTGTGCTCGTCTGCAATGCACTGAGTTTGTAGTCTTGTGAGAGCCAGAAGGGATCAGGAAAGGAAGACACATACAAAAGCCTGGATTAGCATTTTATAAAAGCAGAAATAAAAGTAGTTAGGTATGGTTTCAGATTATTACAATTTCTTATTTCACATGAAATAATAGTAATCAGAAAGGTAGTGGAGACATCTTTAAGTGGTGAGTGTTGAAGGTCTGGCTTATCCCAGTAGCTGGGCTGGCCCCTCAGGAGAGAGAGTGATGCAGATTTGTACGTGAGTATTGAATGCTACGTTGATGTTGTTTCAGATTAGTATACCTGTGCTGTCAGTGACACTTCTGAAGAAAACCAAAACTGCCCTTCTTGTGCCAAATGCTCTGATCATAGCAACAGTGACAGATAGGGTAAGTACTGGTAGAGGACAATGGTATTTCAGTGAGAAAATAAAAATCAGAATCTGTTTGCCACTTGCTCTCTGTAATCTTTAATTCACTGTTTTCCAGGATTTCATAGCACCAGGATAAAGCTGAGTCAGGAGGTGCATGCGCAGAGGGTTACCTGCTTTGTTGGCATCTCTGTCAGTGTTCTTCCATTTACTTGTATCTCTTACCTGACTGGTTGTACCTTAGACACACAAAAACCTATTGCTTACAGTGGTATTCAGGAATAGTAATTGCATAATCAAATGTGATTATCCTATGAGCAGCTTTAGAAACAACCCATTTTTATTGCACGAGTATTTTGTGGGTGCAGGAAACTGTACGTAAAAGCAAGTTTGAGGTTTTGTTTCTTTGGGTTTTTTTTAAGAGATAGGGAAAACCTAGCATGAAAAGCATTTTTAAAAGATTATGCTGGATATGCTCTTGTTCTTGCAGCAGAACATGGTAACTTTCATGTGCCTATTCTGTATTTGTGTGATTAACCTCAAGTTGTAGACTCAGAAGGACCATAGGTTTTTCTTGCCATACTAAGATCCTTGAAAATAGTTATGTGATCAGCAAAATCAGCTGTCAGTTTTATTTAGATAAAAGGAAGTTTGTGCTGTATGTCTTTTGTCAAACAGTTGTGGAACTTCTGTTTTTCAGTACATGTTTGTCTCACTACTCTCCAGAGATACCACCTACAAGCTATTAAAATCTATCTGTAGACATCTTGAGGTAAGTACTAGTAGCAGCGAAGATGGTATGTAGCTTTGTGTTCATTATTACTGCTATCCTGCTGTGAAATGCTAGGTACTTTCTACTTGTATTCCTTGTTAACAGTGCTCCTTTTTTTCAGGATACAAGCATGGGCAACAGTCCAAATCCCTCTTCTGCAGAAAACAGCTTCAGGGCTGATCGCCCTAGAACTCTGCCCCTGGTAAATAGTTTAGAAGTTTGTTATTTTGTTGCATGGCATCTTTCATTTCAAGTACTATTTATAATGCCTGAAGAAAGGAAACTGAAGGAAATCGTGACATATGTTTGTAAAACTTCCGTGAGTTTTTAACACTAGAGAGCAGTGGGAATAATTAGCATAATTCTCTGGTGATGGGCAGTTTATATACATGCATATGCTTTGGATTTATTCAAGGTCTATATGTTCTTCATGTCTCTGTCTGGCAGTCAGGTTTCATTGTACTGACATAAAGCTGCTTTGTCCTCTGCCATGAACAGTTTTTGAAGTGTTTCTAGTAACAAACCTTCTTCTGTAAGCCAGTTCACTCATCTGAAAGAGCTGTGAATCCACATGTGATGACCAGACTCTAAATCTATTAGTGCTTGTCCTGGACTTCACAATTTGTCTGCAGCTTGAATTGAATTTTGAAGCTTGAATTCTGGTGATCTTATGGAGCTTATTTTTTAACTTGATCTTGACATCTTGATATCAGAGATTGTTCCTGGTTAAACAGTTCTAAAGCTTTGATCTTTGGTTCAGATTCTAGAGGAAGGTCAGAGGAAATTAGATTTAGAACAGGGCTGAGCCTTTTTGTGATTTCTTCTCCGCATCAGGATTTCAATGAAGATTATTCCGATCTGGATGGAATAGTGCAGCAGCGAAGACAAGAGATAGAAGAGTCCAGCAGCACAGGCTCACAGACACCAGAGCTGGAATGCTTCCAAGGTGAGTGGGATCATGGAGACCCAAGAGAAGAAGAATGGACCAGCTCTGTTTTTGCTTCTGTATCCCCTAGTGATGTGGAATCTCGATTCTCCACAGTGCTGGAGAAGTATATGGATTTTGAGGTCTTCCTCAAGGCCCAGTACCTACGTATCTGTTACTATATCCCTCTGCAGTCCCTCTGCAGACTCAGGCAATGACGTGGTCATCAGCAGATCTAAATTGTTGCTACTGGTTCCAATTGCCTAGCCACGTGAGGAGAGATAGAATGTAGGAGCTGTTGGTGCTTTAAAACACAGAAGAAAAACAAACAATCAATACCCATTCTGAAATAGTTCAAGTCACAGTGTAACTTCTGATCTATACAAACAACATTCTGTACCATGGTGGCTTTTGGTCATCAAGAAGGTTATTTTTGACACATGTTTTTGTGCGGGCTTTTTAAACACTCATTTTATTCTTTGCAGCTGTTAAGACACTTGAGCATACTGTCCAATGTTATTCTTTCTTTACAGTGCTGTTTGTAATCTATTGTCTCAAGTTCTTCACCTAATTAGCAGCCATTCTGATTGGAACTCACTACATATAACCTCATGAGTACAGCAATATTTGTTTCATGTAGCTCATGCTGAATGTTATTATGAAAACCTAAAGTATTCTGTTATACAATTCAGATATTAAGATATTAATATGTTCTTACGCTGTTAGTACTCTGGGTTCCATCTTGACTATAATTTTTATAAAGAAACTCATTTTTTATAGCAGTTTTCTGTCGCATTATTTTTGATTAATTCTCCTTTTTGCTCTGTGTCTTGTTCAGCAGGATGATTTGGGGCTGTTTTCTTTCACTGGTATTTGATATTTACTGTGCTTCTATTTTTAATTGTGGTGCTGTTCTTGAAGCAGTAACTCAATTGTGATGTCATCACATGCCATGAAAGTGCTTCTGAATAATGATTTAACTTGCTGTCTTACTTTCTGATGACTAATAACTACTTCAAACAATTTCATTTTCTTTTTCCACAAATGAAAACCAATATCCAGGTAAAGAACCATCCTAGGAAAAGGAACTGAAGGCAGGGGTGGAGGGTAGCACGTCTATCACTCATGGTTGTTTCTTGTGCATCATTAGAGCAAGTCCAGGGTAAGCAAGCAGAGCATAAAACTGAGTGTGATTAGATTTTTCTGTCCCATTTCTTTCAAGATATCATCAGCATTTTTAAAGAAAGTCAGGAAAGGGAGTTGTAATGTCCTTTTTAAAGTAACAATGCTCCAACCCCATTTGATGTTGCTATTAAAGTAATTTGGAATCATTAGTCTAGCAAATTCAGGCCTTTTGAGAGACAACTTTTGTGACTTAGTCTTCTGCCTTGAAATTCAATAGTTGCCTTCAACATTTTCATGAGTTGCCATCTTTCGAAAGATCTGGAAATATAAATGCAACATACATCTTCTTTCAATCCAGGTGCTTCCCTTTTATTTTGTGTTGATGTGGAATTAGTATGTAAACTTTTTCAAGCATACTAAATCAACTGCTACTTTTTACCCAAAAGTACAGAAATGTACCTTTGGAAATTCTCTTCTTTGTCTATTTCTTGACCAACGTAAGCTATCAACAATTTCCTTTGACTTCATATTTCAACTTTATTAAAAATCTTTCTTTTGATAGATTATCATGTTGTTGAAACAGAAACTCACTTGAAGGTTTCCAAGCCTGAGGCCAAGTCTGTTCGTTCAGATGCACATAGTAAACGTGGGCCTGATGGAAAAGCCCGAAACAGTCCTCGAAATGGTAAGAAACCAAGGGCAGATCTTCAGCTGGAATAACTTGAGATACATTTGCATAATTAGGTCAGTTCACATAATTTGGACGATCTCTTTCTTGTTTATGCCTCTGTTTGTATAATCTGTTCTATAAATACTGTTTATATTCTGTGGTCTGCTCTGGTCAAAGTAACACTTTCTTTACCTTGCAGGCCATTCCGAAGCCTTCAGGTTCCTCCACAGAGTGAAGTCCCAGAAACTCTTATCTCTGAGCCATGTACTTGTATTTTACGCAGTTCTGTAAGTTAGCAATAACAAGATTGTCAAAAACTAGGGTTTTCTTAAGTTTACATGATCAGAAATATGTGTAAGAATAAGAACATACATGTAAGAATACAATGTAAGCATGATTGATATCATCTCAGCTTTTACTTGAAAAAAGGAAATAATTGGGAATTGAAGCCTTTACACTTTCCAGCACTGTGTATATACATACATACATACATACATATATGGAAGTGCATATATGTATATAAGCCTGTTAGGACAGGCTTACTTAACAGGCTATTTACTTTTAAAAGCAAAGGATTTTTTGACTCAGAAGATGTTATGTGTTTAAGTACTTACAGGTTCCTTTTGCATGTCACTTAGCAAACATGCACTCAAGTCTGAGATTTTCATAACTGTCTGAATGCCACTGATGGTATTCCTGAAATGTTTCTAAGAAGGACACCTTTATTATTGAACATGTGCAAGTAACAATGTAAAAGGCTTTTAACAATAAAATTGTCAGGTACTGCTGAAGTTTCCTTAACTGATATATGTAATTTTTCTCTCTTACAGTGTTTGTGTATTAATACTTTCTACCTTCTACATGAGATATAAAATCAATGTCCTGGAGGAACGCCTTATGTCCATGACAGGCTTTGATTCACATATTAAGGAGTAAGATAAACTCTTTAAAATGTTGGGAATTTAAAATCTTTTTCCAGAGTAATGATTCCATGAAATACGTGTAACTTCTATCTTCAATCTTGGTGTAATTTGATTAGTATGTAATTAGAAACATACTTCATACTCTGAGCTAATACATCTGTCTTGCTTGTATAAAGCTTTGTGTTGTCGATATACCATTTAGAAACTGATGTCCTTCTTTGTAAAATAAAAAACCCACACCACAAAACAAAACCAAAACCAAATCCAAACACACTAAGGGATAGTTGTCTGTCTGAAGAAGACATAGGGAAAGGGACCATTGTTAGATAAATAATTCCTTTCTGTAGCTAGAGCCATGGCTGTCATCTGCCTCTGTAAATAAGTTTTTTTTTCTTTGTATGTTGGTTTTTTGTCTCCACGTTGCACAGATAGAAAATATGCAAACATTAAATGGAGAGACAGTGCAGAAGTATGTGTATTTTCTACAATAGTTTGCCTCTATAGGTTTTATTGGCTCACTGCACTTGTCTTAGGAGGGAAGGAAGTTAAGCTGGTTTCTGCTGAGAATACTAATCAGTTTATTGAGCATTAGATTTTACATTAACTCTTCTCCCCTTCTTAAACAGATTTTTTCCTGAGCTGCTCTGAAAAATATGGCTTCAAAAGTCATTTGTAAACTCAGTGTAAAACCTGCAGCCACATGCAACATGAGTGGAAATCCTGACAGCTGGAGAAGCACCACATGAAAAAGAGAGGGGAAAAATAAAATTCAAGACAGTTGACTGGGGCATGGTGGAACTCTTTGCAAAGTGGTTCAAATTTAGCAAGCTCCTACATAAGCATGCTTTTTAATTCAGCTTTCTTTGATTACCCGTCCGTGACAAAACAGGTCACTCTGACATTGCACTTGTGGTCATATCAAACAATGACTGTGCTGTTTATGATCCAACTGGTCTCAGCTGCCATCTGAGGAAAGCAATAGGACTTATATGCAAGTGTCAGGATAAAGAGCTAGGTTCATTGTTACAAAAGGGATAGGAATGAAATGGTGCTCTATCTACGCAGCTTTGCATTTGTATTTTACCAGAAATGAAAGAAGTGGGGTAAACCTCTCTCACATAGTAGGCAATGTCAAAAGCCTTTTTGTCATTTCTGGCATATTTTTTTAGCGGTATGCTTTGTCCCTCTTCAGAAACACTAACACAAGGAAGTCCTGTTTCTGTTCGCCTGATCCCAAATAATACGAGATACAGGAAGGAAGACCTAATGTGCACTTTTGCAGTGTCTAGGGCTCGGGCTTTCTGATTTCTTCCTAGTCACAAGATGTGGAACTTACAAAACTTTTCAGCAGAAATAGCTATAAATCAAAAATTCTAGAGCACACAATCACATAAAAAACTTAGTCAAGAAGTGACTTAGCACTTTTTTTTTTCTGCAAACAAACACAGGTTACAATTTTGCCACTCTGTTGCCATCTACATGTGTATCTGGTTCTGTTTTCCTCTTTTTTTGAGTCTGTCTCACTTACCTTTTCATTCTATTTGACAGACATCAAGTGCACCAGGATTTGGGATCTCATCTGCAAATTAATGCTGATGCCCTTTGTGATGAGTTAACTGCTAATCTTAGAAAATTGGAAAAGGTAACATCTATGATACAGTGCAAATGCTGATAGACCAATCAGGTTCTTGCTTTGTTTTATGATCTTTCACTTGAAAAGTGTTGAGTTATCCCCAGATTCGATACTGAAAGGTGGCATGTTTTCCTAGACAAAGGACTAGATTTTGGACTATAAATTAACCCAAGTACAAACATTGGTATGAGTAAAATTTTTCCCTTGAACTGAGGCTTATAACCAGGAAAAGCAGGCACCTCAGGGGTGATTATTGCATTATGTAGTGATCTCAACTTTTTCTTTTTTTTAATCCACTGGGGCTAAGGATTTTGAACTTAACCTTTCTTGGTATTTGATGAATTTTTCTGTTTGAGACTTTTGTTGGAGTTCCTGGTTTTTGATTAAGAAAAATGGTGCTTGCTTTCATATGTAGTCAGCTTCCTCATGCAGAGTAGCTGAAACCTACCTATTTTACCTCAGTAACACAAATGCTGCTGCACCAGTTGTGTATTTCATTATACCTGACTCTTGCTTTATACCATTCTCTGATTGCAAAGCTAAATGTATTTGGTGACTTAAATTGGAAACCTGGGCAAAACGAGTGGGTGTGCAGACCTTATTTCCTTATTTGGTGTTTTTCCCCTTTCTAAAATACTTTACCAGAGGCTCCACCACTCTCGTGGCTGGGGCTGAGCTGTGCCCTGTGGTGGGTCTGCTGGATGCTGCTGGAATTGCTGTGTCCAGCACAGGGCAGCCCCTGGTCCTGGCCCACAGCTGCTGCCCCTGCACACCTCACCCCACCTGCCCCCAAACCTTGACAAATGCACCCAGTACAGGTGGGTAAAATGTTAGGAACACGTACACAGGCCGAGTGTGGCAACAGCACTAGTGAAACAAAACCAAAAGTTACTTGAATTCCTATGTGCTTAAGTCTCATGGGATATTTTTGCCTCTGTTTCTAAAACTGAGTCTGTGCCAAGGTCTTTCAACACCTTTTCTCCCCCAACCAAGTTTCTCAAATAGCCTAAATCTAAGTGTATATAATATCACTGTTTACACATGTGGCATAGGTTTTAAAAATACTGCCAAAAACGGATTTCTTCCCCTAAAAGGGGATTTCTTCCCCCACATCTTCCCCCTCTTGGCTATGGAAATCTAGAGTAATGCTGGCTTAACCCCTCTGTATTTTCTGGATAATAACAGTGTGAATACAAGGGGAAAATGCTTGCCAGATGGTTACCAGATACAATCTTCAGCCAAATTAGGTCATTTAAGAGGTTACTGCTTTCTGGCTGTCTGGGACAGGCTGACAAGTTGGTTCATGGGAGACCTCATTTCAGTGGGAAGCCAGCCAGCCCTTTGCAGCAAGGCTAGGCACTGTCCCACTCCCTTATATAGTCTCTGCTTGGAGACAGTAATAGACAGCTGGATGGTTAGATCATTCAGCTGTTCCCAGAGAAGTGACCTTCTGTCCTGAATTGGAGTCTTAAGTGGTGTGCTTTTTTTGTTTAGTGTCTACAGGATTGGAGCTTTAAAGACTTGCCTTTATCTGCCAAATATTCAAGGCAATGAAGTGCTCTGCATACAAGCTAAGTCAGTATTGCCTGTAGCTGCATATTGCCACATCGTGTTGTAATCTAGATGAGCAGTGGCTAGAAATTGAATAGCTTTCTGTTCTCTGAGCAAAGTTATTGCAGTTGCTTAACAGTGTCATATGTGTTTCTGCAAAGTGCTGGTAACTGGCTGCAACAGCAAAGGTAGTATAAAAGTTCTGGTATAACTTGCCATCTCTCCCCTTACTTCCCCTGTGACCACAGCACTGTAAATGGGAGCACTGAGATTATCTAGATTAAAAACTAAAAATTACTCTGTAGTTAAAAAAGGTTTAGTGCAGGAATATGTTGCAATGACTTTTTCAGTGTGACCTTGTGATTTTTACAAGTTGTCTTTCATTACTTGGAGCCAAGGAACTACCACGGTTTAGCAAAATTCTGCTACTTTGGCTTTTAATTGTATTTAGCAGCTTGTTAAAATGCACCATGTCTATCAAAGGATAAAGCATTAAATCGTGTGAGGGAAAATGTCGCCTAATGTTACTCATTCCCTTACACTAACTTAGCAGGCTAAAAGGAAATTCCTGTGTTAAGTGACTCTCATAAAATTAGGTGTTTCCCTTTCCTCAAAATGCCCCTCTTGAGAAAGGTGTGCATCTGGAACAGAAATCATGAGGCAGGACTAAAAAGTGGTATCCTTGAACAGGAAGTACAATGTCTTCTCAAAATAAAGCCTCAGCGTAGCTGTGACTAAACCTGTAACCAGTGCTGGCAAGTTACTTAGACACTGAGAGATTGAGAATATGTGCATCTGGGGATGTGACCCACTGTATTCCCTCCTCTCTGCTTTTAAGGACAAGGAGACAAAAAGTAGATAAATAGGCTGTAAAAATAGGTCTGTTCAAATTATTCTCAAGGATGCAACTGGCTGACATTGCTTTCGTTGTAACTAAAAGAAGGTAACCCACAATCAGTTCACTAAATCTGGTAAATAGGATCTGTCTGCTGATGGTTAGAAGACTGTATTTTTCTGTGCACACATTGTGGCTGAAGCTGTTACAAAACTATTTGAATTATCCATTTTAGCTATAGAGCTGTGACTTGGAAGTTTGAGGCTTTTACTGGATTTTGATCAAGGTGAAAATAATCAATTTCTTGTCCCATTCCTTCTAGCTTTAATTTCTTATTTCTCTCTTATTTTGTGACAAGTAATGGAGAAGACACCCTATAGGAAAAAATTTCAGGCAATACTCATCATATGAAACTTAGATGTTCTGCTGGTTGATTGTCTAGGTGTTTCATTTGATGGACTTATATTACCCTTATTATAAGGGAAGCATTTAACAGGAATACCATTGGTATGAAAAGATGTGACAGAATTAACATGCACACAGAGTATTATTGAAGAGTATGTCTTGATTTTTTTTTTTTTATTTAAAATGCAGTGTAACACTTCTTGGCTTCCAACTCTTTCCCTCTCCTTTTCTAAGATACAGAAAAACTTACAAAAACTACTTGAAGATGGTGAATGAAACATCAATGTTCTTGGACTGCTTCAGACCTCATTCTTCTGTCTTGACAAACTATTCCAAAGGAGCTCTGCTGGCCAGAGTTACCAAGCTTCATTATTTTCAGTCCAAGCCAAGCTTAAACTACTGTAAAACTCATGTCATCATGCAAAATAAGTCAGGTTATTCTTCAGCATGTATCTATATGTTTTGAAAACATATATGGTTTGATCTACATGTATCTATATGTTTTAAAAAAGTGGGGATTTTTCTTTCTCTATTGTGTGTGAATTAATGGATTTTATAGCTTGCGTGATTCTAGATTTGCTTGCACCAGTGCAAACCTGGTGCATATCCTTTTACCTCATTTACTTTATGCCTATTGTCATACAAATGTAAATGTGAAGAATGTCAGTCATGATTCATGTACTGAAGTGTTGTGTGAATGAGCAGGTATCTGATTTAGCTGTAATTATGGATTGGTGCTGTGCTATTCACTTTTACTTACTTCTCTGCACCCTGACATCCCAAAGATCAGAAAACAGACACCTTTGTGTTTGGGTATGCAATCATGAATTCTTGAGGTCTGCTCAGTTTTCTACTGCTGCAAAAAGGCTCAATTCCACTTCCTGTGACACTGTGTCACCACTGAGGGTAAGGTCTGTTTCTACTGGGCATTCAGGTTCCATTGAAGTCAAGCCTGAAATCTGTATGGACTTGCCAACTTACAATCAAGTTGCTTATGAATAGCAATATGGGTGTGGCATACCTGCACAACTTAGAAAAACTGCTCATTTTTTATCCACTCATATGGTCTCTGTCCTTTAAGTTAATGAGTGTGAAGACCCTCAGTCAGCTTTCCTTGGAGTTGCATGCAGTTTTGGTTGGCTGAGAACGTGCAATTTGTAGTCCATTTAATGGAAATCAAGTCTTGGTATGTGACTCCAGGGACTGGATATTTCCACGTAATGAGAACTGGCAAATTAATGGTGCAGCAATGCAAACAGTCAGTAGAGTGAATGAAAAAGTGGACACCTGCCTTGCTATAGCACATACTGTTTTTTTCCAGAGTGCCTAAGATGGGGATTTTTAGCTTTCTCATTCACCAAGCAGGCTCATTAGTTTTTAAAAAGCAATATTTAGGATAATAACAACGACTATCTGTAAAGTAACAGTATTGTTTATAATATGCTATGCATTTTATAACCATTTCTGTGAAATGTACCTACTTTGTTTAAATAAACTTTTTAAAAACAAGAGACTCAGTACTATAATTTGGGTGAACCCAAGTCCATCAGTCAGTTTTGGTCGAATGCAATATTCATGGGGCTTATACCTCACAGTACAAAGTTTGTGCAAAACCCATCATCCAACATAAGGGGTTGAGAGCTGCTTCTTGCTGCAGTCTTTCCCCTTACTTCGTTGTGTGACTTCTTCCCAGACCTCCATGACAACAGTACAAGCATATTTCGCCCCCAAAGTACGTAAGAAATATGTGAGATTTGACTGTTCTTCCTATTGCAGTCTCTGCCTTTATTTCCTCAGCTATCATGACTTTATTGGAAAACTCAGCTTCACAAGAAAACTGTTGAAATAAGTTACTTTTAAAATTCTTTTCCCCTTCTTTTTCCTACTTTCTTCTACAGCTGTATGGTTTATGTAATGTTTTGGACTCTCACCTCATCCTCTACGTTCTCTTCGTCCCTCTAATTCTGTATCAGAAGTCTTTAGCTCTGTGGTTACAAAATTGCTGCCACAAGTCACTTTTATCAAAGGAACTACAATAAAACTTGGTCATACACAGCAGCTGAACTGAGTTACATCAAGTCTGTGCTTTGCTGTAGGAGAACAAGGAAAGAGATAATATTTGATATGTGCCTTAAGTAAATCAGGCAGGCTAAGCCCTTATCATTAGGTGTACAGGAACAAAATAATTACTGGAGGGAATGAGCAGTCAGAGGTGGATGTGTGCCCTTTAGCCTGCTGCAGCAGCATGCCAGGGGAGGCGGGCCTGGACAAAGGTGTAACAATGTCCATCCAACGCAGGAAAGTGAACTATGTCCCAGGGAAGGGACTGGCTTGTGACACAGCAACCACCTGAGCGCACTGGCCCAATTCAGTGTCACCTCTTCCCTGCCCCTCGGGGGCTACCCTCACTCCCCCTTTTCCTGGAGGGAGAGGAGGAGGATATCTCCAGGGTGGCACACTGTCCAGGTGTGTAGTGGGCAGTGTGTAGGACTGAGGTACTTCAGGCAGCGCTTCAAGGCCCTGTGTGCACAAAGCTTAGAAGTGTGTGGAGTGATTTAAATCCTGTTTCAAACTTGAAACTGGAGAGGAGGGGGTTTGCCCCAGCCATGTTTGAGGGAAGTACCAGCAGCAGTGACAAGCAAGGAAAACAGCTTCCCCCAAGGCTGGGAATCTGTTAAAGGGCAGGGAAACTTCTCCCTGCATCTGTGTTAGGTAGTGCATACAAAGGCTACAAGGAGGGGGCTTGCCTTTTGGCCAAAGTCCAAGTTTGCAGAAATAAATGGGAAAGATGTGTGACTTTCAGGAAGTCAGAAATACAAACAAAATTCTTAGCACACACTCTTAGTAACAATTGTTCATAATTTGCTGCAAAGGTTACATGAATAGCTGCTTTACAAATCCAGTTTTAAATTTTCTTGTGTGTTTGTTTTTCCGGTTTTGTCTGCCTGTTGTCCTTCACAGCATAGAGGCTAGAAAAACAGCTGAGTTCTACCAGCCATGCACAACCTAGTACTAGTGCCTGCCTTGAGTTTGGAGGTGGAAGGCAAGAGGTGTACCTCACTTGTGTTTTCTCTAGTTGCAGTGAGTGAAAAATGATTGAGGGTTTGTATTGGCTGTTTGGATTGAGGGGTTGTTGAAGTAGTTTTCTGTCAAGGTACCAAGTTTATGGTACTGCTGGTGCGAAGGATGCAGCTAGCACTCTAGGCAGGAAGTGTGATCTGCTGAACACCTCCCTCTCAGCTGAACATCGAAAGTAGTAACTCCCAGTAGCATATGCAGGAGAGACAAATTAACTGCTGTCACGTGAACCTTCATACAGGTTTGTGGTAATGCTTCCTGCTACACCTGCACTTTGATTTCCATGTTTCCACTTCATAGTCAGTTGACAAATGCTAAAGAAATCTCCAGGTTGCTGTTATCCAGGCCTTTGCAGGCTATTGCTCAGCTGTTTCAGCTGCAACTGGTAGTGATGTGTTGTTCCCAAATACATAGGAGACTTTGCCTTTACCGAGCAGTGTGACATGCACTAATGATCAGAAAAAGCTGGCTATTTAGACAGAAAACTGAGCAAACAGTTACACTAAGCAAACAGTTCCTTTTCTGTTCAGTGCCTGTGTGTATGCTTCTATAAACAGCAGAGGAATAATGTCATTTGAAAGGATTTTACCAGCACCTGCTTTTCAGTTTGCCTGGTGAGACAATCTGAGTCTGACAGGCAAATTTGCTCAAGAGGGAAAATTGACTCATCTCAGCTGACACTTCTAGTTTTATGGTTTGAACCCAGTGGAGCGTTCTGCTAAACGTGGCTCCATGTAATGAGACTTTACAAAAGGGATGGGTTTTTGCTTTCTTGGGTTTTAAAATTGGTGTAGTATCATTTCATGAATGTAGAGCCTCATAATACCCTGTTGTTCACTGAACTGCCACAACAAAATAGATGTCAGTAAATTTCATTTAATTGTCTCTGAAGTTACTCCCTGTTTATCACAAACCATCCTGGATTTTAACAAAAAATCAGTCAAATGTGAACAATAAAACAATCTACAATCTACACTAACTCCACAGCACTTGGGAGAGTTTATTCCCTGAGCTTCATGGAATGTTATGATGCCTATCACTATTCCTTTCCAAAATATAGGCATTTCATTTAGAGTTGTCATTTCAGACCTTCTGTTTTTCTTCGTGGTGGCACCTACTGACCCTCAAGTTCCCGTTTAGTCAAACTGGCCAATGAGACTGTGCCTACTCATCTTGGATTAAATCTCAAATTATTTGGGTGACAAGGCCTAGATCTAGTGTTTGTAAGACCCTGACTACACCTGATATTGGTAGGGTACCCTACCTATGTTGAGGGTAGGGTATCAATCCACAAAAGGGATGATCTCAAGAAGGAGCTGACCAGAAGTGTGCTCTGAGAAGATACTAGCAGGGTTAGTATGATAATCAGGTTTTGTCTTTCTCTAGATACAGTTTCATATCGATTATAATTTACAAACAAGGGGTCAGGATGCAGCACCTTAGCAAGCAGACTGGGTAGGAATTCAAGGTATGTCAGCAAAGCCTTTTTCCAAGACCGTATTTCATGTACAAAATGTACAAGAATATTCCAGCTATCACCTACTGAAGTTACGAATGCTTTGCTTGAATCACTTTACCTATTTTCCCCACAATGGGCAGTATTTGTGCCAAAAAGTCCACCTTGAGTGGGATATCTGTTCACTAAGTAAACACTTGTGCCAAAAAACTTGGAAATTACTTCTTGAAGAGAGTTGCCGTAGAAATGATTGCTCTCCATATACATTTCATACTGACTAGGCTCACACTAGCTGCCAACCTCTGTGCATTCAGTCTAGATAGCTCTTCTCCCGATTGTTTTTTTAACTTTTGTCCATTGTGTGTAGAGCTTCTGCCAACGTATTTTACTGTCTATGTGACCTTCTTATCTTGCCAGTTTCTGTACTAATTCCATTTGGAAACTGCTTAAAAGTTCGTTATGCTCTTATGTTTGAAAAGATATCTTTCCCTGGCTTTACATAAAACAGCAAGCTCAAGTCATGATGATGTAGTAGCTGTGTCTTGTTAGTCTTTGGCAATGCAGGTAGTTTGCACTATACAATAAAGGCCTCTTCAACTGCTGTTCTCACTTAGTGGTATTGATAAGGTAATTTTCCACTGCCTAGCCATTTTAGCAGTGCTTAGCAGGAGATTAAAGGAAAATCACTCTGATGTGCTGTCAAGTACAAAATTAAAAATCAGCTCTTCACACTATCTACAGATAGATGGATAAAGGCTCCTTCCAAGAAGAAAAGGTAATGAGTAACTTAATTATAACCTCACATGCTGGATCTGGCATGCAGGGCAGAAAATAGCTCTGAAATCTTACTGCACTTAGAGCCTGCTATCGTGGCAATGTGCACAGGTGGCCTCATTCCAGAGCAAGGGCAAGGTGGGAAGAAAGTCAGCTTGTACTAACAGCTATTTCCACGACATATGTAAGGAACCATGAACCTTCTGTCACAAATGAGTCGTGAAGCATAAATGCCTTGACACTGGCTTATGATACTTGCAGGAAGATATGTCCTTCTATGTTTTTTTCCCAAAAACTGCTTGAAGTGATGCCACTGACAGCGCACATGAAGAAAACAGTATCATCTACATTAGCTGGCTTGGAAATGGTCACACTTTTAAAGACTGATAATAGTAATGGCTATAAGGAAGAATGCTGTGTGAAAGACCAAGTTCTTGATTGTGTGAACACATCTTCGACACTTCTCTTCCGAGACTCTTCATACATTTCTGATTCTGCAATCACTCTTTGGCCGTCACAGTAATTGCTACCACAAAAACAGTTTGTGGGTTGGATTCTAATTGAAATAAGAAAGCACAAGGTTTGCGTTTGGTTTCGGACTAAGGAAATGAGACTGCCTGTGGCTGAATATTGAGAGCCCAGTATTTAGCGATTCCCTCCTTCTGCTTTTAGGCTGTCCTCTGCCTCCATTTCCCATCTTGTTCTGCCAGATGTAGCCTGAATCCAAAAGCTGATCTTCTAAATAGTAACCCATCCAAAAATAGTTAATTTTCCACCAGATACGGATAAGAGTCTGTAAAACAGCTCAGCATCAAATGCAGGCATGTTGAGCCAGGCTTGAAATAATGCCTTAGGAGCTTTGCTGACATTACTCCTTTTTCCCTCTATTGTTTCTGTAACTTTATTCCATGTAAAACAACATCTGAAACTGCAAGAATATTCTAAGCCAAGTTCTCTGCACACCTGCCCTGTACCTCTGTGCTTCCCCAGGGAGCGACAGGCACAAACAATGGACCAGATCTGTCATCAGCTGTAAGTTAGGCTTCTACACAACTCTGGTGTCCTTCCTGAGATTAAAAATTAATTTAAAGAAATCAGCACTGCCTGATCCTTAAGGTTTTAGTCATTCATCTGCCTGAGTCACTTCAGATGCATGCACATGGCCTTCCCCTCTGCCATTAAGCACTTAAGCCAGCTCTGACAGTTGTCCCACCTGCCAGCAGCTGCTTTCCCTAAAGACCAGTGTTACTGCCACCCTCCCATCACCAGCTTCCTGGTCATGTGCTGCTGCTTCCCATCCCTACACCAGTACACCTGTCATACAGTATCTCTAATTTTCTTCTGGGAAAATCAGCTCGGGTTATTGTGTGCAAAGTCCAGATTGCAAAGGTGTGCGAAAGCATCAACTTTGCTTCATCAGCTTTGCTAAACAGATTAGAGCATCTGAGTCCTCAGTTTGGTCGAGGAATGAGGAACTGGAAATGATGAGAGTCTGGGGTAATAATACATTCACATCTTATGGGTAGATGTGGAAAAATGCTGCTTTAAATGTCTATTTCCCTTCTAGCAGCACCTTCCTATGTTTAAGGCCAAGGTTGGATAGGACCATCATACACATCCCTGGACATAAAAGAAGACAGTTACAACTAGTTTTGTTAGAGTCCCTGTCCTGGCTCAGAGAAAACTTACCCAATCGGGCTGACAGATGCTTTGGGACAGCAACTGATGCACACTTTTTGGTGGGCCACAGAGACAGCAGCATTGTCTCAGAGGGCAGCACATGCCCTGTGTGGGAAACAGCAGGATGAGGCAGCAGTTTAACCAAGATCCTGCTCAGCCTCTGATTGCATGCACAAGCCAAAACCTTACTTTGTAATGTTCTTAACCACATCTGTGTAAAGGAACTCTCTTCCTGTTGAAATCTGTCACTGCACTGTGTGGCTGTGGAGCAATAATTCCTCTGGAAGTCTTGTGGACAGGAGCAGATCTCTCTCAGCCCAAGATGCTCATGGATTGCTCTGCCCTGCAGTCAGCATATGCTGCAGTCAAGCCATGACATTAGTGGCTTTATTTGGTACCTCTGACCCCTGGCAGTCAGCCCTGCTGATGAGAAACTGGGAGGGAACCCCAGCTGGGTGGGTGTAGGCTTCCACAGGGGAGCAGGAAGGGCAGCAGGAAAGCACAGGCAGCTTTTCTCTTGAAGGAGTGCAACAGCAGAAAAGCATACTGGAGAAAAATACAGCCTTTTGCAGGCACTCTCCTGGGAAAGTGCTGGGAAGGAAATCGTCAGAACAGATCTGGAAGAAACAGATTTTTGTGTGATGGCTGCACTCACTGTATTCATCTTGATTTGGTGGAAGAAGGCAAAAATTAATACCTTGAGCCTTAGTTAAGAGGCCTAGTAGATCCAGATTCTCTATCCCCAGCAAATACAAATATAGAGTAATTAGACAGAATTATAGAAACAGAAACAGTACAAAATCAGTACAGACCAGTAGAGAATAAAGAGAAAAGAGCACAGGTAATTTTTGGCTATGCTCTCATGATTTACTGAACCGTAACAAAAGTTGACTAATCCCTCAGTACCAAGGAATGAGAAGCTACAGAATGATGAAACAGATAAACAACTTAAAAAATAGCAAGGTCATGGACATGCTAGAGATACTGTTATGTTGGTCTACAGGTATTTAGGGGAAAAATTAATTGTTTTGACTTGGAAAACATCTGCTTTAATTCTACAAGAGAATTTGGTCTGATTTCTGGTAAGGAAATAATGAAAGACCATGACTCCCATGTTTTAACCCACATTGCAGAAGTTTTCTTTGCAGCTTAAATATAGGATTCAAAATATGTTTTCTGAGTAGCTGAAAGGCATTGAAAATTAAGTAAATCATTAATCTTTTGCATATTCAGCAGAGTCCAAAATACCAATATCTTATCCCAGTTTCAAAAAAAACCCAAAGAAACAAGCTAAGACTCTGAGGAATTACAAGCTTCTCACTTAATTAGGAAATTTGTGATGTGAAGAACTCAAAAAAGAATTGTGCAAAGTATTCTTCAAATTTACTGTTTCCCATAGGAATAACAACATAACATGGAATAGCACAGGCTAACCACAAGGAAGGGTTAGCCTTTCTGTGAACTTTTGGTATTTGTTGTTCATAAAGAAGGCAGTGAACAGCCGGAAGAGAAAATGATATGATCAGCACGCACGCCAGAGTACTTAGACAAACAATGGCTGACATAAATCTCAGAGAGATTTGAAATGCATGGTTTGCAACATCAGAGATGATTTTTAAAAACACGGAACAAAGAGACTGGTGTGGTATTTTGGCTTGGGGCTTTTTTTCAAAAAACATGCTTCATTACATTGGGACAATTTTTACAGCAAAGAAAACATTAAGAGGAACACTACCGCCAAAACAAGAATGTTTCTTCTGTTCTGAAATGCCTTCCTTTCTGTTGTTGGTGGGTTTTTTTCCTTAATTACAATACATAGTTTTGACAGCCTGTTAGAGTCATGCTCCAATCAATGAATTCTGAACGGATTTGGAGGTTTGGGGTGATACTGTGCCCTAGTGAACATGTCTATCTCTGCCTCATCTGCCATAAATGCAAACTCACGTGTTAGCTTAAACTACATCTGGCTCCTTTCCCTGTATTTTCGTCACACAGTAATCCTCTTATCCTTTATATATTCAAAACCATGCTCTTTCAATTTATCCTATTTTGTTCACTCTGCCCCACCTCCCACTTGCAATAGTCTGACCTTCCCCAGCATTCCCAATGTAATATCCAGCAGTTAAAATCCTGGTGCTGGGTCCTGTGTATCTACAATCCTGCCTGTGACTTTCACATTGGCTTCCCCATCATCAGCATCTCATCATCTTTTCTGGTGGTTTTGAATTCCTCATCCTCACTTTCAAGGCCCTTTCATTTTCTGCAGCCAGCAACAGGTTGCTACCTTCCAACACATTCTCCAGCAAAACTAAGGTACTTTTCAGACTTTGTAGGGAGTCACTTCGGCTTTAAATTGGCAGAGGAAAACATAATAAATCAGTAACACAGCTAACCAAAACATATGGGAAGAAAACTTGCAAAACAGAGTCACAGCAGCCAGTGTTGGTTAAGCCAAACTAAAGTCCTCACACTGTTTTTTTTAACCTACAAGGACTTACTGCAACAGCAAAGCTTCTGAGGATAGTTCGACTTAACACTGTTTCATGAAACATCACCATAAACTTATTCTGCTATTTGTTCTGCTTTAAACCAAGACCATAAATCAACTGACTGTCTAGGTCAAACTGAGAAGAGGAATGTGGCAAAGAGCGCCCATCTCTCAAACACAATCATGAGCAAATACAGTTGTAAGTGAATACAGTCACATAGGAGCTAGAAGGAGGTTTATATTCTGGGATTCTACAGAAATCCTGCACACCTCTTGTGGTAAAAGTGTTAATAAAAATATCAGCAATTGTAGTAAAAAATGAAGTTAGACAAAATAAAGCTCAAAGAAGAGGTATGTGCTACACTTTTTAGATACCTAGTACTAGATATCTAGTACAGCTGCTGCATTGGACTGCGTTTGTATTATAGGTCAGTCTAAATCAAGGGCCAGTGAATGAGTAGCATCAAAAAATCCACAGAAGACAGGAGACAATAATCACTTAGCAACAGTTTGTGGATTAACTAAAAATCCTTAAAAGCAAGAGAGCTTACATTTATCCTGTTACTCCTCAATCTCCCATTTTTAAACTCCCACGCTGTCATTTCATTACCTCTGTAAAACTCTGCTCAATAAGCGAGCAGGTGATGTTAACTTCACTATCACAGCTCAGGAGGTTTGGGACACCTGTAAGGAGAGTGTCAGGGAAGCAATGAAACACAATTGCCACCTACTGCCAGCTTTTCAGACTTCAGTGTAATGAAAGGATGTGCCTTCCTCTGAAATTCAGAGATCTGACTTGAACTGTTTGTTCCTTATAAGTCCACCTTGAAATCAGGCTGCAGGAAAGGAGCTATAATGCCAGAGAATAGCCACATACTGGGTAAAGTATGTATTAAACTACTTGTTCTTCCTGGCTGAAACACTGTTATTTTTAACCTTTGGCTTTCGGAGTTAATGTTTTATATAACAATTGCACTAATCAACAGAGGCTTTTGCAGAATAGAGTGTATTTAATTACTAGCTCAGAGGCAGCAGTCCCAGATGTACTGGAACATAAAAAACATTCAGACAAAGAGGTCTGTGTTCCACACAGCTGGCTAGCAAATGCAAAGGCTGCCCTTAGGCAGGCTTTAGCCTGACCAACAGCGACACCAGGAGGACCACAAAGGGTTTTAAAAAGGTTTTCTATGCTCTGCTGAGTAAGTCCCTGTCCCAAAATGCACATGCATTTTCCTATTATTTGGAGGAAAGTAATGAGCTGTATGGAAAATCATTGCTAATAATTTGGCAGAAATGAAAGACTGCTAACAAGTATTTACCTTTGTACCAGCTATCCATAGGACAACCATGTTCAAAGTATGAGACAAGACACTTCTCACTGCAAGCAGCACTTCAGTGGCAGCAGATGTTTGCACACTGAATGCAATTAATCCATTCGTTTTCAAACACCAAGCATGTACCACATGACAGCACAGCTTGCTGATTAAGGAATACCAAAGAGAAGACACTAAAAAAAGCCCTTATAAAACCACTGGTTTTACTCAAGAATTTGATTCTGTGTGATTAAGTCATTTTAGCCCTATAATACAAGCCTTAATTTTTTTTTCTGGTTCCACCTAGGAAAATAAGAGGATACACTTGTGCAGTACATGACCAACACCTTAGCGCAGGACAAAAAAGGCAGGAATTCAGAAGAAAATAGAGGTGCAGAGGTCCCCTGTAATTTACGCTTTCACAAATAGCTACTAATGACATTAATGCAGAGACACAACTGGATTAGTACACCTAATGAGACCTGAATGCAGCATCTTTAGACATGATTTTTCATACAGAAACATAGCTGCCACAAATTAACAGTTTTGGCAGCCATGTGGTTTTGAACTCATCCAGCAACAACACAAACAGAATGACGGAAACGCCACAAGAACATGATATAACACAAATAGCCTGGTGTGTTACTGCTGAAATAAAATGGTGGATGCTTTCCCAGTTGTTTTAAATTCATCACTGTGGGATCACTTTTTGCAAAATCCCAAGCTGAGACCTACTACTGGCAAGTAGTATTCTTGGTTCCTAAAAATCATCAACTCTGCAAGAAGAAGCGGTGATAGGACACAATAAGATAGAAGGGAGGCAGCCTACAGCTCACATTCTCACCATTAATTAAAAAAGCAATTACACTGTTTATCAGAAAAAATATTAGTAGAATTTTCATTTTTCTTCAGGTAATAATATGGCAAAAAGACAGGAAGTTACTTGCAAGACTATTCCCATCAAGGTCATTTCACAGTAAGCAATACTGTGCTAACAAATGAATTATTGATCATGTGTCATTTAACACTTGTTATTCACTGGCATTACACACTCAGTGGTAATTAAGTTTATGCAACAGTGGAAGACGCTGATATAATTTGTATTAAAACTGCAAGTTCCATTATGTTGCACATACCAGTAGCTCCAAGACACATTTTATGAATTCTCAAAATTGCTTTCCTTGGGTGACATAACCCACTGACAGCTAATGGAGTTTACAATCTCCTGAGTGGACTTTCCAAATTAAAGCAGAAATTGAGAAACTGGGTGCTTTAAACCTCCTTAGTTTAATACTTCATCATAATCATAACTACTTACAGGGACCTAAATCCTTGCCAAAACATATTACAATCTGCAGCAGTCTTTAAAAATCACACTTCCCTGAGCCACTTCACTGGAAGTCCCTCAGCAAGACAGTTCTGGTAGGATTGTTCAGCACCACATGTAAGGAATTCAAAGCTGTCCAGAAAGAGAAGCAGCATTATGATTACCTGCGCTGATGCCACACTAGCAGTCCAGTGACAATGCAGATAACAGATCTTTGGAATAGTAATTCCCATACTCAGCAAAATGGGGCTGAATTGTAACCTACTTGCAGAGAGCCCATTCTCTGCCTACATAATGTGGATCTAACCCACTTACTCAAACACACAGAAGTAGTGACACAAGTACTTCGTGCCGAGTCCTCTGTAAGGCTACCCAAAAGTTTGTACTGAAGGAGGAATTATGTGTCACGATGTCAAGTTAACCTTCAAACGTCTAGCATGTTTGCTACGCAGTCACCTCTTGATCACGTTTGTGTGTTTATTCCATTCATATTGGTTTTCAGATAATGATTTGAAGACCAGTCAAGTATCACTTGCCATACCAGTTTTGTTCCGTTCACGAGCTGAGTTCCCTTATCTAAAGCCAGATGGCAGAATCAACCTTACCTGTAAATTAAACCAGACTTGTGAAATTATTTTACCCTAAAAGAGTACTTTACCCTACAAAGAGCTTCTATGTTTGAGAAAAAACAGATGTGACATGAGGCTAACCAAAAACTATAATAAGCAGCAAGAAAAGAGAATTCTTGAACTTATTTTCAATTGCTGAGGGTTTCATAGTAACATTCAGTGCCACAGAACAGCATTAAAGAGTAGTTTCTATAAACTGGTGCTATTTGCTGAACAATTAAATTTGGGAATTGAATTGTTTCTTTGCCCTATCTGCCAGTATCTGCTTAGGATATGTCAGTTTATTCTGTGTGCTAACATACAACATTCTTTAATGAAATGGCCAAACACAAAGAACTAGGGAAGAGAATACACCTGGCAGTAAGAGATTCAGTAAGAAAAAAAGCTTTGGCTGCCTAATGTATGAACTACAGAATGCAACACCCAACACCTTCTATAACACAGATGTAAAATTCTAACCACTAAGCATTTTAAAGTTAGAAACAAAGCCAAAAGGAGACCAACTAGCAGCATGATATGGTGGACTTTCAACCCAGTTGGTACATCATTGCTATTAAAATAAATCAATAGTCAAATCAAATCAGACTCCTAGAACCTTAGCCCATAATGAACAGTTCTGCCATGTTCAGAGATTGTAGAAATCTGGTATATGACATTGAGAAGAAAAGAAATCCCCAAAAACAACACATTAAGAACCTCAGAAGTTCCTCTGTGGAAAGCTAAAATCAGTCTGGTAGCGCTGTGTCTTTTCTCATCCCAAGTCCTGAGCAAGCCTCCTAAATGAGCCGTTGTTGCCTGTAGTCTCCAGTGGCCAAAAGAAATTCCCAATTCAGGTGAAATGCAAGCAAACAATGTGCCTTTCCCTGGAAAAGTACTTCCTCTGACTGCATCTCCAGCCCTTATGTTTGTAGGGTATCACAAGACCTGAGACAACCTGAATTGGCTGTAATCCCTTCAAGTGTTAAAAGGTGATTTATTCCAAGACACTACAGTAGACCTCTATCTCCCAACAAGTGTGGTCCAAGTCTCCTTTCTGCAGGAGAGAAAGGAAAACTAAAGCAGTGCTTTCAGCCCAATGATTCTTCTCCCAACTAGCAGCTCAGTGTGTGAAAATGGACAGTCTGCTGAATGCTCCTGCTCAGAAACAGTGAATAAAACAAATGAGAAGCCCAAGGTATCTCACAAAATGTACCTTTATTTATGCATTGAAAAATAGCCCTGTACTGTACCAAATATCCCCCACAGCACCAGTTACCTGCAGGAAACTTGGCACACAGTTTGAAACAGACCTCATAGCTGGAAATATTAGCAAAAGGTGGGGAGGGGATAGAGACAGTGTTGGTACTGAAACACAGTCTTAAGGCAACAGGTTATCCAGGCCACCTGAATCCAAGGCTGTGAGTTTTAGCCACCTTCCCTCCTTCCCAAAGACCACATACTTATAATTTGAAGACTAAATTAGTAAATACATACATAGAAGCAATTTAAGAGTAGCTGATTTTCTGACAGAATTGGTTTCATATAATTAATTATTATCCCCATGATGCTTAGGAGCTGCTTGATTCTGAAACGCTAGGACGGTTCATAGCACAGCCATTCAAAGGTTGTTACTGAAACTTGATTCCTTGAGCCAAAGGCAAATCTTTGCTGTAGTTGATTGTACTGAAAGAGAAACAAGAATTTAGAGACCAGACTTAATCACTGAGACAGATTATGCAGTCCACTTCCTATGTACAACCTCCTGATTCTTGTCACATCTAAACAAAAGACTTCTCTAAAGCAGTTTGCCAATTTAAAATTATGAACTAACTTTACTCCAGTTTTCAATATAGTAACCACGTACAGGGAAAGACCATATTTTTCATTATCTCTTCCTTTACAGGGAATCTTATTTCTCTTTATCTATTTAATCTCTTAGAAGAACATCCAGATAGAAAAATCAAGGTGAGATTTCCCATGTTCATAAGACTTTGCATGGAAAGCAAAGACAGCACAGGTAAAGGCTGTAGAAGTCAGCAGAGGATACTAATGGTCATCCACTATGGTCTCTCATATTTGTAGACAGATTAGCAATACAGCTCAATCACCTACCAGAGGCAATAGTGGTGCCCTCATGGTCCCCTCACTGGAGTAACAATTTAGTGTATTTCCTGACAAGTTTCAGTAATTTTTCAGATGAGTTTAAAATCAAGGAAAGGGAGAGAAAAACCCAGAAACCACCTTATTTTCTTTTCCTTTGGAAAGTTAATAAAAGATCTTTATAAAAAACCTTCAAATCTTTTTCTACTATGGATGTGAAGAAAAGACAATTATGCTTATAGATGATTATCTCACATTCAGTAAAGACAGTAGCCTTGTAGTCAAGGATTCATATATTCTGAACTTTTGGAAGTTCATCTGTAATTTAAATTTATTTGGTTGGTCTTACCAAGTAGACCGTCTCATATAAAGTTTCCATGAATCACTTCCAGATTCTCTTCCCCCACCAGTGTGCTTTTCACCACCTGTGGCAAAAATGTTATAAATGAAAACCTATTTTTTGACATGGGAAGCTGGACTAATTCCAGGAAGTAAGACATTTTTATAAAAATACGTGAGAAAAACTATTCCTTTGCCTTTGTCCTATACCTGAACTAAATTACCACCCCACACAACACACACAGCTAGCTCTCCCTCCTTTTTTGATGGAAAAAAAGAAAATCTGCCTGGAGGTCAAAGTTGCATCATGCTAGCTCCAGTGGACCTTGTTTTAAAAACATTTTGTCTTAACATGAGACAAGAGTACAAGAGTGTGCTGATTCTTGTCGTGTTTAAATGGTAAGGTCAATACTTCTTCTACCCCCTCACTTCCTTAAGTATATACAAAAAAGACAAAGGCAAAAATGTTTATTTAAAGACTTTCTCAGAAAAATATTATACACTGTACATCTTACTTGCAAATATACACAAAATTGCTCAATATTCTTTTAATTAAAACTGTTTTAAACAGTTTTCTACCTGGTCATATCTTTAAACACCTTCAGAACATAACTCTGAGTTACATTCCTTTGATGGAAGGGAGGAGAAGGAAATAACACATGGAATTTTTAAAAACCAAATACAAGTATTTTTAAAAGTCTAAATACAGCTACCTCTAGTCAGTATCTGTTTTCTGCTAAAGTAAGATGATTCAAAATTAACTTCATTGATTTCTTCACATTTAGTCATTTAAATGGACTGATTAAACCTTAAAAAAGGAGACCTAAAAAAAGCACAAGTAACATACCAAATGCACCTCCAATCTCAGCTCCACTGGTTGGGATGTTAACATTCACAATGCCACAGTCAGATCCCTTTGGTCTACAAACAAAGATAAGACAAAATTCCTCCTTAGGATCAGGAAAGTCTCCCTCCCTAAAATGAGGGCTATAAAATGCTCACCTAGCATTATGCATAGGTTTACAAAAGACATGAAAGACTAAGATCTTATGCCTCAGGAAAGTATAAAAATAATTTAAATTATACCCAAGCCAGCGGAAAATCCTTCCCAAATCCTTGGTAAAGATACTGCTGGAAAGACCTTGTTTTACTTCATTATTCCAGGCAAAAACCTCCTCTTCCTCCTAGAAGGAGCACATGTCAATGGTTAAGCCATGGCTATCGGAAGCAAAGCAGTTACAAAGAAGCACTGTGAGAAGGAAACCTGACATAGCACAGCCACAATGCAAATGTACAGAATGGCACAGGGCAAACACACACCTACCACGCCAGCAGTACCTCCACTGCTGCACAAAACACAGTCTGACTTGGAACAGACACAAACAGGATCAACAATGAACACCAACAACAGAAATCTGTCCCTGTACAGATTCTCATTTAAACTCCAGTGCTCTTCACATACATGCAGATACACCTCACAGTGAGGTGAACAGTGGATATCCCACAGTGCAGAACAAGAGCTACCACTTCTTGAAGTGCTGGGACAACTGCATGGATATGACATACGTCTGGGATGTCCTTCGTGACTCTACTCTTACCCTTGACACCTGTTTCCCCACCGTTAATTTACCTTAAATTTCAGCACATACAATATGGGAGCAAATGTCTCAGTGTGAACAATGGGTGCGTTATGAGGAAGGCCAGTCACAATGGTTGGTTCAACATAGTTTCCAGGACGATTTATAACCTTCAAAATACATAAAAAATAATTGAGTAAGTTCCACTCAGCATTCAGCTTAGTACTACTGTAGGAAAGAATCCTTCATGGTCTGACTACTACAGTTGAGCAATCAGAAACAGAAGGCCAGGTAGTCTGAGTAACTTAAATTTTACTTATTCAAGTATTTAAAATATAGAAGCATAACTTATGTCCACTAAGGATGTAATCAAATTGTAAAGTCCAGTAGCTGAAACTTCCTTTCTCCTACTTGTAAGCTACTTAGAATTTTAAAGGTATAAAGAAGTTAACCAACGGAAGACAACAAGTCCCAGAACAAGAAGTCAATGAGAATTAAACATCCTGTATGATGACATACAAGTGGTTGTCTTGAATCCAGTAGTTCCTCAAGTTTGATATTGTGAGGGACAGAACTGCAATTTTCCTTTGTTACGTGTTTGACATTCGCTATTTACATTGCTGTTTTTATTTTCACTATCACTTGCAACTGGGGAGTGGTGTAAGAAAGCCAAATCTGTTAACCATTTCTTGGAGGAAAAAGTAGCTGCCAAGTAGCACTGTCTTTACCCTGAAGACAGGATTCCAATTCAAACTGTCTCAGTCTGACTAAACTAACATCCTGTAGTGGCTGACAGGACAAACTGAGCTACATGCTTGGCCTAAGCCATCATGTTACTGTATTTTTTCCCTAGAGCACAAAATGTAGCAGGGAAAATAAAAGTTAAGTCACCTTTCCACCACAGACCACAGAGCCACCCTGTTGTTTTGCTTGTTCTACAGCATCAAGGAACATTTTCACGGCTTCTTTAGTATGAAGAGGCCCATACAGAGTGTCAGCTAAAAACAAAAGATTCAGAAGCATACTTTCAGCAAAAGTGTACATGTTTGCAAATATTCTTATCACGACATCTAGAGACTAACTGTTTAATCTGTCCAGGATGAGCAGTATTAGCCAGATTCTTCATCTTCCTTTCAGAGTTTGCATTCCAAATGAAATCAGCTATTTCAACCCCCTCGTAAATTGCTAAAACTAGATCGTTTGGAAGTATAATCCCTTCAGAATTTAAACAGAAAGAAACCAACAGCAACTTGTTTCCTAAACCCATGAGTTGGAAATAGCTACTTACAATCCCATGGATCACCGATGCGGACCTGGGCATAGGCCTTGGCAAGCTTTGCCACCACCTCATCATGGATGCTTTCATGGAGAAACTAAAATGTGGTAAGAAAGTTGTAAGACAGTGCAGCCTATGTAACTATTCCTGAAGTACTACTGCACTTTGAAGGGGGCTGAATGAAGAATGGAAATAGCGTTGTTCATATTCAGCAGACTCCAAGGTTAAGAGACAGAGGCCAAGGCCTCCAAACAGCACCAATACCAGAAAATGAAGATGTAAAAATCTTCACCTTGAAGATTTAAAACAAACCAAGAAACAAGAATCTGTTTTAATTTTATACCATCTCAGATCAGTGTTATTGATGTGCTCTGTAAACATTTCAGTTTAGTGTTCTAGAACAAACATTTAAGAAATTTTATTGCTAGTTTGAGGAATCACTGCCCTTCTAATACACCCAAATCAATTAAACCACATCCATTTCGGCTAATATTTACCTAATCAACCCAACTCTGAAAAGACTATACAGACACTGGCTGACACTATAACAACCATTAAACTTGTTGAAAATGATTGGTTAAGAATTAGTAACAAAATAAGCAATACACACTCCCTTGCTTTGCTGAAATATAAACACTGCACCAAAATTTGCAGCAGTCACAAGCAAAGCTCTGGCAATGAAAACAGAGAGAAATACAGAAGTATGGCTTTTAGAAATACACACAAAGAAACTGCTTGGAGCTAGAATTACACTGGAATGAAACCATGTTCTTATTTTCCCACCATACTTATTTTTCACAAAGCAAAAATGTGTTTCAAATATTGCTTGTTGCTCATTGTTAGGCATTTTCTGAACCAATTTGGAATTAAGTTAAAATTCAGAGCTACTCAAACCAGACAGTACACACTTATTTACTCACCAGCCTTCTAGCAGTTGTGCACCTCTGACCTGCTGTTCCCACAGCAGCAAATAGAGCAGATGGGATAACTAGGTTCAGATCTGCATCTTCAAACACTTAAAAAAAATTAAAACATGATCATGTTATTGACATAAACAGGCCATTCACAAGACTTAAGATGCTAAACAATATTAGAAACAGGTTGGTCAAGAAACATTAGGAACTGTTGCACTAGCACAGCATGGTAAGATACACCTTAAATCTCCTATTATTTCTCCACAGCTGGAATTGAACATAAATGTAGGTTCGAACTACTGGGGAAAGCCTTTTGCAGTAAAGGCAAATTATTTGCAAATAATTTCAGCATCCTTTTAATTCAAGAAACTACGAACAATTTCTTGCCATTTCTCCATCTTGTCTTGTCTCTCACTGAGAAGTTTATCAGCATGAAGTAACAATTGTAAAGTATATCCAGGTGGCCTTCCAAAGAGCATAGCTAAAACACACAGGTGTACAGTAATACAAAATGTACAATGAGCTGAAAAAATTCGTCTGGCTAGAAGATATCTCAATGTTTTATAAAGCTCAAAGGATCCCCAAAATTCCACTCAGCTTAACCAGTCCCACAAGTCTCTTTAGGCATCCAAAACTATTATTAAGTCTGGGACAAAGTCCAACCAAACAATGATTATGTGATCATTCAAAGTCAATTCCAGAAAAAGCAGGACTTTGATATGAAAAAATAAACTATTTTCAAAGCATAAAACAAGTTTATGCTACTGGCTACAAAGCAGCACAGTGAAAAAGAAGTACCTGCTCAAATGTGATTTTCAAAAGAGAAGATGATATTTATGTAAATAAGCACATTTGTCCAGAATATGAGAAAGGTGAAACAAAAAGCAACAGCACAGGTATATAGCAATTTACATATTTATCAAATTTTTATATTCTTTCCACCATGTTGCTCAGCTTTATAGTATTTATGTTGTTTATCTGGATCATACCCTAAGGTTCTTAAACCTAAAAAATATACTACTGAAATAAATACCTACATGCTTTTCTCTCAACTAACCTAAGTATCTTAGACTTAATATATATCTACTTGTACTCTAAAACCCTAAAAATGCAGTGTTCACGAGATTACACATGGAAGTGCAGTCAGGCATTGAACAGGATGCCCAGGGAAATGGTGGAGTCACCAGCCATGGAAGTATTCAGAAGGTATGTGGATGTGGCACTTGGGGACATGGTTTAGTGGTGAATGTGCTAGTGCTGGGTTACAATTTGAAGTCAGTCTTGGAGGTCTTTTCCGACCGTAATGATTCTGTAACTAGAACTATCCTAAAATCAAACTTAGTTTAGCATTGTCCACAACCCATTATTGAAGCTTACTGCTTCTCTCATTCTGTTCTCTTCTTCAACACGGATTACTTAAAAGACCTTGGACTCCCACATTTTATTTAAAACACTACCCCTTCCACAATACCAAAGACAGAAAAGCCCTGCCACATTCTATTATTCCATATGTATTGCACGTACTTTTAAAAGTCCAGTGTGGTGGGGGAAAACAAACAAACAAAACAGAGAAAAGGGACAATTAGCTATAAATATTTGCATACTAATTTCCAAGTATCTATGGGACTAAATTTCTACAGCGCATATTACCAATAATGGCATTGTTTCCTCCCAGTTCCAGCAGGCTTCGACCTAATGAAAAACACAAAATAAGTTATGTCATGTGCACATGTATTCACTGCACCTCAGTCAGTGAGGTCACCTTTAACTAGAGCTAAGCTTCCTTAAACATATTTTTCTGGAAAAATAAAAGGTTTTAGAGATCACAGTCAACTCTTGCCAAAGCAGAAAATTACACCGAATACTACATCTATCACATGTTGTGAAGATACCTGCACAGCAGTTATGGCCCAAAGAAGTTTAAAAAGAAAGGCAAAAAATAGCATTGGAAAGAAAAGATGAAAACAGGAAATGTTGCAGCATAAATAGTGCAGCACAGGTAAAGAATAAGGTCCTACAAAGATCAAAAAGTACACAAAATTTATGTAAGCTCACTCATTTCTGTGGCAACTGTTTATGTACAATCTGAGGGAAAGAATCCCAAGCTACATCTGGCTAAATATTTGCTATCTGTTCTAGTTTCTGGGGAGCTTTTTTACACTTTTATGAACTTCAAGTGTATAAAATGAAAGAAGCCATGTTCGCAAAGTGCTCTTTTTAAAACTAAGAAGTTAGAATCCAGCAGCTGAGATTCTTGCCTGTACGCTTTTAAATATGTGCAAAAAATCCAGCACCTGAAAAATGATCACTTTTCTATTATATTTCTCAGGAGTAAAAGGTGAGGGGGAATGTATTCTTGTATTCTATTCACACTGCCATAAGCCCTGCTTGTTCCCCTGACAATCTCCATACAATTAAACCCGAACGAACACCACCACATCTCTCCCCAAACTAATTGTAGGACTCTGGATCTGTGGATAACCTGAAAAAAAAAATCTGAGTTGTAACAGAAATAACTGAAAAATGCTGTATGCATCTCTGAGCAGTTTCAAACTCCCATTTATCTGAAACAAAAAAGAGGTAACACAGCTGAAACAAACTGTTATTTTAAAATCTTATGGGGCACCGCTGCCTTCACCCAACACAGAAAGAAATAGAGAAGAACCCACACACTCACCAAATCTCTCCTGAACCATAAGTGCTACTTGCTTGCCCACTTTTGTGCTGCCAGTGAAGGACAAGAGGTCCATCCTCTCATCTCTCGCCATTGCTGTTCTGCACAATGGGACAAAAAGCACTGTGTTCAACAAAAGACATGCAAACAGAAAAGCAGCTTGCCCCTTCCACATACATCAGCTTCAACCAGGGAGATCCTTAAAGCCAGAGCCACTTCTTTGAAACATCACTTGACTGAGCTAATGGCAGGAAAGCTGTTTCTTGGCCAGAAAAGAGGAACAAGGCTGTTTCCTTCCACCTTTTCAGGCCAAAAGAGCATCATCTGTAGTAATACTGAATATTGTGAGATTACTGTGAGATTAGCTCCAATTGTTATGATCCATAAGAAAATATGCAAGTCTATGACTTTTTTTAATGCTTGCCACATGTTTGGCCTTCTCTTAAAATGCTCAAAAGACATATTTGAATATACGGTTGTACTGGGAATTTCCACATTGTAAAAATCAAACTAAGTGATTTGGATTGTATAGCTTCCAAGCATAGGTATATATCTACAAGCAAGTGCAGAGTCCTGCATGAGCACAGAAAAGGGGAATTATTCTCCTCCACAACTAATCTAAAATCTAAAACTAATGCACTATACACCGAAAACTCTCAAGAACATGGTAGGGGGAATTTAATATTAGCTGCATTCTTTGGCTGTAAGGATAAGCAGAAGTAGAATATAAACTTAGTCATGTCTCTTCATTAAATATCTGAGAAGTTCTTTGTTAGCAGCTGATCTCACAACAGCAAGTAGATATACGTATTACATTTAGTGCAGGGCCAGAGTTTCAGACCAGCTGATAAAAATCATGGCAACATGTGCATGTACTGAGAACTCCTAGAGACCAGAATAACTTTGAAAGAAGTACCTCAAAGATTATCCCTTACCTTCTATAAAGGTTCACAAAACACAAGAAATGTTACCTACCCAATGTCTGCTCCACCACAAACCAGAGAGCAGATTGCTCCAGGCAACTTGTTATCCTCCAAGACTTTGGCAATTATCCTGGAATCAAAGATGTAAAAATGTTAGAGAATTCTGGCAGGTGCAAACAGGGAACGAACCATGAGAACTGTCTGGGGCTTTTGGGGTAGTAATGGTTTGGTTTAGTCGTTCTCAGGAGTTAATATTAGATCACAAGACTTAGTAATTACCTATTTTAAGGGGCCTACAAAATGCCTTAGCATTTTAAAATAAATGTTACTGGTAATGCACAATAATTATTTAAAATGCTAATATAAAGTAACAATAAACCTAAAGTAAGTATCACTATGAAATTTATTCTTCGGAGAAGTTTTCCTTTCTATTGAGATGAAGCTCAAGGAAACCAGAACTCACTTTGTAACAGCAACACTAACAAGGGATGTTGTAGGAGCACCTTTCCTAAAAAGAAAAGAAAACAAAAGGAATTACATTCTTATTCTTTTCAATTCTTTAACAATAAGAAATAATTCAAATAAGCAATTTTTATGGTCTCTGATCTACAGCACACTCTGGTTAGGCTGGTTTTCAGGTATAAATTTAGACAGGAACTCAAGCAATTCCTTCTGCAGCTGAGCATTCAGAATGTCTGTTGAAATCCATATGGACAAGGGCTAGGTCAGAAGCAGAGTGAAGCAGGTAGACGAAAGCATAGCAGGAGATGGGGGAGAAAGTAAAGCTACTTATTTAGGTTTTTAATCTTAGCTGTATTAACTCTAAATATATTAACTACCACTGTTGCAAGCTCTCCTGGGTTCTTTATTCACAGGCCATTTGGATAAGTCCTGGATGCAATTGTACCTTAGTAACTCAAAAAAGAAGTTACCACAAAATAAAAAAAGCTCTGACTACAAACAGACCTAAAAATAAAGAAAATTTAAGCCTACATTAGATAGGACCAAATACCCAGAAACACCAGATACTCAACAGCAATTTCATGCCTGAGTTAACAGCTCTCTAATTTAAAAATATTGTTAGCAGGCTGGAGAGCCAGATCTTACCAGAGGCAAGCATTTCCACAGATCATTGCAATTGCACTGTTCCACCCATAAACTGCCACAGGGAAGTTGAAGGCTGTGATGACTCCTACTAACCCAACGGGATTCCATTGCTCTATAAGGGCATGGCCAGGTCCTGGAAGTGAAGCCACAAGAGAATGCAGTTTTCAGTCATTTCATGTTTAGGGCTTTTTAATAAAGGGAAAATATGTAAGCAAGAAACCTAGCATCACCCTTCAGCCCACCACAGCATTAGCTTGTGAAGAGCTGTATTATTTTGATGTCTTAGGTTTTAACTTTATATTTTTCAAATCCTGTACTGCTAGTGTAACTCTGAAGTTTCTTGTAGCTTGTTAAGTGCTGTTCTCTCATGCTCAGACAGACATAACAAAGCCTCACCAGCTTGCTCTCCAAGGACATGGAGACTGTTCTAGGCCCAAGAACTGTAAACCATCATCTTAGGGAGAGGGGGGCAAGCTTGGGGAAATTCCATCATTAGCTGGGTTCTGGTTGGTGAATTTATGCTGATATAAAAGTGTGAAGAACTCGTGACCTGTCATCCATTTTGGGATTCACTAAGGCAGGACTCCCTGAAGCCCAAAAGTGTACATCTGAAGGTCTTTCAAATAAACACCTCCTTTATTCCTTCATTCCTGTCTAGTCTCTGTTTCTAGGTAGCCGTTTAATTTGTGCTCTGCAGCTTACCTGGATCAAGGTTAGCTAGATTGTGCAAAAAGCTAGTGACCTCACGACAAAGTTTTATTATTATTTTATTATTCATTATTAACATAATGATGACTGTGTGCTAATCAATAACTGACAAAGAGATGTCTCCTAAGTACACTTCCAAACCTTTTACATACTTTCCTCTACCACCTTTCATCGATAAAGGAATCAAAGAGAATCTAATGCTTCAAAGAACAGAGAAAATGAATGGACTGACCTGTTTATCTGTCACTTCATTAGCTGGCACTACTGCCCACCACACCTACTCCTAAATCTCCCAAAATGACACAGAAGAGATCTTGCTGCACTACATGACCATATATTTAAGTTACACCTCCACATCTTCATTTCTTTAAACAAACAAAAAAAAACCCAAAACAAAAAAGCAAACAAAAAACCTACCCCACAAACAAGAGCAGAAAAATATACTTACTTTCTGAAGGCAAAATAGGTCCACCAATCATTCGGGACAAACCAACAGCGTAGTCACAGACATCAACATACTCCTGCACTTCTCCAACACCCTCCACAAAAATCTTTCCCATTTCCAAAGAGACCTGAAAAAATTCAGATTATGACAAATTTTTTTACAAAATTGCCTTGGATCACAAATATATTTTGTCTCCCACTAATGTCAGGTGTATCTACTCACGAAGTAAGATTTTCCCACACATTTTCATTAGAAGAGATTCACCTCTTCCCCAGTTAATCACGACTTAAAGAAACAACACCATAGACAAACAGACAAGGGTCACATACCACTACAACAGGAAGAAATTAGAAAAGGAAATAAATGAATAGGAAAAAATTTTAAAAAAAACTACAGGAAGGAGTGTCCAATACTAATGAGGTTCATACATTGAGAACAAAACCTTGGATTTTCTTCAGCAGGCTTGCCTACATTATGGGCCAGGCAAGGAACAAGTTGGGAAAGAGGGATTACTCTGCTCCAGCAAAAGAAAAGAGCCACTTATCTTTTGTCAGCAAACTACTCATTTTACAACATCTCAAAGTGAACTTGAGAGATTTCATTTGCAGATACTGCTGATGTGTAGATGTCTTTAGCATTTTAGTAACCTGGGATGTTTACGATCATTTTTTTTTTCTAAAGACAATCTTAAACTACATCCTTCTCTTAAAAATATGTTAGATTTACTCAGTTGAAATACATCAGTGAGAATGAGCTGGTATTTGAGGATATCTTCATCCAAAAGTGAGAAAATTTGAAAATTCTCGAATTGAGAAACCATCTACTTACCTCCACTCAATTTTGTAGTCATGCTCTGACAGCTAAGTGTGACCTTCATGCAGACATCACCTACCACTTTATAATGATGATTGTATTTTAAAAAGGCTGTTAAATGAGGAATCAGGTTCAAAGGACTTCCATAGGATTTTTCTCTCCATGTGAAGGTTAGCATAAATATGAATAACTGTATTTCTCTGATGCCTGTGGTCATCTCAAGACAGAAGGAACAGTCTCTATCTGTGACCAAAACCAGAGGGGCACCAGGCATATTTACTAAGAAACATAGCAGTGGGTCTGTAGGTGCAGTAGAAATACCTGGATACTTCACCAGAGCATGGCAAGGTGAGGCTGGAAATTTCCTACAGCGTATGAGAAAGATGAGTTTCTACACAGTTCCTATTTACATATCCTAAAGCCAGGCAAAGTCCTAAAACCTGAATACCTACTGCACTTCTTTCACCCTGAAGTTCATCCTCAATCCTAGCAGAGCTGAATAGACATATTATCTCTTTAGGGAAACTAAGAAAACGTAGCAAGAAGCCTTAAGTTTTGGTCAAGAAATACAGAACAAATTTCTCTCTGTCCACACTCACAGAGGAAGCTGTACTGTTTTGGAATACAGGAGTATGTTAGCACTCTAATTCCACCACAGAAACTGTGCTGAGGAGACAACATCAAGGGAAACAGCAGAACAAAGTTTTGAAGGTTAACAATATGGGCTTGACTACACATGGAGTTATTCACTGACAGCTGTTTCTGAACAGTAGCAGAGAGGCAAGCCCTGTAAAAAAAAAGTCGAAGCTCCCCACTTGTCTCCTTTTCTTCCCTAGCAACTAGCAAGAGTTTTAAAGGAGCAGTCCTTCAGCCTTTATGTCCTGCACAGCACTGCAAGATCATCTCATTAAGACCATCTCAACTCCTGAAGCCTCATATTTCCACATGTCACTTGGCAAAATCCTGCAGATCACCAGGAAGAGCTCAAGGTTAAAAGCTCTGTATTAGAGGAAGGTCTTTTTCAGGATACTTTTAGTATTAGAAAATGCCCTACCTGACAGAGAAGAGAGAAAATAGCAGGGCAACAGTTGCCCCACTCCTCCCAGACAGGCCCATAATAAATTAAGTTTTCTTTTTCTATTATATCTTGTCATTTCATAGAATCACAGAATATCCTGAGCTGGAAGGGACCCTCAGGGATCATCAAGTCCAGCTCCTGGCCCAGCACCATCCCTAGCAGCCACACCATGTCTTTGAGAGCATTGTCCAAATACCTCTTGAGCTCTGTCAGGCTGGTGCTGTGACCACTCCTCTGGAGAGCCTCTTCCAGTGCCCAACCACCCTCTGGGTGAAAAACCTTTTCTTAGTAATGAACTGAACTCTCCCCTCACACAGCTTCAAGCTGTTTCCATGCCATAATACTTTTTAAAAATTTTTCCTTCTTTTCAAAATTAAAACTTAATTAGGCAAGCTAACAGAACTAACAGGAATTACCAAACAATTACTAAGGTTAGTATTGAAAACTGTTAGTATTACTGAAAAAAACAGTTTTGACACACCACTTATCCTCATGCCCCACTCCCCCCAGCCAAAGAATTTAAGCTTTTTCTGAAAATACCTTACCAAGCTTCCTAGAACTTTGATTTTTTGCCTAAGGGCATCACCAATCTGCCGCACTATTTCTCCACGTTTAGGTGCAGGGATCTAGTCAAAACAAAAGAGAAGAATCTATGTGAGATTGAACATCTGTAACTTCTGCTGTATATATACTGCTAGTTTTCTGTCCTTGTACTAAGTAATCACTGATTGCTCTGCTTTCTCCTTTATCATTCCAAGGGAAAGAAACATTGTTACTTGTTCACTTTTATCATGTGCACTGCTTTACAAGAAACTGTTTTCTGCCTGACAGAAGCTGATAATATTGCACATTTCGTCTGTTCAAAGCTTCAGTTCCACTGAATAGTGCCAATAGCATTCAGATTGTTAATTCTGTTACTTCTGTTCATCTACATCACCTGCAATGCCACCAAACAATCGGCGGCACCTCAAGAAACAAGCATTTTTCATAAAAATGCACTTACTGGTTTCTGAGCCTTGAAGTGTACTTAATGACAGATTTTCAAATTTTTTTTCAGTGTATTTAGGTTTTTAGAAGAAATTAAAGACACACAGAAACCTCAGTCATGAAAATATTAAGCTCATATACCAACTCTTAATAGATTTTTTTTAATGTGGTATCAGTATGGTAAATAACAATCAATAGCCAGGATCCATTTGCATACCATATGCAACAGGATCTACAGGATTAGAACAGCAGTTCTCTGTAAAAACAAGGCTGAGGAGAAATACATAAACCATGCAAGCATATCTCTTTACAGGCAACAGCTTTCAAGTGAGCTCATTATGAACAACAAAATTCACAAATTATTAACTAACAGCTTTGAGAAAAAGTCCCCAAGAAACATTTGATGTGATGATTTTTTTATCTGTTGGATTGCTTTCAGATTATTTCCAAACATGTTACGAGTCACCAACATTATACTCACAAATTGTAACACAAGAACACGTACTAACATATCCTGAGGAAGCTGTTGCGTTTGTCCTAAACTCTGATGTCTTAAGACAAGGCAAACTACTTTGACCACTAAAACATAGAATGCTTTCAAAAATGCTTTCAAAATCCAGGTTTCAGGTTCTACCAAAGAGACAACAGGTAGCTGTAAGAACCAAGCCTGGCTCAGCCATCAACAGAATCAGTGCTGGCTGGACACAGCTGGTACAGCTGCACCAGGAACTACAGCTTGCTAAGGAAAAATAGCTTCGCTATTATACACAACATAACACTAACGCTTTTGAACAACACAGTTGTCCTGCAACATACCCAAGGCAGTGGGTGAACAAAAAACCCCCATGTTTACAACCAGTAGTCTTCCTCAAGCCATGAGAATAAGATGATCAATACAAGTTACACATCCAAATACTCCACAGAGTTCTCCCAGAAGAAAGCAGGCTATGACAGGAAGTGAAACATGCACAGGGATAGTTTACTTGCTACAAGGTTTCTGAACTTCAACAGACCACAGGCCACAGATCACAGACACAAGCCTTGGTAACTCTGCCAGGGTTTTCAAAACAAACATATCCCCAAAGTCAATGTCCTCATCTTTGTACCCCAGTGGTATCACACACAAACTGTCTGGGTTTGTTTCTTGAGGTCTCCATTGCAGATTTCTGCTTTAGTGCACCACATACAGTATGAACACATACTCCCAGACGGGGCAATTTAATGGCCTGTCTCTGCCAGAGATCTGTAATAAAAGAGAAGTCTCCATTAACTTACATCAGCCCAGACCTTCCATGCCTCTTTAGCCTTCTTTACTGTTTCTTCATAATCCTCCAAATTACCCTAAATGAAGAAGCACATCAAAGTTAGGAAAATCAAAACCTCAAAAGAAATGCCACAAAAAAGCTTCTGCGTTGAACTCAAGACATTTTTATAGAGAGTACTTGCACTACAGGATACCACTTTTACAGGATCTTTGTATCCTGACACAATTTGGTCCCAATGACAAGTTGTTTGAAGTCACTGTCAATGAAAAGAACATGTGCTGCCTAAATTTAAAAAAAAAAAAAAAACACGAGCAGAAATCTTCATTCATATGTTAGAGGAAGCTCCATTAAAACAATGGTTTTATTTATGTTTGTATATGTACATACACACACATATATATGTCTTACTCCATCAGCCTCACTGGGCATCAAAGGCTAGTTGGGTCCTAATAGACAAAAGGAGTATGTTAATACAATAGTGCTATTCTGACACTAAAAACTTTCACAAATTTACTACCTAATTTTAATACCTAAATTTGCTCTCCTTCCTACTTCCCCCCCGGGGCACTCAGCCCTACTGAATAGCCGCAGCCTGCGCCTATCATGCAACTCCCCTAGGAACAAACGGAAAGGGAAGGGAGGGGCCCTTGCTCTTCCCTACAACTCTTGCAAGGGTGCGAGGCGAAGGGCTGGAGAGACAGGAAAAAAATAATAAAAGAAGGCAAACAGCCTGCTTTTCTTCCCAGGAAAGCCGCAGGCATACTGCCAGCAGTCGGCCCTGGCTGGACTCAACACCCCGCGGAGCCCTGCCGTGGTTTGGGGAGCTCCGTGCCCTTCGGCAGCCGGGCCGCAGGCCGGCGCAGCGCCCGAACCACCGCTCCCGCACTCCTCGCTCCTGTCACGGGGCCCGCGGAGCTCCTCCCGCCCCGGCCCCACCGCTGCCCCCGGCCGCGCTCACCTGCCGCACGCTGGCGATGGGCTCGTTGTTGGCGGGGCAGTACGTGGTTACCACCTAGAGCAGGACGGGAGCGGTGAGCGGCGGGACCCCTGCCCCAGGCGGAGGGGGAGCGACCCCCGCGGCCCCGCCGCCCCC